>JAKSZT010037117.1:2224799-2248958 GCA_026826555.1 Tolypeutes matacus | reverse complement strand
AAAAAAAAAAAAAAAAAAAAAAAAAAAAAAAAAAAAAAGGATGAATTGGACTTCATCTAAACTAAAACTTTTGTATCAAAGGACATTATCAAGAAATTTAAATGACAACTTATAAAATGGGAGGAAAGTATTTTGAAACCAAACATTTTATAAGGGTTTGCTGAATATCCTGAATATATAAAGAACCCTTACAACTCACCAACAAAACTACAAGAAACTCAATTAATAAATGAACATAGGATTTTTAAAATATAGGATTTATTTAGAGAGTTCTCCAAATATGGTACCCAATGACCAATAAGTACATGATAAGGTTCTCAGCATCATCAGTTATTATGAAAATGCAATCAAAATTACAATGAGATACTACTTCACAGTCACTATGATTGCTTTTATTTTTTTTAAGTATAAGAATAAAATAAGAAGTTTTGGTGAAGTTGCTGAAAATTAGACTTGTTAAATATTTGTGAGAATGTAAAATGATTGACTGTTCCTCAAAAAGTTAAATATATAATTATTTTATGAACCTGACATTCTACTTCTAGGTAGGCAAGAAAAGATTTGCAAAGAGGGCATATTTTTTTCTTTCAAAAAATTTCTAGAATCAGCTTGGGACATGTGTCAGGATAACTAATGGGAATTTGAATGATTTTATTTATAATTTGATAAATAACTTGATAAAATATATTTAATATTTTCCATGTATGTGGAATGTATAAATTCCTACACAAACTTATTTCTAATAATTAGATTTTGAGAGTAATCAAAAAATGTATCTTTCTATCTCACACTGGAGGACAGTGAATACTGAGATAGGTAGAGTAAAAAGATGATCAAACCCACTGGTTCATGATGTAAAGGGCATGTGAGAATGTGGCTTGGGTGTGACTCATTTCCCAGCAGACAAAAGCATAGGCAGTTTTAGTAATAATAGATTGTGAGATAAGTTTATTGAGGTGAAATAAAAAATGGGAATTATTTCAGGAATATTTGGAAAATTGGATCATAAATAGTAGATAGAAATAAATGAAGTAATTGGCAATATAATGCATTATTATTTCCAGGAAAACAACTGTATAAGCAAGAAATTTTTACACAGCCAAACCTAACAATAAATAATATTTAAATAATGATGTAAACATGAAATTAATTTAATTTAAAGAGTGATAAAATAATTTTTGAATATTATAAGATTCAAATACTCTGTGGAATTATATAAAAAGACATGTATATTGAGAAATATATGTTGAATATATTGGGAAATATATAATTTTAAAATGAACATATATAGTAAACACTTGGAGATATACAAAAGAAAGAGTTAAAATAATAAGATACAGTTGCTTTCTGGAAGTGGGACTGAAAAATTTGTCATGGGACAGAGAGAACACTGCAGTTTGTCATCCTAAACCTGGCTGTATTAGTCAGTATTTTCAGCTGATTACTTCATTTTGAGTCAAAAAACAAAGCAGGGCAAAACTTTTGGGAAAATGGGAGACTTAGCACCTACGAAAGGTGAATTACAAACATTAAAACCTAGACAGAAGTATCACCTTTTCTTGCAATGTCTATGTTTTCTCTTCTCAGCAGAAATGTACTTGTTCATGAACTGAATGAGGCAGGAGCAGCATCATCATTTTTGGCAAATAATTTATTCATGTTGTTGTGGAATCTAAACAGTAGTTCAGATTCTCATACTCTATTGGGCCTATGTATTCTTTGGAATCTCACTAAAGTGAGGAACCTGATTCCACAGGTCTGGGGTGAAGCCTTTGATTCTTTGCTATCAAGCTCCCAATATTTACTGATGTTTCTGTCCCATGACACTGCACTATAAACAGCAAGGTCCTATATTGGTTCTCAGCTCATTTAAGAATGGATTCTCACACTTTGATTTCTATTAGTATCACATTTTAAAATCATGAATGTCCAGGGTAAAACCAGGAACTATTATATCAGAATATCTGGGGATGGTACACAGGCATGAGGATCTTTTGCACTCCTCAGAAAGTTTCAAAGTGTAGATGGGATTGATACCCAATTTCTTAGCATTTGTGGTGAAACATGGGAAACATCTACCTTTAAAAATGTGCAGTTAGTTACCAACTCAGAATTTCCATATAATTTAATAAAATATTCCTATTTTCTTTTGTATACTTCTGAATTTTGTTTTTTTTAATTGTTTACATTCTGGAGAAAGACAGAAAAAATATGTTTTGCTGGCATTGGAAATAAAAGTCTAATAAAGCAAAAAGCAATTTACTTTTTCCCCAAAGTCTTATTTTTCTCACACTTATTTTTTCTAGTAAATCTTTTCAACACTATTCACACAAAGCAAAACTAAAATTAGGGGATTATAAAAAGGAAAACTTGAATTCCACTCAAATTTTACTTTCAATTCTGTGTGAGAAGGAACTAAAATAATGAAATGTATCTTGGAAGGCCCTTCAATTATATTTTCCCTCTACAAAAAAAAAAAAAAAAAAAAAAATAGGTAAAAGAAGAAAAATGTCTTCCCGCTTTTCTTTCTGAGAGTTAGGATCTTCTGAGAACTAACCTGTCCTGGAGAGTACTATCCTCTGCCCTACCACTCTCCTCTTCAATTCTCCATCTTAGTAATATATACTAATTTGTCACATTTTTTATATCCATTATAAAATTTCATATTTGGTCCTTTTCCTTCATTTTTAATTCTATATTTCCTCCATAAATTTTTAGCTCTTTGTCCATAGACAGTATGTATGGCCCCCTGCTGTATCTGCAGGAGCTTAAAATTTCCTGGTTCAAAGAAATCCAAAACTATTTATTGAATAAACAAAAATAATTTTAAATGACCATTCAAAAACTGGTATATCTCTTTATTCTTCAAAAATTTATGAGGGTTTAAAATTAAGCCTGGTACAGTCCACTCCATTAGTGTGGGGTGCTATTGTCACAGCCTGGCCAAGCCCCACCAGTGGGCAGATGTTCCAAGCTGCCAATTCCACTGCAGCTGACTTCATTTTTGATGGTGTGGCAGGCAGGTGTCTGAGCTAGGGCCGCTGAGTGTGATGGACTGGGCCTCGGACATCAGGCACTATGGCATCTGAGTTTCCAAGATGTATTTCCTGAGTGGCTAGTCCAAGAGGCTGCTCTTCCCTCTGGCGAGCCTGGCCTAGGTGCCTTTCCAAAGTCAGTCTGACCTGCAAAGAGCTTTATTTGCCATGCTGGGCTCAGCCTGCCTCAGCATCTGGTATGCCCAAACTAGTGTGTTAATTGTAACCTACAAGAAACCTAAAAAATCATCTACTCACTTTGGGTGCTACAAGCAAGCTGAATGGAAGCCTGATAGTACCATGATAGCCATGTCACCTGTTGCTCTAAATGATAACCTATAAAAGTGCATTTAGGGATTGCTACAAAGTGCCAACTGACAATGTGACTAGAAAAAGACCTCAAATAAAAGGAGGGAAAGGTAAAGACAAATGAGTTTATATGGCTAAGAGACTTCAAAATGAGTTGGGAGGTCATCCCAGAGGTAACACTTATTCATATCTCAGTAGGATCTCATAGAATTCCAAAGTGGATATCACCCCAAGTAGTGGGGCTCCTGAGGGCTCTTGAGACAATCAGGTCCTATGTCAGGGTGGATAGATCTGGAGTTTGGTGCCTTGCCAGTGGGCCCTACTTTGGAGTTTGTGCTCCTGAGAGTGACAGAGTTGGGCTCTACTATGTCTTCCATGCACATGGCTCATCTGTCCCTTCTATACTTGGTGCTGGAGTTTGTAGATATACATCCAGAGACTTGAGTCTTTGGGCTGTCCATGTACCAATTGGGCCCAAAACCTCAGTGGAGCAGCAACTCCTACTCTACAGCTCATTGGACTCACCCAGGACAACTGGCAGGGAGATAATGATGGACAATGGCCATCCTAGGGAATGGAGAGAGTCTGCAGCTGCAGGCAGGATAATCCCATCCATCTTCCCCATTGGATATAAGGTCCCTCTCAATTGGAGGTGGAGTGAACATCACCATCCCAGACTCCTCAGGATGAGGGGAAGAGCTATGGACCAGAGTGGACTTATTGGTATTCTACTATAGACATATTGTGATTCAAGCAATTGAAGAAATTACAACATTGATGTGGAGTCAGTGACTACTGGAGACTCTGAGGACAGGGAGAGTGAAAAGCAGTTATAATACAGGGGCTTTTTTGGGACTTGGGAATTATCCTGAGTGACATTGCAATGAAAGATATAGGACATTTTATATCATCATATAACATGCAGAACTGTGTGGGAGAGAGTATGGTCTACAATGTGAAATCTGGCCAAAGCTTAATGGCAAAGCCCCAGGATGTGTTTATCAATTGCGATTAATGTGCCACACTAATGAAGGATGTTTATGTGGGAGGTTGTGGGAGGTGTGGGAGATGGGGTGTATGGGAATCCCAATCTTTTTTGTGTAACATTTATGTCATCTAAGTATCTTTTTAAAAAAATAAAAAAGTAATAATAACAGGATGTCAGCAAGATGGCAGAGTGAGAAGCACCAACTGGCTGATATTCCCATCATTAAATAACCAGAAAATTCCAGAATCAACTATCTGAACTCTAGAAAACAGTGAAAAAGTTTCCAGCAACCAAGTAAATGCTAAATCAAGAAAAAGGTAAGCTAAGAAATGGTAGGAAAACTATGTGGTGTTTTTACTTTCCATTATCCCACCCTCTTCCCAGATTGACTGAAGTCTCTGGGACAATAGCCCACATTGCTGGGTCCCTGAACTCTAGCTATAGAAAGGGAAGAGCACACCTTATGCACAAATTTGGTATGCATATCTATCCCAACCCATCTGTTGGCTACTTGAGGAACTGATTCAAGCATTCTTCTCTGTTTCACCTAAACTAGAACTCTTGGGATGGAGAAATGGAAGACACGGTGTAAGGAAACAATCAAATTGATGCTGACTGAGGTGAAAGATTAAAGTTGAGCCATACAAAGAGTGCCTGGAACCTGGGAGGTCATGCTGTGGAGAGAGTTTCCTTGAGAAATTAGAACATATAGGAACATTCTTGTATGATGGAGAATTGTGAAAGCCATGCAGACTCCCAGGGCATGATGCATGCTCTGAAAAGACTTGAGAAAACCTTAATCATTCATTTTGGACTGAGCTATAGGTTCAGTGCAAGCTGACCAAAGCTTTGATGGAAAGCCCCAGCACATAGCCATTCTGCAAAGACTGAGAGAGGTTTTTGTTTTTATTTCTCAGAGCTTCTGACATTCAAGGAAATCTCTGTTAACACATTAGCTGAATACAAGCAAAAAGTAAAAAGACTTCAGTGATCACATATGACTAGGAGAATCTGGTCACAAGTTTTAACCCATTGTAATTTTCAAATGTGAGGTTTCAACAGCAAAATATGGCTCATTCAAAAGGACAAAATAAAGCACGAAGCCTAGACATTGGAATTACTAGTCAAAGACATTATGTCAATTGTGCTAAATAAGCTCAAAGAACTAAAGGAAAAGATGGGCAAAGAACTAAAAGAAATCAGGAAGATGATACATGAACATAAGGAAAATTTCAATAAGTAGAGATAATTTTAAAAAAGAATCAGCTAAGGGGTGTGGAATTTTTCTTTTTTGGAGTAATGAAATGATTCTAAATTTTTTTGTGATGATGAATGCACAACATTATGATTAGACTAAAAGCCATTGGTTATACACTTGAGATAGATTATATTGTATATGAATATACCTCAATAAAACTGCTTAATTAGTAAATAAATAATTGTGCAAGAATAGCCAGAAATAGCAGCTATGTACAGCAGGGAAAACACAGAGATTATGAGTGGTGCAGAATTTTCTTGTTTTATTATTATTGAAATAATGAAAATGCTCTAATAATGATCAAAGTGATGAATTCACAACTATGTGATTATAACAAATACCATTGACTGTGCACTTTGGATGAATTGTATGCTTTATTAATATGTATCAATAAAATTGATTTGTTAAATAAAAAAGAACCACATAGAAATTCTGGAGTTGAAAACTACAATAACTGAAAAACTTTACTAAGGTGGTTCAATAGCAGATTTGGACAGAAGAAAGAATTAGTAAACTTGAAGATAGGATAATTGGAATTATCCCATCTGGGGGAAACAGAAAGAAAAATAATTAAGTAATTTAACAGAGTCTAAGGATCCTATGGGACACATTCAAGCATACCAACATACACATTATGGGAGTCCCAGAAAGACTATCTGAAGAGATAATAGCTGAAAAGATCAGCAATCTGATGAAATACATGAATATAGAAATCTAAGGTGTTCAAAGAATTCCAAATAGGATAAAATCAAAGATACCCATACTGAAAAAGACACATTATAGTCTGTGATAATTGATTTCATGTGTCAATTTTGCTTAGTTTGGTGTCCAATTTGGTCAAGCATGCAATGGCCTTATTGTTACTGTGAAGGTATCTTATAGATGGATTTTATTTACATCTATAATCAGTTAATTTTATCTACAAATAACAAGGGAGGTTGCCCTAGAAATATGGGGAATTTCTCATCTGATCATTTGTAGATCTAAAAAGACAAAACTGAGGATTTCAGGAGACAGAATTTCTGCCTCACCTTCAGCTAGCTAGCTTCTCCTGGAGAATACAGACTTGCCAGACTTCAGAATCACCTTTAACAGAGTTTATAGCTTGGGATCTGTCCTATGGAATTCAGATTTGCCAGTCCTTGGTCCTGTGAACCAATTCCACATAATGGCTCTTTATCATCTATCTATCTATCTATCTATCTATCTATCTATCTATCTATCTATCTATCTATCTATGAATTTATGTGTATAGCTCCTATTGGTTCTTTTTCTCTGAAGTACTGTTACTAATACATAATCAAACTGTTGAATACCAGAGACAAAGAAAGAATCTTAAAAACAGTAAAGAAAGTAGTGTCTTGTCATGAACATGGATCCTCAGCAAAGTGCCAATTTTTCCTCAAAAACTTATAGAGGTCAGAAGGCAGTGGGATGACAGAGAAAAATAATGAGTTTCATATTGTCATGAAATGTGTAAGGATAAGTAGACTTCTAGTAACTAAAAATATTGAATCTGATAAATCCAATCAAAACTAACAAGTCCTGATTAAGTTAAGTATATGTGTAATCAGGGTGTTTACTCTCAACTGTAGCACTGTTTAGGTTACTCACTGTTCTTCCCTAAGTAAGAAAAATTAGAGAAGGCATTTGACCAGAGAAGATGCTAGACAGTTCAGCTTTGGGAGAACAGTGAGTACTGATGTCCTATGGAATCTGCCTAAGAATTTAGTTGGCATCACTGTCTTCTACAGTTTCAGTTCTTGTGAGGTCCATAAATTCAGACATGTTACAGATTCATTCAATTCCCATTTTATAAGTCCTATGAATTTCCAAACATTTTTCCTATGGCAGCAATTTAATATCTTTAAATATCTTTAAATTTTATTAGCATTCTATTTATATTCCCCCATTTACTTCACCTCTCATGCACTTTGGCCAACCTTATTTAAAGAATAGCACTTAAGCCTCTATGCTAATCTCCTGTGGTTCCTCAACATCTTCCAGTCAGATTTACATCTTCTCCACTTAAATTCACTACTATTGATAGGTAAGTTTTCAAAATATCTCTACATCCACTGAATGTTTCTTCATCCTACATTATTCCTCAACAAATTCAATGATTTCTTCTAGAGCAGGGATTTTTAACCAGTGGTCCATGGACACCCAAGGGGTCCATGGAAAGATTTTAGGGAGTCTGTGAGCTTGAATTGGAAAAAACCAACTTATTATCTTCATTTTCTCTGACCTCTAACAGAAATCTAACATTCCCTTCACTTATGAATGTATGCAATATATTGCAGCAGTATTCGTTTCATATCATATTACAAGTTGCATATCTCAAAAAATCACTAATGCTCATCCATACTTCAAAACTCTGGTAGTTGTTAGACCTGGTGCTACATTCTGAGAAGGGGTCTGTGGTTTTCACCTGACTGGCAAAGGTGTGTTTGGAAGAAAAAATGTTAAAATCCCCTGCTCTAGAGGCCAGCTTTCCCTGGTCTCCAAGGACACAACCCTATCCTGGTTTTCCTATGATTTCCCTAGACAAAATTTCTTGGGATTTGAAGACTATTTCTCAAATATTAAACATTGGAAGTCCTCAGGAATTTATTCCAGCCATTCCTATTACTCTCCCTCTATATGCTCTACCTAGGAAACCTCTTCCAATCCTTTCTATTCATAGACACATCTCTACAGCCCAAATCTCACGTCATAGGCACAAATTGGAACAGAAAATTCTCCACCATGATATCTAAGAGGTTACTCATCAGCTACTCAGGTGGACTTTTGCCAAAATTATTCTTCTGTAATAAACCAAATCATAAAGATTGGACTTAAATGGCAACTAGGGGTTTAAAACTTGGAGCAATTCTTGGTACAAATCTCTTCTTTTCTCTTTGAATGATTGATTGCAATTAAACATCAGTCTAATGGAATTACCAATGAATTCTTCTCTTCTATTTGGAGTGTTCTTACTTCTCTCTCTACTCACCTATTTCCTATCACTGATTTCTAGACTAATTCCTAGTTATTAGTCCTTTGATAAATTTGGTATAATGCTTCCTCATACAGGACTTACCTATAATGTCCCTAACCAAAAAGGAAGTTTAATTTTCTTCTAAAATTTTGTCTATTAGGTTCATATGCTAACTGAATTTGTAATACAATTATAATATTTATCAGATTTTATATGCCTTTGGGGGAGGAAATGTAACTTTTCAAAACTGCTATTATTTAGGACAAAGTGTAACCCATCAATGCTAAATTATAAATTGACAAAATAAAAAAATAAGTAATTACATTTTGTTTATTCTTTCTTATCTCTTTTACTTCCATCCTGCCCTCTCACATTTTCACTTCCAAGCCCCTATGCCAAGTAACCATCATCTAATTCTTAAAATTCACCAATCTCCTTCTTAATAACTTCATTTCTTTCTTCAGGAAAAGACTCGTTTTAAAACATATCATATAACTTTCCTACTTTAAATTATTCAATTGGTTTCTACTAGTATTAGAAGAAGGATATTTGCATTTACCATGACATTCCCACCCTGAAATCCACTAGCTGACTGTCCTCTCCATTCCAGTCACTATACTGCAAATCAGTAACTGATGGCACAACAGTTTCTGTGATACCTCAACCTGAAAATTTTTTCTACCCTAATTCCAGTCTCCATAAAAATTTTCTAAGGCTTTTCCCAGAAATTTTTTAAAAATCTCAGCTAAGTTAACTATATTTTCACATAGAGATTTCCCATCTCAAGAAATGAAGTCCTCAGCATATATATACTCAAAGTGATCTATTTATTAAAGATTAGTTAAACCGCATATAATTTATAGGAAAACTAATAATGAAACTATATTCCTTTTTCTAGGAATTCCTAATATTTTGAAGGTTGTATTGTTTCACAATCCTCAGAATGTCTTCTGAATCTGATTTAATGCGACAGTATAGATGACATTTCTTTTTTGTGGTAGTAAAAGATGCACTCTGGAACAATCAAACATACTTTTTCCTTGAACATAAAATTTCAACATAAACATTTCTACTTATTTTGAGTCACACTGATATCCTCAACCAGCTAGAATGTTGGCAAATGACAATGTGTCTTAAAAATAATGAGCATTAATGATTAATGTAAAAAATAAAAATAAATAAAAATAAAAAAATATATTTTTTACAGTGTAGCCCAGAGCCATTAAAATCCACAAATGACAATGTGTCTTAAAAATAATGAGCATTAATGATTAATGTAATTTTTTTTTTTTACAGTGTAGCCCAGAGCCATTAAAATCCACAAAGGAGTGAGGTATCTGTAGAAAGACATGAGGGTTGCTTTTGAGATATTTAGAAGTATGGTAGAGTTAAAGGACTTAATCTGTTTTCCTTGATTGCATCTGTATTCACCATATTGGAGGTAAAATATTTTGTGTAAAGAAATATTTTAATTAGACTTATTTTTACATCCAAGTTAATTAAGATGCATTGTTTGGTTTATATGAATCATGAACTCATTGCATAAAAAGAGCACTGTCCACCAAAACTTTTTATTTCTAGAGAAACAAAGTCTGAGATCTAAGTGTAGTGACAGCATCTCCAACAGAGACTTGGCTTCTCTGGCTTTTCTGGTTCTGGTGAGTAATGGAGAAAAATATCACCATACCTTCCTTTATTTTTATATGAACTTTATTCAGAAGAAAATTGTTTACTCTGGCTTCAGGTATTTTAAGTGGTCTTCTGAGGGTAGATAAGGTAATTGTCATATATAATGGTCAAAGGGAAATTTGTCTCATCTTTGTATTCAGGTTTTGATTTTTCTGTATTCACATCAGTGGGTGAGACAGATGATATGTACAGGTAATGTAAATGCTAAAATTGCCAGAGTTCAGGGGAAGGCTATTTTAGGAATTAATACTTAAACTAAGAATGAAAGAAAATGTGTATGGAATGAGAAGGTATGTTTCTGGATTGAGGTGGGTAGAAATGAATTGCAAAAATGTTCTTATGCAGACAAAAAAAAATCACTGTTTGTCTTTCAGTTTTGTGGAGGAATGTAAAGGATCAATCTTTTGATACCTGGAGGAGCCGTTATCTAAGATTGGAGGCTAGAGGAGGTTTAATATTTATATTTTGAGAGAAAGCTAATGTTCTGAAATATAATCCATTTCAGGTGCATGTATTAAACATGGAATTAAGGTAGCTCAGAAAAGGTTTCCAGCAAATTGTTTGCCATTTCGAATTCAGAAATAGGGGTGAAAGAAACTGAGAACAAGTAAATACATGTGCGATCATGCAGGATAGTGAATAAAAGAAGAAGAGAAGAGGGTCTGTGATATAGTTTTCAGTTTTTCCAATAGTGTACTGAGCTGTTCCTTGCAGAGCACAAGGGGAAGGAGTGACACAAGTAAGTTGAAAACAGTCAGGAGACTAAGATGTCAGAAAAAGCAAGAAAAATGAAAGTTCCCCAAACTTAGGTCATGGTTCAATTATGTGGTTCCAAGTAAGGATTTTTCTATGGGAAGATCATTGCTGAAGATAGCAGAACTTATTTATGATGAATTAATGTTGATATCTGTAACTCAAAGGGTGTAAAGAAATGGTAACTGAACTTTCATTTTTTTTGTTGTGAAAGGAAGAAGAGCAGGAGACCGTGGATCAGAGGGAAAGTAGTTTAAATGGTGTTCTTGTTTCAAGATGGATGAGACAAAATGAGATTAAATGATGAGATGGATTGTGAAGAGAGGGAGAATTTTCTGGTAATAAAGATTGGATTTATGATCATTTATATAGTTACCAACAAAGCAGAAGAGTAAGAATTCAATTTGGCATTGGACTCAGCCAGAGGTAACATGGCTTTTCAATTTAACAGGACATAAGGAATAGCCTATGTGTCTGAATGCAAGGAATATCAGAAGATATTATGTTATTAAAGGGTAATTGACCAAATTACATGATCCATCTGCTTAGTAGGACATGATTCAATCTTTTGAAAGTTAGGGGAAATGTGAGAATGTGAAATTGAAAAGAAGATTTGTAGTATTTATGGAGACTGGCAAAGATGATTTAATTATCAAGAAAATAGAGTTGCCAGATATATTTGATAGCCATTAGGAGTTGTGGCTGTGTTTATACCAAGACCAATATCCTGGTTGCATGCTGTGTCAGGTGCAATTGTAGAAAAAAGTAGATACATGGAGTGTTTATTGTAGATGTAACAATATTAAGGTGTTCATAAGAAAAAAAATTAAAATGGTGGTCTTTGTAAATACATGTTGAAAAGAGCAAATGTGTTTTAAACTAGATAGCATAATGAGGATAGAGTCAGAATAGACACTGATGTTTGGCCAGAGGTATCATGGCCCTGGAGGCTCCCCTGTGGTAGGCAAATCTGGGCATGAGGAGTAATCATGTGAATAAGTAAATAGAGTGGGTTGTAACTACAGGTTTGACCTCTGATCATTGATGTGACATGGGTCATTGCAGGTAAAACCTAAGTATACTGTATAATGCTCCGAGAATTTAAATCTGGCAGATAGGTAGAGCAAAATTCAAATTATAACTTTGCCATTGTCAAGTCATGTAGTTTTGTCATTTTACTAAAAATTTCTGAACCTCTGATCATGCCCTTTTTTAATACTGGTAAATAAACCATAATCAATGGGATTATTTTGATAAAATAAGTGGATGTATGTCAAATTTAAAACTTTTTTTCTTTTTTCTAAATTTCAGGAACAAATGGGTGTTTTCTTCTGTTTATAACACATTATCATCACTTGCCCATGAAATAAAATTAATTGTTAATGAAGTTTTAAGGGGAGAATTTATAGTCTATAAATGACTAATACATATATATAATATAGGCAGGGATGTTGCAGCTAAAGAAGATTAAAATAGGACAGAAATTTGTTAACCATTTTCCTAAAATATCAGATGAAGCAAACAGATATTTTCCTGCACCTATCCCATATTTTCTGAGCCACTTTATATTATGTATTACTGCTACTTTCTGATGAAGTGTTTTTAAGGTCTAGATTTGGAGGAGGGTGACATTGATCCCTCTGAATGATATAAATCCTTATATTGATTAACTCCATCATGAATAAGATTTTTAGTTTGCATGAATGGGATCAAAGTCTATTGTGGAAATATTTAAAAGTCAGGATTGAAGAAGTGATATTTCTAGAAATCCCATGTGGAGAAACCAACATGATTTAGGGCAAGTTTATAAAAGTAGCAGGACCTGGGGTTAGAGTAGGAAGTGAGTGAGGGAGTGAGTGTCCAAAGGACTAGTAGGAATTTTGGAGAAACTTAGCTAGTTTCATGAACCAAGAATACTTGTCTGAGGAATTCCATAATGTTTATCTGTGGGTGGAGACCAAAATCCATATGTGGCATGAGTTAGGGATACCTGTGCTTTGGAATCAGTGAGAGAAAGTAAAAAATCAGAAAACTGTGGGCTAATCAACATAAAATTCAATGGTTTTCATGTTCAAATATGTAATATATCTATAAATATTTTATTTTTTTGCAAAAGTAGCCATTGCCCTATTACTTATGACACTGGGAGATGAGACATCACAAGTATGAATCTCATGGCTTCTTTCTCCATCCCCAGAATTGCTTGCTTTTTGTTTGCCCTATCAGAGTGAAAAATCAGAGGACTATATCTCATGGTCTGACTATTGGCAATGCATCACTGGTGAGCAAGGAATTGTTATTTCTACTGAAATTACAGCGCATTTGCAAGAATATGGGCAGATTTCCCTGGTTATTCTGAATATTCTAAGTGTAATCAGTATGTATTCAAGGACCTAAGAGCTATATAAGTGTTTCCAAGACCCTTGGGTAATTAAGAAGAAAAAAATCTCCTTTTCAATATTTACACTAATTTGTTCCAGACATCCTTAAGTCTGTGTATTCAGATAAGAGATGGAGTCAGTGGCCTTACTGGGAAAATAATTCACTCATTAACTTCATATGTTGTAGTAATGGGCTTAAGATTGTGATGACAACAGGTGATAGAGGTGAGTAAGAACACAACTTGATAGTCCAAAGGGGAAGCAGATGTTTTAGCAGGTGAGTTCAATCAATCCAGTGTTAAATGTGCTAGGGTAAGTGTTGTGTAGTATTCTGGGGAACACAAGAGAGGGTTAGGCCAGAGAATGCAATGAGAAATTATTTATTTTCTCCATTAGTAAAAATTTTAAAGTGTATATAGATAGAATGTATTTTTGCATTTTGAAAGGATGTTTGAAATTCTCATTACCACTTTATCCCTAATCAATGCTTTCACACTTGGTAAGTAAACTTTGTAAGTAAACTTTATACAAATGTAAATTTGATAAGTGGAAGAATATGAAGAGGGAATTTTTTTCTCTTGATTTTGGCTATTCACAGAGGAAAAAGAGTTTAGTATTTAAAGTAAAATTTTAGGTACTGTGAAAAAATTTGAAGAACTGGAAAGACCAGAAGACATAAACAGGCTAACTCTATCTTGAGAATCAAAGAAAAGATACAAGATTGTCCATAACTAGGATTTGGCTTATGTTATTGCCTGCCCAAGCTTATATCTTATAGTGAACCCCTGAGTTTTATAGAGAAGAGGAAGAACTTAATTATCCCAAGTTCTCTTTGAAGCCTATGAAGTTCTGAAAAATTCTATATATTGCTGCAAGATTTTCTGCCAATTTAATGAATAATAGACCTATGCCTTGTACTTAATCAGTGTTTCTTATGTAGGAAGCACTTTAAATATTAGCACATTTATCTCTCCAATCTCACAACATCTTGTTAAACTATTTCAAAGATGAAAAAATGGAGGTTACTGGGAGGGGTTGGAATAAACAAACCCTAGTCATGGTTAAAAAGTGTCAGATCACAGGATTTCATCCCATTGTGATTAATCTGTAGACTTATATGAAATTAACGGAGAAGATTTGAAGTGCAAATTTTATATACACTGTCTTGAATTCATAATTCCCACTTTTTCAGGCAATAGTCAAGTTATACCACACTGCAATTCATATGATACTGTTTTATACTTAAACCTTATGTATTCAGTATGTGGAAGTCTCTGCAAATTTATATGATATATAGACAACAGACCAGCATGGAGAATTGTCTAACAGTGATCCCAAAAATAATTTGAGCTTTCTATCCACAATAACACACAGTTCCTCAATTTTGTCCTCTCAGCCTTCTTGCTGTGACTTTAGTTGGGTTAGCTCTATCTGAATTTGAAAGTTTCTGATGTTTTAGGAAGCAGTGAACTTCAAAGATGTAACTATAGATTTCACCCAGGAAGAGTGGAACCTGATGGGTACATAGTGGAGAAGGCAGTTCAGAGAGGTTGCCAGAAAATATCAATAATCTCATTTCCATTGGTGAGTCTCAGAAAATTTATTATTTATAAAATATCTACCAGAAATTTACCAGGAGACCCCAAAGGAAGCAGCTGCAATATTTTATGGACAGAATCTGTAGACTACAAACAGGTAAATCTTGCTCCCTCTTCTGTGCTCTATTGCTCTTCGGGGTACTTTGAATTGCTTCTCCAACACAACCTAGTCCAGGTCAGGAATTTTCCACACCCCGTCCAGGACAATGGAAATTGGCTTAATTTGCATACTTTTCAGATATCATTCTTTCCTGTGATTCTCTGCCTTTGTGTGATTCCTTGTATGAAAACCTGAAACCTGTGAGCAAGGGCATTTCTATACACAGGCACTAGTGATTTTATCAGATGCCTTCCCAAAGGAAGAATGCGACATGCAAGAAAGGAATCTTGCAGTTTGTGATCAAATGCTCATATTGCTCTTCCAAATGCATTAGCCATCCAAGAGATTTCAAAAAGTCATTGCCAGGCATACTCCTTTGAAAAGTGTATCATTGTAGTAGTGTCAACTTCATGTAGCAAAAGGCATTATTAAGAAACCATATATTTTCCCATCAGGTGGGAAAAACACACCAAGATAGTATCAACTTGAATTTTATGCCTTCCATGCCTTCCTATGTGGTTGTTTTAAATTTCACTGGATTCAGACGAGATGCTAATGTCTTTTCTCTGTGTCCTGATTTCCCTTGCAGTGGGCTTGCTGGCTGTTGCTTCTCCATGCAATTAAGAGGAGACCTGAAGGGATCTCTCTGCCAAATGGGTGGCCTCCTGTCAAGTTGCCTGCCAAGAGGCCCAGCTGCCCTGCATTGCCTCCAGTGAAAATGCCTGGACAGGACTTCATCTTTCCCCATGGGCAAAATAATGCACTGGAAGAAGAAAACCCCAACTCCCCACAGCTGGCGTTCCAGCACTTTAGCCAGCCAAAAAAGAACAGGCCAGATGTGTGCCCCTGTGACATTTCCCTACACGTCTCAGGAACACTCAGCCTGGGCCAAGACCTAAAAGTCTGGGCACCAGCCCCATGTCCCCATGTAAATTCAAAGACAGCCCACAGTCTGCCACAAATAATTTGGACCAGGAGTGAAAACTCAGCTACCTGGCAGCAGGTAAGAGGTCACCCTCCAGACATGCCAGGAGGCCACTGGAGGCTTTGGGGGCAGGGAAAGAGAGAAGCAGTTGTAATACAGGGGCTTTTCTGGTACTTGGGAATTATCCTGAGTGACATTGCAATGACAGATATAGGCCATTTTACATCAGCATATAACATGCATAACTGTGTAAGAAAGAGTGTGGTCTACAATGTGAACTATGGTCCATGCTTAGTGACAAAGCCCCTGGATGTGTATATCCATTGCAGGTGATGTGCCACAGTAATGAAAGATGTTTATGTGGGAGGTTTTGGGAGGTGTGGGAGGTGGGGCATATGGGAATCCCTATAATTTTTGTGTAACATTTATGTAATCTAAGTATATTTTTAAAAAATTAAAAAAATATTATTATTTAAAAAATGTAAACTATAGTGTAAACCATTGACAATGTTTAGTAGCTATGTTTCACTATTTGTATATCAGTTATAACAATGCTACCATCTGCATATAAAAAGGTATTAATATGGGGGGAGGAAAGGGGGAGATGTTGGGTATATGACAGGCTCCTGTATTCTGTGTGTGTCTTTGCTATGACCTAAAACTTCTTTGAAAACAAAATGAAAAATAGTGAGACACTGGGGAATGAGAGGGGGAAGGTGCCATGGTACACTGGACACCAGATATTGCAATGATGAAAGGCAAGACGTCAAAAAATTTTTTTTATATTTTTCATTTTTTAAATATTCCAATCTTTTAATTTCATTTTATTTTTAGTTTTTAAAAAATTTGTATGTATTGTATCTCTTACATTTAAACTTATCATTATTATTTCATTTTCCTATTAATTATATTCAGCTATTGTAATGCCTTCATCTTTGAAGAAGCTTTGGATCACAGAAGGTTTACAACTGGGGTGGTGGAGGATCATTGGTGTGGGGTGTCAGGGATGGGGGGTACATGGAAGGAAGTTCACCTGAGCATAAATATAAGGTATATAAAAATGTTCAAATGTTCACAGGATAGTGTCACATTATTGAGAATTACTCAATAAATGAGAGAATACTGAATTCCTGTCCTAGAGAGCTCTGCCACATTCTCTAAGGGAGCAGCAACAGTCCCTCAAGTGCAGGGGCAGTGACTGGTGAAGGAGGATGATCCATTGATAGGCCCTTAATATTGATGACTAGCCTCATGAGTCTTTGCTCTTGAAATTGAAACTTAGACTATTGTTATGGGGTGCCTAAGTGTTGCCTCCTGAGAGCCTCCTTGTTGCTCAAATGTGGCCTCTCTCTAAGCCACTCAGCATATTAATGCATTACCTTCCTCACAGCATGGGACATGACTCCCAGGGATGAGCCACACTGTCACCGAGGGATTGCTACCAAGTATCAACTGGAAAAAGACCTTGAATAAAAGGGATAAAATTTTTGTGTAATATTTATGTAATCTAAATATCATATATATTTTAAAATACATATGAAAAAAATAACATTTATGTAAGCAAATGCACATATATGCATATATTATCTATATATAATTTTATAAGTATTGGTTTGTATTGTAAAAAATTTGATTTTTACCCACAATTTTTAAAAAAATTTAAAAAAGGGATAAAAGGTAAAGACAAATGAGTTTATATGGCTAAGAGACTTCAGAATGAGTCAGAAGGTCATCCCAGAGGTAATAGTTACACATATCTCAGTAGGATCTCATAGAATTTCAAAGTAGATATCACCCCAAATAGTGGGGCTCCTGAAGGCCCTGAAGACACCCAGGTCCTATGTCAGGGCAGATAGCTCTGGAGTTTGTTGCATTGCCAGTGGGCCCTACTTTGATGTTTGTGCTCCTCAAAGTGACAGAGTTGGACTCAACTATGTCTTCCCTGCCCATGGCTCCTCTGTCCCTTCTATTCAAACCTATACTTGGTGCTGGAGTTTTTAGGTGTACATCCAGAGACTTGAGTCTTTGGGCTGTCCATGTGCCATCTGAGCCTGGAATCTCAGTGGAGATGCAACTCCTATTCTACAGCTCATTGGACTCACCCAGGACAACTGGCAGGGAGATGATGATGGACAACAGCCATCCCAGGGAATAGAGAGAGTCTGCAGCTGCAGACAGGATAGTCCATCCATTTTCCCATGGGATATAAGCCCCTCTCAGTTGGAGGTGCAGTGGACATCACCATTCCAGACTCCTCAGGATGGGAGGAAGAGCTATGGACTAGAGTGGACTTAGTGGTAATCTACTATAGACATATTGTGATTCAAGCAACGGAAGAAATTACAACATTGATGTGGAGCCAGTGGCCACTGGAGGCTCTGGAGGCAGGGAGAGGGAAAAGCAGTTGTAATACAGGGGCTCTTCCAGGACTTGGGAATTGTCCTGTGTGACATTGCAACAATAGATATAGGCCATTTTATATCATCATATAACATATACAACTGTGTGGGAAAGAGTGTGGACTACAATGTGAACTATGGTCCATGCTTAATGGCAAAGCCACAGGATGTGTTTATCAATTGCAATTAATGTGCCACACTAATGAAGGATGTTTATGTGGGAGGTTGTGGGAGGTGTTTGAGGTAGGTCATATTGGAATCCCTGTTTTTTGTGTAACATTTATGTTATCTGAGTATCTTTTAAATAATTTTTTTTTAATTAAAAAAAACACATGTGAGAATTGAAGAAATTTTGGAAAATATTTTAAATTTTTAAAGAAAATGGAAATATCCTAATCATTTTTGAGAGTTTTGTTCATGGACTTTTAATCTTTTGTATGCATATATTTATATTACAGTAATACATTTTTTCTTGTCATTTTGTGTTCCTTTTTGAGGGGTTTTATTTTCCACTCATTAGTATAACCCTTGGTAATTGCCTTATCACTTAAACTTACACCAAATGTAAGATATGGAATATAATTAGTAGTAATATTTTGATGATGTTCTTACATAGTTTGTAACAAATGCAATGCAAGGTGTTGTTGGAGGGGTGATGTATGGGACCCTTGTATGATGCTATGCCTGTTTATTTTGTAACTTCACAACTTTTACTATATACTTATTGTTTATATATGTTCATGTATGAATGATATACTTCAATAAAAAATATATTTATAAAAGTATATGGAAAGAGAATTGTTAAACAGGCTCCAGTATGTGAACTGAAAACCTTAGTCACTTAACACAATTAAATCCAGGGTCTATAAATTGGAGCAAAATTTCAGGATGGTAACGTTTGTTTTTCCTTCAGTATATCAGAGACTAAGGTGATTGTACCATTCTTAATGCATTGGCCCCTGTATTTCACAGGTTTTAAAGGAGTAAAGCATTTGTCATGCATTGTGCCAGGCTGCATTCATTGATCTACAAATTATTTATATCCATAAATCAAGCACACTAAGATTTGTCATATTACGATATTCATATGTAAAGAAGAAAATGAGCAAATCAGTTTAAATTTATTGCAATAAGAAAAAAGCTGCCTGCCCTATTTTCCCAGAAAGACTCTCACAGATCTAGGTGAAAGATTTTTCTTATACATAAAAGCAATAGCTTCTTAATTGTGGGATTAGAGAAAAAATATGCTTATTTGACGCAAAGAATTCTAGAGTAAAAATATATATAACTAAGTTAAATTTCAATTTCTGTACAAATTCAGAGAGTTTACATTGTTTTCAAGCATATCCTATTCAATTACATGAAGATGGTGTCATTGCAGAGTGTTTATTTATGTGTATTCCATACACATGCATGGAATGGATATGGGTCAAAGAGTTGGGTGCTTGCCTACCACATGGGAGGTCCCAGGATCAGGTCCCAGTGCCTCCTAAAAGAAGATGATCTAGACACTGCCCCCACCATAATGACCTAGAAGCCACCCCCACCACAATGAACAGATGTCACAAGCCTGCAGATGCCACAAGCCAGCAGATTCCACAACCTGTGGGGAGCAGCTGTGGCTCAGGCAGTTGGGCACTCACCTCTCATGAGGCAGGTCCCAGGTTCATTTCTGGTGCCTTCTATAGAAGGTGAGTAGACAGACAAGAGAACCATCTGGGGGACGTGGGAATAAATAAAGAAAAAAAACCCACACACAAATGAATCTTATAATAATTTCTAATTTAGTTTGGCTATGTTAATAAAATAACTTAAAAAGGCATCAATACATAATATAATTATATATTAATATATTGTTTGGACATAGCAAAAATACATTTCTGTTAAAAAAAAAAAATTCCTCCTTCTCTTTTTCTCTACCGAAACCTTTTTCTCTCTGTCTCCCATTCTGTCTTACAATAATCCATGGACTATATACAGACATTTGCTGAAGAATGTTAGGGACAAAACAGGAATTAGGAAAATTGGAAGAAATGTAATGAAAGGCAATAAAACTATGCAGGCACATTTTGAAAAATGTTTCACTAGGTACTCTATTAAAGGGATCCATTATATAATACATCTTCACTAACACACACCAGAGAAATATCAGCAACATTACAACTCTAACCTTCACTTCACAGCATATCTGAGAAAAGACATCAATTTTAGAGAAATAATAGACTCTATAATCCTGTATTAATATGTCTGATTTAGTGCCTAGTGACAGCGTGAGATTGGAAAAATAACTTCATCTTTCCAAACCAAATGATAACTAATAATGGCCAAAATTTTCAAGCATATCCTATTCAATTACATGAAGATGGTGTCATTGCAGAGTGCTTATTTTTGAGAGGCATTTAAATATTTGTACTAAGTTGAATTCTTGATATTATGTGTAGGATGCATAAAACTGAAATATCACATCCAAATTTTATTTATCTTAAGTAAATAAATACTTAGTTATCAAATCAATTATTTTTTATCAAATCATTGAGAAATGAATGGGCCCTAAGCCAGCAGCTACATATTTCTTCTTTAAGTTATACATATATTTATTTATTTATAGACAGTAAATATATTAAATATAATTCCATTGAGGATATATCCAATTAATTTCAATATTCTGTTCTTTAATGGACCAGAATGATTCATCTTTGTCATCACATTCTGTTCTTGGATATGTCAATGAAATAATAGTATGTTTTACCTGAATTTTCCTGATATACTAGATCATATAATTTTCTCACAATTCTTGGTTACTGGTTTTCTCTGTAGAGCAAGAAGTTGGTTTACAAATGAAGGCATATTTTTTTAGCAAATCATGTCACTCTACAGAAATTCTTTATGTCACTATAAGGAACTGGAAACATGTTATAGAAAGTATGCAGTTTAGCAATTTCATGTACTCTGACCTGTAAACAGATATTCCTGATAATTCATATTTCAGGACTGTTATACTGGTTGTGTATATGTGCAGATGATTGAGAGTAAAGGCAAGAAAAAATATTTATCATGACTATTTTTAAAATATGATCAATCTGAAAGACTCAAAACCATTTCCTCAAATCTCATACAGTCTAAAATCATAAAGTAACAGAAGTCAATGAGAACAGTTTTACTAACATCAAACTTGAGAAGAAAAGCAATGATAGTAGTTATCATATATTATTAAGTGCTTACTATGATTAGGAATTTTGTGGATGTAATTTTATATAAACTACAAAACAATCTGCAAACTAAATAATTTAGCATCCTTTTATAATTGAGAAAACCAAGCAAGATAAATAATTTGACCACAGTTTCTTAGCAGAGCCAGGATTAAAATTCAAATTTCTTTGACACTACATGCTAAGCAACATGACTATATTAACAATATCTTTGTGACATGCAAAATTCTGGAATCATTATTACCTAAAAACTGTGCAACTTATATCCTCTCATTAGATTTTTTTATATAAAGCCAAAAACTTAAAAGACTATGAAATTTTAAAAACAATAATAAAATAAAGTGACTTCCAAATGAATTAGCTAAGTAAAAAATTCATTTAAAATTCTTTTTTTTTTTTTTTTTTTTTTACCAGGGATGGAACCTGGGTCCTTCCATATGGTAGATGGATGCCCAACCACTTGAGCTACATCTGCTTCCCTAAAATTCATTTATAATCCTCTGTCAGAAAATAAAATTATGATACCAAAGTGGCATACATCAAGGGATGGTTAAATATTAATTATCTCTTTCTTTAATAATTTCTCTAATATCTAAATATAGTTCCTTATTTCAACTGTCCCTATTCTATTATCTTCCATCATAAAAATTAAAGCAAGTTTTTGATTTACAGATCTATTGAGCTAATTATGTAGAGAGACCTTCCTACTTTCCCTACTATGTTCTCTCTAAAGCATGTAGTTTACTTTTAATAAAATTCTAAGTAAAATAGAACACCCTGTCTCAAATTTAAATATTAATGCACATACTCTAGTTTGAGATTCATGGTTATAGTTTCTGAAAAATTGTGTGAGTGATGAAAAAATTTTCTTTTTGCTCTGGAATTGAACTGCTCACTCAATTATAATATGCTGTGAATATTATGCATTTGGATATTTATGCCAATTTATTAAACTTTTCCTAAATTCCAAAGGGGATATCTATGGAAAATTCACAATAACTCTCTTCTGCAATAGAAAAACAACAAGATGAGATATTTTCCCCCATAATATTCAAATGAGAGTTTTTAGAAAAATGAAGTACATGATAAATGAAGGCATTTGGGCTCTTAATAAAAAATGATCCCGGGAAAAAAACATATGCCAAAGAATTGGAAAAGCAATCTAATGATTATATTGGAGTATAGAGTCCCAACTCTGATACATATTAGCTATCTGGCATTATGTTTGTAAGTTAAACTCCTTGGAATCCAGTTTCCTATTGTTGAAGACAAACTCTTTAATTCCTCAAAAATTTGATAAATATGTAAATAGTAAATTAATATGAAAACACAGCCTATGACATAGCTTATAATTATTTAATAAAATCATTGTGCTTCTTATTCCAATTTAAAGTGCTATACTTAATGTGACATGAGAGATAGTTTAAGCCCATTGATAATCACAGAGAGGATAAGCTTATGGATAAGAAGTATTAACAGGGAGATTTGGGACCATGCAGAAATAACTACAATAGTCTGTGTGATAGAATATTAGAATATTAGAAGCGTGGTCACATGTTTTGAATGTTATATGGTCTTTCCTTGGATATCTCATACACTATTCTATAGACTAGTACCTGGCTATATACATAAGAAATTCTTAGAATAATTTTGAAAAATACTTGGATGCCTGTATCCCACAACAAGAAATTCTAACTTAGTGGACAGGTAATGTTGATCATGAAATCTGAATAAATTTTCATTACTTGTTAGTTTCCTTGTTAGTTTAGCTGACAAGTCCAGAAAAACATCTTCACTGTCATTACTCAGGGCAGAGCAAATCTATAGCACTATGTCATAAATCTAGTCTGCAGTTATCTTGATTGAATTCTCTTCAAAAAGACTTCACACTGATCTGCTAAATTGATGATGTTGTGCCAGTCAGACCTATTGAGAAAGAAGTAGTAGTATTTTAGATTTATTTCTAAGACATTTGCATGTCAGAGGATGAGTAACATTCAAAAAGAACACAGACACCTACCACCTCAGTGAAATTTCTAGGCATCCAGTGGAGAAGGCAATATCAAGATGTCCCTTTGCAGGTGAGGGAAAATCTGTTGATGGCAGGACAGAAATGGGAGTGGCATCAATCACTGTTACTGATGTGATCCACTAGCAATATTTTTGTTTCTTGTCCTTGTGACTGTATGCTATACTGGTGTTGAGATCTCCAAAAGGAAGAGTTTCTTCCACCAGTAGACAAAACAATGATTCTATTGAATTAACACTTGAGAATGCAGCTGGCCATTTTATAAAAATAAAAAAAAAATCATAGAGATTATAATAGATTATAAGATATGTTTGGCAGGGATGAATATAGAGGGATTGAAAGGTAACTGCTAAGGAAGGTTTTATTTGTTTGTTTGTTTGTTTGTTTTTTTATCTTTTTTTTTTTATTATGGGTAAAAATCAAAATTCTCACAATACATACAAACATTTGCAAAATGATATATAAATATATATGCATATATGTGTATTTGCTTACAAAAATGTTAT
>JAKSZT010037117.1:1835913-2224399 GCA_026826555.1 Tolypeutes matacus | reverse complement strand
TAGGTTTGAATAGAAGGGACTGGTGAACCATGTGCAGGGAGGACTTATTTGAGTCTAATTCTGTCACTCTCAGGAGCACAGATTCCAAAATAGAACCCACTGATAAGGCATCAGTCTCTGGGGCTATCCCCCCTTATATAGGACCAGGGTGTCTCCGGAGCTCTCAGGAACCCCACTGAGTGGGGTGATAGGCACTTAGATGTTCTATGAGCTCCTACTGAGGTGTGCGTAAGAGTTACCTCTGGGATGACCTCCCGACTCTCTTTGAAGTCTCTTAGCCACTTGAACTCATTTGTCTTTACCATTTCCCCCTTTTATTCAAGGTCTTTTTCCAGTTGTGTTGCCAGTTGGCACTTGGGAAAAGTTTTCAATTAGCAATAATCGTGCCTCGGATAAACCTCATTGGCTACGATACTGCCACTGTGCAAAGCTGCCAGTTGGCACTTGGTATTAATCCCTCGTTGCCAGGGAGGCTCATCCCCGGGAGTCATGTCCCACGTTGGGGGGAAGGTAATGCAATCATATGCTGAGTTTGGCTTAGAGAGAGGCCACATTTGAGCAACAAGGAGGCTCTCAGGTGGCAACCCTTAGGCACCCCACAACTGCAGGCTAAGTCTCATTTACAAGAGCAAAGACTCACAAGGGTAGTCATCAATTAAAAAAAAAAAAAAAAAAACATCAGTGGGTCATCCTATTTTGACAGGCACTGTCCCTACACTCAGAGGACTAACCTTTGTTTTTTGTTTTGAGTAATGAAAATGCTCTAATATTGACTGAGGTAAGGAATGAAAAACACTGTGATTATACCACAACCCCCTGAATATAAATTTTGCATGGTTTCTACGGTATACGAATAAATCTCAATAAAAAAGCTAAAATAAATAAATAAATAAATATATTTGATGTCAAAATTGAATTATATGAACCTCTTTTATTAATAATCAAAAATTGAAATTTTAAAAGAAAATACTTTGTATATTTTTACTTTATATATTTAATTTTCTGTCACAACTCACATCAATAGATAGAACAACTAGTCAGAAGACCAGGAAGGAAACAGAGAACTTGAACAATATGTTAAATGATCTAGACCTAACAGACATAACAGCACATAGTCCACCAAATCAACAGAATATATGTTCTTCTCAAGTGCTCATGCATCTTCCTCCCAGATAGACCACATGAAGGGTCACAAAATAGGTCTCAATAAATTTAAAAAGTTTGAAATTATACAAAGTACCATCTCTGATCATAATGGAATGAAACTTGAGATCAATAATAAGCAGGATAGGAAAATTCACACACACATTGGATGCTAAACAACATACTATTAAGCAATTGGTGGGTCAAAGAAAAAATTGCAATAGAAAATGGTAAATATCCATAGATGTATGAAAACAAGGACACAACTTATCAAAACTTAGGGGATGCATTGAAAGTATTGCTGAGAGGGAATTTTATAGCCCTAAATACCTATGTTAAAAAGGAAGAAAGGGGAAGCGGATGTGGCTCAAGTGGTTGGGCATTAGCCTACCTTATGGAAGGACCGGGGTTCAATCCCTGAGACATCCTGGTAAAAAAATAATTAAAAATTTAAAAAATTTTAAAATTGAAAAAGGAAGAAAGATCTAAAATCAAAGACCTAACTGAACACCTGGAGGAACTAGAAAAAGAACAGCAAACTAATCTCAAAGTAAAGACATGGAAACAAATAAGAAGAGAGCAGAAAAAAATGAAATTGAGACCAAAAAATAATAAATGGTACTGGGAAAACTGAATATTCATAACCAAAAGAATGCATGAGGACCTCTATATAACTCCCTATACAAGAATCAACTCAAAATGAATGAACGATCTAAACAGAAAAGCCAGGACCATAAAACTTCTAGACAATAATGTAGGAAAACATCTTCAAGATTTGGTAGTAAGAGGTGGATTCTTATAACTCTCACACAAAGCACAAAGAAAGAAAGAAAAAAGTAGATAAAATGGTACCTCCTCAAAATTTAACAGTCTTGCACCTCAAAGGACTTTGTCAAGAGGGTGTAAAGGGAGCCCACTCAATTTGAGAAAATATTTGGAAATCACATATCCAACAAGGGTCTAATATCCTTGATATTTGAAGAGATCCTACTACTCAACAATAAAATGTCTAATGACCCAATTTTAAAAATGGGCAAAAGTCTTGAATAGATATTTTTCAAAGAGGAAATATAAATGGTGAAAAAAACATATAAAAAGTTCTTCAACATCACTAGCTATTAGGGAAATGCAAATCAAAGTGACAATGAGATATAATTTCACACCTATTAGAACAGTCATGATTTTTAAAAAAATAGAAAACTACAAATGTTGGAGAGGATATAAAGAAATAGGAATGCTTATTCACTATTGGTGGGAATGTAGAATGTTACAGCCACTGTGGAAGAATGTTTGATGATTCCTATGGAAGTTAAATATAATGCCATGTGACCCGGCAATACCCCTACAAGGTATATACCCAGAAGAACTGCGAGCAGGGACATGAACAGACATCTGCACATTGATGTTCATAGCAACATTATTCACAGTTGTCAGACGATGGAAACAACCCAGGTGTCCTTCAGTCAATGAATGCATTAAAAAAATGTGGTATATAGATTTGAAAGAATATTATTCAGCTGTAAAGAAAATGAATTTGTGAAGAATATGACACATGGATGAACCTAGAGGACATTATTTTGAGTGATGCAAGAAAGACACAAAAAGACAAATATTTATGATTTCACTATTATTAAGTAAATGTAATGTGCAAACTCATGGACTTAATATCTAGAATATAGGTCACCAGAAGATAGAATGAGGACAGAGAATGGAAAACTGAGGCTAAATCTGTGCAGAATTGGTAAAAAGCTGTTTGTAAATGTTTAGAAATGGATAGAAAGGTTGAAAGCATATTATAGTGTTTGCAATTAGAAAGTGCTAATATTTAGATATGATAGTGGTTGGAAGGAAAACTCTAAGGTCATATATATCACTAAAAGGAAAGCTAAAAAATGAAGCATGGGACTGTTTAGCATAGCAAACCAACTTATGGAAAATAAGTATGGTTAATAATATATATATAGAAAGATTTTCCTCTGAAACAGAACAAATATATGTTAATGTTACAAGTTGTTAATAATAGGGTGATATTGGGTAAAAATACAGCCTAAGGACTTGAGGATATAGCAATATATTAACACTTTTCCATCAATGGAAGAAAGAAAGTATGCTAAGCGAAAGAGAACAGATGAAAAGTAGTACATAACGTTAGACTCCATCTGTACAAAATGTAAATATAAATCAATTTATAGAGATGGAAAAAGTTTAGCAGTTACTTATGGCAGGAGAATGCTAGAGTGCCTGGGAGATGACTACTAATAGGTAAGGAAGGGTACCTATTTTTGGAGTAATGAAAATGCTCTGATATTGATTGCAGTGATGAATGCACAACTCTGATTTTACCAAATGCCATTGATTGTACACTTTAGATGGATTGCATATGAAAAGAATTCAATAGAATTGATTTAAAAAGAAGAGACTCAGCTACTATTTATGGTTGTGCAGGCCAAGTGGGTGGATTCTTAGTCTTCATTCTGGCTGCAATGGCCTATGACTGTTATAGCCTATTGGCACCCCCTGCTCTCCATGGTGGTGGTGTCCCCACAGATTTGCCTTCTGCTAGCATTCCTCACTTACCTGTAAAGTCTGACCACTGCAAAGACAGTCTCCTCTTGTGTGTTCTCTGTGTCATACTGCTCTTTCAGTATAATCAACCATTTTTATTGTGATAATATTCCCTTATTAGCATTACCTTGTTCTGATACCCCCATTCTAGAAAACAGAAATGTTCAACTTTGGGGAACTAATTTATTGTTTTCCATGATCATTCTTCTGATATCCTCCTTCCATGTTGTCCTCACCATTTTGAGGATATGTTCATCAGATGGAGGAGAAAAAGCCTTTTTTTACCTGTGTTTCTCACATAGTTACTGCCACTGTGATCTATGGAATTCTTTTTTTTTCTCCATTTGTTTGCATCCATACACCAATCTCTTATTCAGGTATTGATAAAATATCCACAATTTTACAGCCTAGTGATACTAATGTTGGGTCCTTTAATTACAGTCTACAGAAAAAGGATGTGAAGGATGCCTGAAGATGTTCCTGAATAATCCATGCAACTGTTTCAAAGTAATGCAAATTTACAACTACAACTGTCTTTATTTAAGGGTTTAAATTGCCTCTGAAAATCCTGCTATTGAGTGAAGAAGTAAAAAATGGCTATTTTCCCTTTAATTTAAATTTTAATGTGAAGAATCTTCATGCATTTTATTCTAACTCAAAATACTCAACCAATCTTTACAGATATAAAAATGTACCAGTTGTAAAGTAGAAAAAACATGTCATTAGCAAAATTTAAAAAGAAATAAATACTTCCACCTTAAAGTGTGTAATTCTAAAGAAGCAAGATCATCCACTTTGCCATTCCCAACTTTTCTTCAATGATTAAATGTTTTATTAATATTTTTCTTTATATTATATAATATTTCCATCACTTTAAAAATCTTTTGTGGGCTCATTTTTGTCTTGCTCTTTAACATCAATTTATAGCACAGAAAAATAAAACTTTAGGGAAAAATAAGAACTAATCACAAAAGTGATTCAAAGTACATGGGAATACAATATAGGGTACAGCATTCAAAGAGAAAACATAAAAGAACTCTGTTTTTCATCCCACTCATTCAGACCAAGCAAAATGTTTATGTCCATCTTAGTATGGTATACAATTAAAAATTTTCCATATGATATTATCATGCTAAATTTTGTGTGTGGTACACTTTGAATCCTTTGAAGAACATGAAATTAAGAAAATGAAACTCTTTCCAAAATTCAGTATAGTAAGTGCCATTTTGCTAATTTAAACCCAAATCTAAGCTACTGAAAGTCCATGCCCTCTTCACTAAAGATTCATTTAGTAATTCGCTTTGTTTTGAATGTCTGTGATTTTACACAGCAATATTTTATATGCATCTCAATACTATCTGGGTGTATATTATATTGCATCAACAACAGTAAAGAAGAAATTAATTCCCATGATTCTCCACTATTAAAATGCAAAATCAAGGAATTTTTCTTTCCGGAATGGGATTTCCTTATCTATCTTTTAAGGCCTAGATAAATTTGGCTTAAACATCATATCTCTTTCTCTGGAACTTCACAGATGCCAGCTCCTGAAGTGTGCAATGCCATAAGCCTCTGAGCAAAGTAGAAGTTTATATCATAACATCAGGCCTCCTTAATTTAAGTGTAATATAACTCCACCACACACACAAAAAAAATTTCCACACTTACCTTCTTATATATCCCCAAACATTATGCCATGGTACTGGCTCCTTTTTCTTCCTATTCTCCTTTTCCATCCATCATTTTCTTTCTACATTGCCATTAAGAACTACAAAAACTTATATCCTTCTTTAAAATAGAGATTTGTTACTCTCTGTAGCTTGAGGTCTTTTGAAAATTATTACTCTATTTGTCACCTTCTATTCCAAGCTGCTGTCCCAGATAGCTTTTGTCTCTTTACTGTTTATCAAGGCAATTTTATAAGCAATAAGGATCATCTGGAAATAGTAGCTTTGTTTACACAATAAACATAATAAACTATCTCATTTCACAAGATGTACATGAACTTGTGTTAACTAAAATGTGAACATCAAAAGGGCTATTTCTTCAGAAGTAATTCTAAACACAGGAGCAGTGTAGCAGTTTGATATTGGTTATGAATTCCAAAAATAGGTATTGGATTATGCTTGTAAATTGGTTTTTCCTCTGGGCATGTTAGATTATTTTGGATTCAGAGGCTTCACTTTTATTTGATCAAATAATAATTGAAACTTTGATTGGGCAGTGACAGTAGGATCAAGGGGGTGGAGACTCACAGAGAAACTGCACCACAGAGAAGAGAATTTGGAGTTTTGATCTTGGAGCCTGGAGTAAACACATAGAGAAGCCAATACATGAGGAAGGAGAGAAGGCAAAATGTGTTGTTTAGTTTAACTGCCTCCATCAATTATTTTAGTAAGATCCTCTGGATTAGTTGCCACAGCTTCTAAATCAGCACTTGCTGCTTCACCCTGCTCTTTTATGTTATGGAGATGGCTTCTTTCCTTATACATCATGAACAAACTTCTTCTAACTTCAAGACTTACTTCATCAGCTTTCTCACCTCTCCTAATCTCCATAGACTTGAAGATACATAGGACCTTACTCTGGATTAAATTTTGGCTTAAGGGGCATACACTGTGTCCACTTCAGGAGCCCACGAGGGAGGTAGATGGAAGAAAAACTTACATGGAGAGTGAAGTTTGTTCATACTGGCACAGCCGTGGTCTTCTCCAAACAGACAAGAAAGCATGGCCATTTTTTATTTGCAGAGTTATTTATACATCATTGTTATCATTCCAAGTTATATGGAAGGAACACAGAATGCAGTTTTCTAGAATCATTTCTGCTGTACTCAGGAAATATCTGTTGGACCAAGGACCTTATGCATTGGATGGAAGGCATGCTGAATCAGGGAAAACAAGAAACTGAGCCAAGGTCAATAGCTAATCTAACAGCTGGGCTGCTGCCCAGGTTTTAACCCTTATATGACCAATGTCTGAGTTTTATCCCTCACACACTCCATCCCTGAAGACAGCAGCTTTATCAGGTGTGGAGGTACATTGTAACGAAATACCACAGCAACAATATAAGGTGCAACATAGAATTATGAACCTTAAGCCTATTAAGGTTCTTCCAAAAGCTCATTTCCAAGTTCCTAGGGACTCCCACCAGTCTTTTACAGAGTCTACCTGTGATTTCTGGATATTTTGTATTTCATGGTTTATTTCTTGCAGGGCCCCTTAAATGGATTTTTTATTATTAAGAATATGTACATGACATTCAGTATGTACTAATGCACATGTGCCTTTTTGTCCTGCAGTAAGTAAATCTAGGGCCATGCAGTTTTATAACACAATGCAGAAGATTTGATCAGTTTCTTCTTTTAACTGGGCAATTGCATATTCTGAAGCATTCAGGACTTGGGCAGTGTGAGGTGCTAAGGCTTCAAGATCTTATTCAACTTTGATGGCCCCTTCTCCAGGGAGGAAAATAGCTAACAGGTAAAACCACTAAGGTGTCCATTTGGTCCTGTGCCATCTATGATATACTGTGTCCATATTTTGGTGTTTCTGATCTAGAGTGGAAACAATGTAACCTGGAATGAAGGGGCATCCCCAAGTACAACACTCACTCCAATTGGCTGGGAAATAAGGCCATTCATGGGGCCCACAGACCCATAAGTACCCAGATGGCAGCTTGTCAGTGGGTTTGGTTCTGATGTATGGCTGGCCATCCCACCAGCAGGAACTGCCTACCCCTACTTGGGTAGTGTTGCACAAATTCAGAGGTACCTCCCTTGCTAGTCTTTTGGAATTCTCCTTTTGTTCTATACACTCTGGAGCAATGTTCTGTAGTTTAACATGTTCAGCAGGGAGCCAGCCCCATCTACTATATAGGGTATAACCAAACCACGGAGGATGTGGATCCATGTCCTGGTGGAGAATTTTCTCAAAATGCTGCCGAACTATTTCCCATTCTGCTGTCATTCAATCAGCTGTCTCTAACCACTTCCAATTGTCTTGTGTTTTGGGAGCAATACTCCAGGCCAAACCATTGGCTGAAATGGCTGGCAGTTCAGTGCACAACCAGCAGTGGGACATGTACACTTGAGCATAGGTGTGGGCCCAAGCCAGTAAGCTGTTGGTAGAACTCCTAGGGGTGGTAAGACAAATGTGTAAGCGTAACTAAGAGAGGCAGACCATGCCCATCTAACAGGACACATCCCAGCTAGTCATCCTTAGACAGCAAAGTGTCACTTTGTGGTTGTGCACTCAGAGTGAGTATACCATACCCTTGGGCTTTCTGGCACAGCTGGTGAGACACTCTCTTCAACCCGTAACAGGATAGGGGAACTCATGATGGGCTATGATGCCAGAATGAATGTACCTTTCAGGATGGTGGCCATGGTGGCAGGGGCAGTCACTGTAAAATTCAGTGGCCATATATCAGTTCACAACAAGAGTTCACAGCTAATTGATGCTGTGACCCATCTCCCCAGGGTGCCACCAGAGCTATCCATTGAACATGGGGATCCTTTAAAGTCCAGGGCCATGACACAGAGATTGTTTTTCCTCCATGAATTATAGAAGGTGCTAGCAACAGTACTCACCCTCTCTGCACTTGCAGTTTTAACAGTGGATCTCTCGTAGGGACTTGAAATTGAATGGGGGCAGGTACATGCTGCAACAGGGCACCTACTGGTGCTATTCCTCCCTGCCAGGGTCATTCATTCAAACATTGTACTACCAACCAAAGGCAATCACACCACTCCTGCAAGGTTGGAGTTCCTTGGACTGTTGCTTGCAGGCCCATTTTAAGAAGGCTATTGTAACACTCAACCATGCCAGCTGCTAAAGGATTGTAGGGCATGTGATATACCAATTGAGTGCCCTGTCAGAAAGCCCATTGCTGCATTATTTGTTCATTTAAATGGGACCCTCTGTCACTTTCTATAGAAAATGGCCAGCCATTCATAGCTCACAGCTGTTGTAATGCTTACACAGTCACAATTTGGGTTGCTTGGGGGGCAGGATACACATAAAGAAGACCTGTGACCATGCCAACAGCCATAATAGCATATCGGCACTGCAGACTCAAGGTAAGGGCCCCAAAAAATCTACCTGTCATCTAGCAAGTGGGATACATGCTTGCTCAATTTGACCCATAATCCTGGGCAGTGGCCTCCAATGTAACAGGAAACATTGGGGCCATGCATTACATGCTGTTGAAGTGGCCACTGCATGTACTGCTAAACGCAGAGTTGTGCAGCCTTCATCATTGTGGGGACTCCCAGCATGTAGAATTTTCTGGTGCAGCCACACAGCTGCATCCTGAGCACTATTTACCCATAAGATAAGCTTAGTTAACTGATCTACTTCATCATTGCCTGGATGCAAAAGGGGGCAGTGAGCAGCTACATGGTACACTGTTACTTCTTTAGACAGCCCCCATTCCCATAGGTCTTCCCACATGGAATGTCCTCATAGCGGCCTATGGGCTACTGACCAATCCATGTGCTTCATTTTGACAGCTACAGGGTAAGAACTTCAAGTACTGCCCAACTGTTGGTACATATCACTATGGGGCTGGCTTCACAGCCCACTATAAGCCACATGCTCTCAATTCAGCCCATTGGCTGCTTTGACCAAACACTAATTCATACCAAGTAGTATTGGTTAGAGGATACACCACTATGGCAGTCCATTGAGCTGCCTGTCCTCACCTGGACCCATTAGTATACCATGCCTGTTCTGGCATGGTACCTACTCAGGCATTGTATGGGGAAACTTCTTTCATGGGGATTTGCAAGGGGGTCTCAGGGTCCAGTGTCCCAGCATATGTTAAGGGACCTAAAACTTGTTGCAACTTTCTACTCAGTGGACTGGAAGCAAATGTGCCTTTCTGTTTCTGTTTGGAGCCACTCCATTAATGTGTGATCGGGTTTTCCTCCAGCATGCCACCACACATTTAAGAGGTGTTAGCACAGCAAAGGATGGTCAGTAAGTGATGCTAATTTCTCTATCTCAGTCCCAGAGCACACCATGCCATCCATACCCACATCCCACAGACACGGCAGCCATGCAGCTATGGGCTGTCCTGGCTTCTGCTGAAATTGCTGTCCCAATTCAACCAGTTCTGCCTGCATATAAGGATGGTACACAGTTTGCTGCACCACATGGGGCTGCCCAATGGGGTGCCCCCCTTGCCCTATGTCCTGATCATGTTTCACCTTTGGCATTATGACCTGACAAGCTTGTTGGATGGGATTTATCTCTTCTTTTTCATCAGAACTACTGCCATCTGATGTGTCTTGCCACTCCAGCTGTACATGTGAGTGCTGCAGTTGCCCCCACAACTGGTGAATTTCCCTCTCTTGTTTCAACATCCCTTGGTTGGCATCTCATAACAAAGGCAGGAACACCCATCCCACCCATGCAGCAGCTGTGTGGGGCTTCATTTTCCCTATGGCCAGCTTGGCCTGCTGCAGGACACTTAGCAGCACTACAGGGTCATTGGTGGGTATCACATCTTGACACACACACCACCGAGATAATGACTTGGCTACACCAGCCCACACATATTGCGGGGACCACCCAGGGTCTGTACTCCTTACATCCTCATCCAGGGGAGCAGTGGGAGAACACATAAAATCCTGCCAACTTCACCATTTGTGCACTGCTTCCACCTCAGGAGCTTGCAAGGGTAGTAGGTGGAAGAAAAATTTAGGCAGAGAGGGAAGTTTGTTCATACCAGCATAGCCGTGGTCTGCTCCAGACAAACAGGCAAGCAAGCATGGCCATTTTTTATTTGCAGGATTATTTATGCATCATTGTTATCAATCAAAGTTATACAGAAGGAACAGAGAATATGGTTTTCTGGAATCATTTCTGCTGTACTCAGAAAATATATTGGGCCAAGGACCTTGTGCATTGGATACGAGGCATGCTCAATTGGAGGAACACAAGAAGCTGGGCCAAGGTCAATAGCTAATCTAACAGCTGGGTTGCTGCCCAGGTTTTAACCCTTATACAGCCACAGTCTGAGTTTTATTCCTTACACAGGGATTATTTGGATTGTTTGATCTTCTATCCAGAGCACTAAAACTTTTTCTATAGCAGCAATAAGGCTGTTTTGCTTTCTTCTCATTCATGTGTTCACTGGAGTAGCTCACTTAATTTCTTTTAAGAATTTCTCCTTTGCGTTCACTACTTGGCTTACTGTTTGGCACAAAAGACTTAGCTTTCAGCCTGTCTTGGCTTTCCACTGCCTTATTCACTATGCTTACTCATCTCTGTCTTTTGGTTTAAAGTGAGACTTGACAGTCCTCCCTTCACTTGAACACTTAGAGGCCATTGTAAGGAATTAATTGGCCCAATTCCAATATTATTGTATCCTGGGGCATAGGGAAGTCTTTAGAGAGAGAAAGATACAGGGGAACAACCAGTATGTGGAGGAGTCAGAATATACACATTTTATATTAAATTTGCAGTTTTACTTGTGTACAGTTCCTAGCATCATGAATTGATTACAGTAGCAACATCAAAGATCACTTACCATATATCACCATAACACATAATAATGAAAATTTTCAAATATGATGAGAATTATTAAAATGTCACAAAGAGACTTGAAGTGTGCACATGTTGGAAAAATGGCATTGATAGGCTTGCTAAGGGCAGTGTTGCCACAAAATTTTGATTTGTAAGAAGAAAGCTTTCAATCTGTGAAACTATTTGCAGTAAAACAGCATGCATGCCAGGGCCCCACTCAGAGTGAAGAGGCACACCAAAAAGATGATGATACAACCAGATAGAAACAAAACAAAAACAAAAATACAGCACGCCTAAATAGGGAAATGTTTTGACATGTGTAATGGTGTATTTAAAAATGCATGGATTTATATAGAATATAAATATAATTTTATTTTGTTTTTGTGGTCTTGTGAAAGTCCAATGATCATTCATCAAGGTCAAGGATTCTATCATACTCATGTTTATCATTTTTATATCTCTCTTTGGTTTTGAGGAAGCCATTTCCATATAGGTATTTTAAAAATGTTAGTTTAAGTTGAAATATATATTTCTAAGGTCATTTTTCACAATATTTCTTATGTATAAGTTGAGTATGGCATAATAATTTATAGATATAATTGCTCTCAAATGATGTATTTTCTGAAGAGTTAGGACAAAGAAATATGTTTAAACAAAATTGTAATTTGTATATATTACTTTAAAAATTGTAGTCAGCTAGTTAGAAAATTCTGGTACCTCATATATAAAAAACAAACTTCCTATGAAGAGAATGAGTCTTCAGTCTTGGGAGAGACTGAAATTAGCTCATGTGATGAGATTTTTTTGTGTGTATGTATATGTTTCCATACATATATTTGTGCTTCCATTTTCCTTTTCTTCTCTTAATTATTATAGGAATCTGACACCTGAATACTTCAGTTTATAACATCACAATTTATATTATAGAATGTTAAAATGTAAGGGAAAACATATGCAAAATTATAATGCATTATTTTAGGGATATATTGAGAATACTATCTATCTATCACTCACTTGTTATTTAATGTACATAAGATTTTTTTCATTACAATCACAGTTTGATTAAAGAGGTTGCACTGGAGGTTTTTCATCATCATCATCATCATTGCAACTTATTAAACAGATTATATTTTATTCACTTCTATTTTTACCAGAGATATTCATTCATTTTTTCTAAGTATAATGGTTAGTTTTAAAAATAATTTTGTGAAATATCATGGCTTTTACACTTTATTTATATATTAGTTCTAATTTGAATGTGTTTTTTAAATTTTCCATTGCATTGATGGCTTTCTTATAAAGAAAATTCAAAAAGCTTACACCCTTATTTATTTAATATTTATAAAAATATTATCTTATTGTTCTTTCTAATTATTAATATTTTCTGGCTATTTGGTCTGTAGGAGCAAAATATGACACGATTTACTTGCCCATCATAAAAAGCAGTAATATATTTTATTTGCATAAAATTATGCTTAAATGTACATATCAATAATTTTCAATATGCTCTTCTTATATATTTGGCTCTGGTAGTTCCCATTCTTATTTTAACCTCTCTTTCTTCACCTTTCCTAAAGCATCTTTATAATACTGAACTTTACATAATGAACCACGCATTTCTTTTCTTTCTCTTCTCTCTTTCTCTCTGCCTGACCCTACCAATGCTCTTACTCTCTGCCATATCATGTGATCACACTTTGTGTTTGAAAGTTGCTAGATATCACTTCCTTTTGAATATTTTGATTAAAAAAAAACCCACTCAATTAAAAATACATTTGAGATATCAGGCTTCACATTAATGTTAGCTATTTCTGCTCTCTATTAAATCTTAGGTGCCCTGGCAATGTTCCTGTTAACCATTGTTATTCCTTGAATTTATGAACTATTTGCCTAGCTCTAAGCAATATTTTATATTAATATAAAAACCATGATTATTTTTTATAACTAATTTTATGTCAAGAAATATTTCAACAATTCTTGAAAATCCGAAGTACTAAATGGAATGAGATTGACTCTTTATGCCATGTAGATTCAAACTCATTTATATCCATACCCAAAGATTGGAGGTATACTGAAAAATGAAGTAAAGAATTTTGTGGATAAGTAAAGAACATAGTTTAGAATAAGTTAGGATTTTTTGTAGATATTTGCCTTTCAAAATATACAGAAGGGATGAGAGGGCAGTAGAACAACTATCTACAAATAGCTAAAGACAATAAATAAGAAAGGGCACAAGAAAGAAAAATACATTTCTAAAAGAAATCTAGAAATTTTAATATAATATAATTTCATATATTACAGAAATGTTTAATTTTATATTTATTATGCAGAATGAATTCCACTAAAAAAGGAAAAAATAGATTATCAGCATGAGTTAAAATACAAATTTCAATATATTCCATTTTTCACATTTTTAATAAAGTGATGGAAATCACTATCATAAAAAAGGACACAATGTAATTTTGCAAAACATTGTTTTAAAAATGCCATTTGCCTGAACCTCATTTCCTTCAGATATTTGTATTCACTTCTTTTAGGTTGTTCAAATGTGACCTTGCCCCTGAAGATCGTTTTTTTAAGACAGCAAGCCCAAATGTCTCTATTTAACCCCTTCACTTAGTTTTGTTCCATGACAATTATCATCATCAACATACATGAACTAGGTTGATTTATTACCTCTTACCCCACACAACAGAATGTCACTCTTGTTAGACAGACCTCCTGCTAATCTTTAAATTGCACAGCCCATGTCCTGCACAGGGCCTTTGCACTGATATTCCCCCTGTTTATAACATTCTTATATATGCACTATTAATCATACTCACTTTTCACAAGATGGTTTGCTATGCTATAACAGTCCCATGTTTCATTTTTTAGCTTTCCTTCTCATGATATATATGATCTTAGACTTTCCCTTTCATCTACAATCATACCCATATATTAGCACTGCTAATTACAAACATTATGGTGTGGTTTCACATTACTATTCTATTTTACACAAAATATTATTCCATTTTACTATACTTATACTATTTTACTATACTTATACTATTTTACACAAAAGTGTAAAAATTCAGATGAAAATAAGATATGACTTATGAAAGCCAAAGGATAAAAAGATCAAAGTAAGTAATGCCAACACAGTAATAATATTGAATGTTGATGAATTAAATTCCCCAATCAAAAGGCTGGTATAATGGATAAAGAAATGAGCCATCCATATGCTGTCTACAAGAGACTCAAGTTAGACCCAAGGATACAAATAGGATGAAAATGAAAGGTTACCCAAAGGTATTTTACACAAACAGTAACAAAAAGAGCAGGGCTGTTTTTTCTAATATCAGAAAAAACAGACTTTTAAATGCAAAAATGTTATAAGATATGCAGAAGGTCATTATATATTAATAAAAGGGGCAATCCACCAGGAAGAAATAACAATCATAATTATCTATGCATCTAATTAGGTTGTCCAAAATACATGAGGCAAACTCACAAAACTGAAGGGAGAAATGGATGTCTCTATAATAATAGTTGGAGACTTCAATACACCACTCACATCAGTAGATAGAACAACCAGAAGATCAACAAGGAAACAGATAACTTGAGCAATATGATAAATGATCTAAAACTAAAACATATTTACAGAATATTACACTCCAAATCAGCAGGAAATACATTCTTCTCAAGTACTTACGGTTCTTTCTCTAAGATTATGCCACATGTTGGTTAACAACACAGGTCTCAATACATTTAAAAAGATTGAAATTATGCAAAGCATTCTTTTCTGATCATAATGGAATGAAGCTGGAAATAAATAATTAGCAGGATAGGGAAAATTCAAAAATATATGGAGGCTAAATGGCACGTTCTTAGACAATCAGTGGGTCAAAGAAGAATTTGCAATATAAATCAGTAAATATCTCAATATAAATGAAAACAAGAACACAACATTTCAAAACTCATGAGATGCACATAGGCAGTGCTGAGAGGGATATTTGCAGCCCTGCATTTGAAAGGAAGACAGAGCTAAAACCAGAGACCTACTAACTGAACACCTGGAGGAATTAGAAAGAGGAGACCTCACCAACCCAATCACAAGTAAAGAAATTGAATCAGTCATCAAATGTTTTCCAAGAAAGAAAAGCCAAAAAGCTTCACAGGTGAATTTCTAGAAGAATTAATACCAATCTTGCTTAAACTCTTCCAAAAAATTGTAAAGGAGGGAAAAGTATCCAACACATTTTATGAAGCCAACATCACCCTAATGCCAAAACTAGGTAAAAATACTACAAGAATAGTAACTTACAGACCAATATCTCTAACTAATGTAGATGCAAAAATTCTCAACAAAGTACTTGCAAATCAATTCCAACACATATTAAAAGAATTATACTTGATGATCACATGGATTTTATTGCTGGTATACAAGGGTGGTTCAACATAAGAAAATAAATTAATGTAATACACCCTAATAACAAATTGAAGGGGAAAAAACACATGATCATCTCGATTGATTCAGAAAGTGTATTTGATATAATCCAAGGTCCTTTTTTGATAAAAACCCTTCAAAATATAGGTATAGAAGGAAAGTTGCGTAACATAATAAGTGGAATACATGAAAATCCCACAGCCAACATCATCCTCAATGAGCACAAAGGGCAAAGGTTGAAAGCTTTTCCTCTAAGATCAGGAAAAAGACAAATATGCCCACTGTCACCACTGTTATTCAACACTGTGCTAGAAGTTCTATGTAGAGCAAATAGGCAAGAAAAAAGTAAATAAAAGACATCTAAATTGGAAAAGAGGGAGTAAAACTCTCACTATTTGCAGATGATATGATCTTATATTTAGAAAATCCAGAAATATCTACAGAAAAGCTATTAGAGGGAAGCAGCTTCCCACATGGGAGGTCCTGGATTCAGTCCCCAGTGCCTCCTAAGGAAAAAATAAATAAAAAATCAAACAACAACAACAACAAAAAGCAAGCAAACAAATGAGAAAAACAACTCAGGGAAACCAATGTGATTCAATGGTTGAGTGCCAATGTCCCATATATGAGGTCCCAGGATGAATCCCCAGCCCCAGTACCTCAAAAAAAAAAAAAAAAAAAAAAAAAGCTATCAAAGCTAACATATGAGCCCAGCAAAATGGCAGGATACAAGATCAACATGCAAAAATCAGTAGCATTTCTATACATTAGTAATGAGCAACATGAGGAGGAAATCAAAAAAACATTCCATTTACAATAGCAAGAACAAGACTCACCATCTGAGAATAAATTTAACCTGGAATGTAAAGGATCTGAATCCAGAAAACTACAAAACACTGCTAAAAGAAATCAAAGAAGACCTAAACAAATGGAAGGATATACCGTGTTCAAGAATTGGAAGACTAAATATCATCAAGATGTGAGTTCTACCCAAAATTGATTTACACATTCAATGCAATTCCATGAACCTATTTTACAGAAATAGAAAATTCAATTACTAAATTTATTCAGAAGGGAAAGGGTTCCTGAATAGCTATAAACATCCTAAAAAAGAAGAGTGAAGTTGGAGGACTCATGCTTCCTGATCTTGAAGTGTATTATAAAAATACAGTGGCCAAAGCAACATGGTATTGGCATAAATGGATTCAATGAATTCAAATTGAGAGTTCAGAAATAGACCCTCATGTCTATGCTCAATTGATTTTTGATAAGGCTTTCAGGTACATTCTGCAGGGTCAGCACAGTCTCTTCAACAAATGGTGCTGGAGAACTGGGTTTCCATATTCAAAAGAATAAAAGAGGACCCCTATATCACACCTTATACAAGAATTAACTCAATCATTTTGCAAATGTTTGTATGTATTGTGAGAATTTTGATTTTTACCCATAATAAAAAAAAAAAAAAAAAAGAATTAACTCAAAATGGATCAAAGACCTAATGCAAGAACTAGAACCATAAAACTCCTAGATGAAAACATAGGGGAACATCTTCATGACTTTGTGGTAGGCAAAAGATTCTTAGACTTTACACCCAAGCATGAGCAATGAGAGAAAAAATAGATAAATTGGACCTCCTCTTAAATCTTCTTTGCTTCTAAGCACTTTTTCAAGAAGCTGAAAAGACAGCATAATAAAAGGGAGAAAATCTTTGGTAACCACATATCCAATAAGGATTTAATAACCAGAATATTTTATAAAGAAATCCTAAAACTCAACAATAAAAAGACAAATTAAACAATTAAGAAATGGACAAAAAGCTTGAATAGATATTTTTCCAAAGAGGAAATACAAATGGCAAAAAATTCACATGAAAATATACTCAACATCACTTTAGGGAAATGAAAATTAAAACTACAAATAGATATCGCTTCATACCTACTAGACTGGCAACTATTAAAAAATGGAAATAATATAATTACTGGAGAAGTGTGGGGAAATAGGAATACTTAGTCCCTGTTTGTGGGAATGTAAAATGGTACGGCCACTGTGCAAATCAATTTGGCAAAAATCTCAAGAAGCTGAGTATACAACTGCCATATTATCTGACTATCCCATGTCTAGATACATACTCAGAAGACATCAAAGCAGAGACACAAGTAGGTATATGCACACCGATTTCCATAGCAATATTATTTACAATTGCCTAAAGATAGAAACAACCCAAGTGCCCATCAACCAAAAAATGGATAAACAAAATGCGATATATATATATAACTCTCACTATTTGCAGATGATATGATCTTATATTTAGAAAATCCATATAAAGAATAGAATGATCAGTTCAGCTTAAAATCATTGGAATGAGAAGAAAACCACAAGTTTTGTTTTCCCAAAGAGACCCCAATAGATGTTGGTGAAAGGCTTTTTGATACATAGCATAAATAGTTTCATATATGTGGGTTTACAGAACAAAAAATTCTTATTTGCTCATAAGAGAATCTAGAGTACAATATATAATTAAGCTAAATTCCCATTTCTGAGTAAATTCAATTTATCCACATCTGATAAAAACACACAATAAACATATTTTATAATAATTTCTAATTTCATTTGAATGGCTATAAAGGTATCAATTAATACTATAAGTGTATATTAATATATTTTTGTGTTAAAAATTGTTACAAAAATTTCCTCATTCTCTTCTTTCTACCCTTACCTTTTCTCTCCCATTCTCCATCTTTCTGTCTCTTTTTCTCTCTTGCTGTGTCTCTTTCTCTCTGTTTCTCACTTTCTCTCTGTTTCTGCCCTCCACCCTGGTCTCTTTGTTACAAGATTTATAGAATAAAAATATTTCCTGGAGAGGTAAAGGGAAAACAAGAATTAGCTAGATAAAAAGAAGGAACATTACAATTATACACTTCACAGCATGCCTAAGACAAAATATTTGTGGAAGGTGAAGAGCTTCAAAAACCTTGTATGAAATCTCAGTTTAGCCCTGAATGACAAAATATTTGGAAAAGTAACTTCATCCTTCTCAACCAAACAATAACTAAGATTGGCTACATTCAACTTCAATTTTATAGCCATGAAGTCATTGCTGATTGCTTATACATGAGACCTATAAAAATATTTTTATTAAATTCTTGATTATATGTGGAGAATGCATACAATTGAAATATAAATTCAAGTTTAATTTTTGTAAAAATGTTATATTAATATAATTGGTTTTTAAAATCAGAACATTGAGCAATGAAAGAGCAACAAACCAGAAGATAACTATTTCCTCTTTAAGTTGTACATATTCTTAGCATATGATACTACAATATTATAATATTGAAATTAAACTCAATGAATCACAATTTACTCTGCTATTCAAGAAAATGCATCTCTGTCAACAAACTTTGTTCTTGGACATATCAGCAAAATAATACTATGTTTTGCTTTAATTTCCCTGGTATTCTTGACAATATAATATCCTGACATCTCTTGGTGTCTCTGATCTTGTCTGTAATTCAAGATGTTGGTTAGCAAATGAAGGTATATCTTATAGTAAACAGGCACCTATAGAGAAATTCTCTGCATCTCTGTAAGGATGTGGAAACATGATAGAGAAAATGTATGAGGTTTTTCCAATCTGTCTTCAAACAGGTATTTCTGTTAACTAATATTTAATTATTATTAAAATAATTGTGTTTATGTATAGCTGAATTCACTTTAAGAAGTGGTAGAAGCTAGACAGAAAAAATATACATTCTGATTTTGAGGGAAAAAAAAGATCAACCTGGAAGACTCAAATAAAATCATTTCCTCAAATCATATATTGGAAATAAAAGTTAGACATCTATGAGAGCAGTTATACAAACCCTGAGGTTGTGAAAAAGGAAAGCTATGATAGCAGGCACTACATATTATTAAGAGATTACTAGCTGCAGAGATTTTTTGAATTTTGTATGTTACCTTATATAACCTACAACAGCAACATATAAATTAATTGATATTATCTTCTATGTTGAGAAAACTGGCACCCCTTGAACATTAACTTGTTTGGAGCCACAGAGTTGATTACTAGTAGAATGGTGATTCAAACCAAGATTTCTCTGACTTCAAATCTTAAGTTTTTCCCACTAGACCATATTACAATACTATTGTGGCATATCAAAATTCTGGAATTTTCTATACTCTATAACAATGCAAAATAATATCCTCACATCTTTGAATTATTTTTAAAGCCATAAAATTTAATAGACCATAAAATTTAATATGCAAACTAAAGAGGTCTTTAAATAAATTAGTTAACTGGTAAAATAAGTTTAAAATACATTTATCTTTCTCTATCAGAAAAATTATGATCTTGAATTGGCATATACAAATAGAAATTGGAAAAGTAATCATTTCTCAATTTTTATAGTCCCTTTTTGGACCATTATCTTCAATCAAGAAAATTAAAGCAAATTTCTAATTTACAACTTGATTGAACTAAATATGTAGAGAGCACTTCCTGTTCACCCTGCTATAGTTCCTGGAAGTCTTAAGATTCAAATGTTAATACAACTTTAAAAAGAACACCTGATCTCTAATTTAAATATGAAAGTATATACTCTGGTTTGAGATACAGGCTTATAGTTCCTAAAATAATTGTGTAAGTGATGAAAAACATTTCCTTTTACCTATGGGACTGAACTGCTCACTTAATCAAGGCACACTATGCATATTTTGCATTTGGATTCTTCTGCCAGTTTATCAAGCTCTTCCTGAATTTCAGAATGGATGCACAAGGAGAATATACTCTCTCTTCTGGTCAGAAGAGCAACAAGATGATTTTCCCTCTATAGTACACAAGTTAATGTTTCTGAAACATCAAACTACATGATATAAATTATTACATTAATACAGGTTAGCCTTGTGGAAATGAAGAATTATCAGTGGAAAATCATATGCAATAAGAATGGACAAGTAATCTAATCATACAGTGGGCAATCTTAGCCTGAAACTTATTAGGCATGTGCCATGAAATTAATAACTTAAAACCCTGAAATCCAATTTACTCTTCCTGGTAATATAACCTATCTAATTCTCTCAAAATTTCCATAAATATGTATTTAATAAAGTAATATGGAAGTATACCCTATGCCAAAATTTATAATTTTAGCTCATTTACAATTTCATAGAATAAATTTAAAAAAGCATATTGTAAACTTATGGATAGTACGTATCAACAGTAAAGGTTGGGCCACATATGATAGAACATTAGAACATTTGAAAACTGGTAGAGATAAATGTAACATGTTTTTTATTTTGTTTGGTCTTTTCTTATCCTGGTGATCTCATATACTAATCTATAGACTATAAGTTCTATGTTAGTAAGAAACTCTTGGAAAATTTTGAAAAGCACATGGATGTTTTGCTGCACATTTAGTACATAGGTAATGTTGGCCATGCATCTGAGTTTAAATGACAAAAGAAATAAGAAATGTGATAACAAGTGGCACCCCAATCAGTGGTACCCATTGATCTGTAGGTGCAATGCATCCCCAATTGAAATTTAAGCAAGTGGTGTCTTTTTTTTTTTCAGAAACTGAAAAACTGGTTCTACAATTTAGATGAAAAAATAAAGAACTAAACTACTCAATACAAATATGAGACTATATACTCAGTGGCTATCATTTTCATCGTAGACTTGTACTGTCATCACCTCAGTCAATTTTAGAATGCTTTTACTTGGAATTTTACACTTTGAATGGATTGTACAAAGCACGGGACTATACAACACAGGGAATCCAGTGGTGGGTGATGGACTGTGGTTGGCAGGACAAATGTAAGAATGTTTTCTCATGAATGATAACAGATAAATAATACTGATATAGGATATTAATGATTGGGAGGGTTGGGGGAAAAGAGCAGCAAGTGTAAAATATGGGCTGAAGTTAATAGTGTTGTTTTGACAATGCTCTTTTATAGTTTGTAGCAAATACTTCACAACAATGCAGGGTGCTGGTGGTGGGAAGTTATATGGGAGCCTTGTATGATGATATGCATGTTTCTTTTGTAAATTCACAAATTTTACCATAAACATTCTTTAAATAATCATGTACGTATGATATAATTCAATTAAATTTTATTAAAAATAGTAAAAAGAAGACTAAAGCTGGAGGCATCACATTATCTGATTTAAGGATTTATCACTAAGTTCAAAAATCAACAGAATATAGTACTTGTGAAAAGCAAAATACCTAGATAAATGGAACCAAACAAATTGTTCAGAAAGAGATTCACACATACATGGTCAATTGATTTTTGCCAAAAATTTTAAGGAATATCAGTGGAGAAAGGAAAGTCTTTTTTAAAAGGTGCTCAAAAAATTGAACGATCTTTTGCCAAAAGTGAGACATTAACTCATCATTTTCCACATATATAAAAACTCTCTCATACTAGAATTTAGGCTTTAATATGAAGCTGAATACCATGAAACTCCTAAATTAAACATAGTACAACATTTATGTGAGCATGGGATAGTCTTATTTTCTAGAATAAACCCAAAATTCATGAACCATAGGAAGAAACTGGATTCAGGGTCTTTCATCCTATTAAAATCTACTAAGTAAAAGGCACTGCTGAGTAAATGAGCAAACAAGTCACAGAAACTGTGAGAATATTTGCTAAACAGTTGTTTGACAAAGAACATGCATCCATAATATATGGATAACTCTCAAAACTCAATAATATGTAGATAAAAGGAAACAGTTGAAAACGTGCAGAAACATGGATAGACGCTTCCCCAATGAAGAAACACAAATAGCTTCATATCACTCATCATAGATAAATACAATTTAAAAGCACAAAATGACCATATATCTTAAAATGGCTAAAATAAAAATGCATAATAATAACTGATAACACAAAGTACTTAAAAGAATGCAGAGCAGTTGAAACACTCAACCATTACTGGTAGGAAGAGAAAATGATGTGGCCAATTGAGAAAACAATCTGACAGTTTCTTATGAAGTGAAATCACTTATCCAATGAACCAGAGATCTCATTTTTTGTTTTATACCCAAGAAAAATGAAAACACATGTCCAAATAAAATTATATGCATGACTTCTTATATATAGCATAATTCATACATTCATACATCCATCAATTAATGAAGGGGCAAGCTAACCATAGTAGATACTGTATTAGTCAGCCAAAGGGGTGCTAATGTGAAATACCAAAAATGGGTTGGTCTTTATAAAGAGTATTTATTTGGGGTAGAAGTCCACGGATACCAGGCCATAAAGCATTAAGTTTCTTCTCTCACCACAGTCCACTGCCATGTGTTAGAGCAAGACAGTTGCTGGCATTTGCCAGGGTTCAGGCTTCTGGGGTTCCTCTCTTCCCAGGGCTGCGTTTCTCTCCGGGTTTAGCTCCTGTTTCCTCCACAAGGTCAGCTGTAGATGATCAGGTGAACAGCTTGCTTCTCTTCTCTTCTTTCCAACATCAAAACTGCTTCTCAAAAGACTGCTTCAACTGTCCTTTGCCTTGCCTTTTATATTCAATTCCCCACCCACCAAGGGGTGGGGCTCAATGCCCTAATCCTAACCTAATCATGCCCAGATTAACAGATCAGTTTACAAGCATGATTCAATTATATTTTTGGAATTCATAATTACATCAAACTGCCACAGATACCTTCAAAGGAATACTAAACAATTAATAGGAAAAATTCACAGATATATTCAGAATACAATCTATCTTAGATACTTTATGCTTGAGTGGATGAAGCCAGTCTAAAGGTGCCATAAAATGTGATTCCACTTAGATCACATTCTGGACAGAGCAAAATTATCACAATGGACAACACATCTGTGGCTACAAGAAAAGGGGGGTACAGGGAGGTGTTGCCAACAAAGTGGTTGTGGGGAGTTTTTAGGATGATAAATGTTCTATAACTTGATTGTGGTTATATAATTGTATGTTTGTCAAAATTCATATATCTGGCACATATGAATGGTGTATTTATGCATGTATATTAAAATAACCTTAACTTTAAAGTCACCTACCTCATAAGTTAATATTTGCTGCAGAAGGAGAGCTATATTTCTAGGGAAGATAATGACTAGAAGACAGCATATGTGTATCTTCTGTAGTGCTGGCAATGTTCTGCTTCTTACCCTTGGTCCTGTTTAAGGGCTATTTTCAAATATTGAAAAATCCATTCATCTTCATACTTATGACATTTGGACTTGCCTATATACATATTATCTTTTAAAAATTAAAAATGAATGAAAACCTTTTTTGTTGTATATTTTGTAATAAATTTCCTAAATCCCCATTAGTTAAATACTCTTTGAATCAGAATAATCAGTTTTTTTTTACCTTACTGACTTTTCTATTAATGAAACAATGTATATATTTTAGATATATTCATTTTATATTTGTAGGAATTAAGTTATTTTTACATTTTGAAAATTGTAGTTTAGCATTTTTTAGATTGGTCAGTTTCTCTAAAATCATTAATTATCTTTTTTTCATATCTGTCCTTTCCATTTTTTCTTTCATTAATTGTGATTTCTATGATTATTATTCACTCACTCATATATTTTAAAATTAGTGTTGATGTGTTTTATTCTGTTTTAGTTAATTTATAGTCCTTTGAAAAAATGTTTTCATATCCTCCTGATGGCTATTGTTCTCATTTCAGATTGACTTCATTTTCTTGTAGCTTTAAAAATCTTTAAAAATATTTTAAATTATTTTAATGTCACAAATTGAGATATTCATTTTCTTGTCATATGTCTTTATATTTTTATGCTCTGATCTTAGTAACTTTTATAACATTCTTTATTCTTTTTATCCTTTTGCACAAGAGGTAGCATTTATGGAGTTTAATTGTAATCCTTTTATGGAAATGTTCTATAATTTTATTGTGGTTACACAATTGTTCACATTACTATGGACATTTTGACTATCAGAAGGAGATTGTAGATGTAGGTTAGGGATTGGCCAAAGTGATTTTTCCAGTTTCACACTCAGATATAACACTTGTGTTTTTATAATGGCCTTAATATAATATCTTATTGTGACTTACTTTATTGCTCAGATTATGCTTGATTCATGATTCTACTTTGAGTTCCTACAACAATCTTAAGTGATTCTCTGCACTTTAGACCATATGTGTTTCAGTAACAGTAAGTTCTGAGACCTATATCCTATAGAACTTCCTTATTTGCCATTTCCAGTGTTTCTGCCCTATGCATTCTTTTTCTGCCTGCCTTGTCTCCATTTTATTCAATTTTAATTTTAGTAGTTGCTTCATTTTCCTCTCTCAAAGAGGACATTTACTCAAATGTCTAGTTATCTTTATTATCTGCTTAGCTTTTAAACTAGGTTACCAAGATGAATTTTTAGTGTCATATTTCATCACTTCTTTCAGATTTTTTTACTAATGTCACCCCATCATTGAGGGCCATCTTACACTCTCTCTAAAATATGTCAACCCCTATAACAACACCATATTTTATCCTCAGGTAGTTTATAGTCCATGACATTTATATTTGTTGTATACCAGCCCAACATATAGGTCCTCAAAATTATTTTGAATAAAGAGCCCATCAGGAGCACCTAGAGAATTGGAAAAGAATAACTTCTTTTGTTTCTCTTTGTCTAGCAACATTAAATTTTCTATCTGGGTCCCAGGTGTGTTGGTGTTTGTGGGTATGTTACTAATCCTTCTGTTTAAATTATAAGTTAGCATTCTGAATTCACAAAATTACAGCAGTTAGGAAGAAAAACATCCAGAGCCTCATACCTTTTATATTCCATTTCTACATGCTTTTGTCATTTTTTTCTTTCATTATCTTTTTGGATAATAATCCATTCAAAAGTTCAAAATGTACATTTTATTCACTCCAAACACAGCATTTCATAATTTAGACAAAGAAATATAATTAATTTGCATCACTATAAAACTATGTGCTAGATTCTATAAGAAATATACTGTGCTAAAACATTATTATAGTTGATCATATTTACTAATCTGTTGCAATTTAATATGAATTACATTACCAAGATAAGAAAATGAGCCTCAGAAAATTTAATTACCAACCCATGTCAGAGATTATCATATAAATTTAAGTCTCATATCTTAAAATTTCTGATAAAGCATTAAATTATATATGTTTTATTTTCTATGATTTCATTTTGCATAAGAGGTGAAAGAACTCTCTTCATTCAACAAATATAAATAGGCAGTACATTTTCCAGATTCATTTACTTTTTATTGTTGAGGAAATCATCATATTGTTGCTTAGAGTCAGATGGTAATTGGATCATTTCCTCTTGGAGCTCTCCTGTGGGTTAAAACAGCTGAATTGTACCTCTCTTTTCCTTTGTTGCAATTCATTTCCTATATAGTTGAGTTTTTGTAATGTGTCTGACTTATCCTCTCTCATTTCTGTTTCTGTATATTTTTCAAATACTTTCTTTGTGGTTATCCTGGGGTTTATATTACACAGCCTATATCTATAACCTACTGCTCTCGAAAGATACCAACTTATTTCAATAGCATGCATATTCTCTGTTCCCATATCCCTTTGTTTCTCCTCTTTATGTTGTTGCTGTCCTAATTTCCTACTTTATATTTTGCATGTCCATTATCAGAATATATGCTTTTTTCTTGTTCAATTGTATTCTGGCTTTGATAGAAATTAAAGAGTAGAAGTTGTATACTGAGGATACAGTACTATTGGGTTTTGCATTTACCCTTTAAATACCCTTTCAGATAAGTACATGTATCATAGGCTCTTAATGGTAGTAGTCTTGGCTCATAGTCTCTTTCTCTTAACTCAATGGTTTAAGAATACTCAAAAATCATGTTTCGTTTCATTTTATCACTAAGGCAAAGGATGGTTGCAAAATAAAGCCTTGGTAGAATTAGGAAGCAATATATGACTGAAGAGTACTTGCACACAAAAGGAGACATAGAATTGAATCTTAGTTCTGGCATGTATTAGCTGTGAGAGTTGCTATAAAGATGAAATAAAGCAATGTGCATGTCTTAGTTTCCTAGGCTATTTAATTAAGCAAATACCATGATATGGTTCAACTTAAACACCACAGTGCACAAAATTCCATTCCTATAGAAAGTGCTAAATAAATCATAACTTTTATTTTTCTTCTCCTTTGCAAAATTTGTTGATTTTCAATGTTGAGTCAGAGAGATCAGGAGTTTTCTGCTTTTTATTAAAATGTTATTTACGTTTTCATTACATAAATATTGTAGCACTGTTTCTATATGTGTTCATCAATTGTAACAAATGCACCACACTAATGAAAGATGTTGTTAATAAGAAAAGTGGGGGGGGGATATATGAGAATCCCCTAATTTTTTATGTAACATTTATGTAATCTAAAGCTCCTTTAAAAATAAAAAATATAAAAATAAATAAATTGTTATTTATGAAGCTACTTTAATTTCTAAAGTTTGGTCTATTCCTATTAAATTCTTTTAGAATCATTCTTTTTCTCTTTATAACTACTCTTTATAATATAGGTGCTAATACTGATTTGGGCATACCTAGTATAACTTTTCTATTGGCACCTCCCCAAAATATATAGATATATATTTAAGTAACTTAGGTAACATTTCTTCAATCATATTAATTCAATATATGAAAAGGTAGAAGATGATCATTAAATTCTGCTAAAAGCTTTTTCAATTAAAATATGGGTTACCAGATTTAAGCCAGATATAAAGTGGCATACATATTACTAATCAAAAAGCAAATATATTCCATGTAGCTAAAGTATGGAATACCTGCTTCAAGGCTATGGTCACATGCAGTTTTTATGGTTTGTGTATAATATTTACATTCAGAGACAATAATTGGTCATTTCAGAAATAAGTAATACCATATGATGATAAAAGTTCAATTGTATCTCCCTCATTTATAACCAAAATTGAAATATTTAAAGGAAATTATTGTTATAAATATTGCTTTATTTATTTAATTAGTCTGCCTGGCCTCCACCATCATGTCTCCTTGGACACTGAAATGTATTGCTGCTTTAAGGAGGAGTAAATATTGGACAGTGGACTTAACATTGCACAGATCTTTTAATCATGGAGCTGAGCCATGAAATCATACTTTCAGAATCCAAATTCTATTTAATTGATCTTTCACCATTGTGGACTCAGCTACATCGTTGAACTCATCACAAGAAAAGTATTGGAACTGATATTTTTCTCGTAGCTCCTAATCATATATAAAGAATAATAGATTAGTTTCATCGTATGTATCAAGTTTTGTATTTTATTATTTTGAACGTGTTTTTACCACAGTTACATATATAAACACATTTTCATTATTTATAATATTATTTCTCACATTAATCATGGCATATCACTTACTTCTATATATTTCTCTGTATCTCCCACCTAGAATATAGAGCACAACGGGGCAAAGATCTATTCTTTGCTATACTGTGTATGAGTATCTGGTACATTGTTGATATTCAATAAATATTTACTGAATAATTGAAGAAAATTAAGTTGCATAGTGAAAAAAACACACCTACTGTCTAATTAATCCAGCAGTGAAACACTTCCCACCAATTTATAAACTATGAATTATATATTTCATCTTTTCTAATTTGTATATCAACATTTGAAACTTTCTTTCCCAACATCCATAAGTCATTTATAAATATTTAATACCATAATTCATGAACTTCAATAAATTTTCAAAGTTTAACCTAAAGTACTACATTATCTAACAAAAACACAATATATTTTTAATTAATATTTAAAGTATAAAAGTTGCAATTTGAAAATTAAAAATGAATGAAACTAAAGCCCCAAACTTGTATTTTTCTTGTTCAAATAGGAACTATTAAACTCTAGAATATTTATATAGTGGAGAGCAATGAATATTGATTAGTATTACAGGTAAGGTAAAGTGATGCATAGATAAATAATGGAAATATTATATTCCTGTATTATTAAACAGGTAACCAAAAATAAATAAATAAATAAGTCATATCTAGGTCCTAGAGGAAATCTGTGAATTCAACCTAAACATCAGAACATAAAATGATAAAACTAAGACAATGAATTAAAAGCAAAAATTTGAATAACATTTATGCAAAAGAAAGACAGATAAAGTGATAATCTTTAATAAGGCAAAAAATACTGAGAATATCCATGAAAGGAAAAAAAGAATGTGATAACAAATTTAGGGTAAAAAATGTAATGAGCTAGAAGATCAAACTATATTGTCATTTAAATCAGAAGAGATTGAAAATCTTTGGTCAAATTTTGACTTCTGCCATGACAATGTAAGAGGTACAAGAATTTCCCTGCAATCATAAATATCTTTAAAGCTGATCAAAATGCAGATGAAAACTGTTTTTAGGCATTGTAAACAAACATAACAGGTTTATATAATATGCAATAATGGAAATATATGAGAAGGGATGCATGTCTATCCTACCTTTCTGTACTGCTTGTTGGTTTTGGAAATACAGAGTACAAGCAGAATATAAAGATCTTACATAGTTAATGAGACAGAGATGGGGAAAAGTTGTAACACAAATAATATGGTATCAAGGTGGTGTCAATTATGAGTACTGGGATTATCTGATGTTCTTTAGATGACAGCTGAGATGTTCATGTATAGATGGAGATCAACAGGCCTAGCCAGGAGATGCTGTTTCAGAGCTGAGCTCAGTACCTAAATGCCAAGGTAAGGAAGGGTTGGGACAAGCTGGATTCATGACCCAAACAATATGACAAATATCTTTGGTTGACTCATGCATGAAGTTAAGACAACAAAAAATACCACACATTAGAAGTAAGAACAATGTCCAGTAATAAATATATGCCCTAAGATTGAGGACAGAACAAAAAAAGATTCCTTAACAAAGAACAATATAAACCTGAGAGAATAAAAGGCATTGCCAGTAATTTATTGCCTGCCAGCTCAAAAGTCAATACCCCTTATTGAAAGACAACATAATCCAGACTCCCTACAATATATCATTCACAAAGTATAATAGATCACAAAAAACTCACAAACATCAAATATAAGACAAACAAGAAAATGTGAATGATAATAATGAAAAAAGAAAAAGTAATAGAAAAGGATTTCATGATTAACACAAAGTTTTAATTAGCAACCAACAACTTTAAAACAGCTTAAAATATAAGTTTAATGGCTTAAGGAAAAGATGATCCTAATGAGGAAATACATGAGAAATCACATCGGAAAAGAACGCAGACTAAAATTATAGTGAACTAAATAGAAATTTTAGAAAGGAAAAGTAAGATATATGATATTAAAAAATTAGCCAGAGGGACTTAAGAGCAGAATGGAGGATGTAGAAGAGAGTAGCAGTAAACTTGAAACCAGATCAATAAATTTTTTTCCACCTGAGGATCTAATAGAAAAGCAACAACAAAAAATTGTTTACCTAAACAAGAACACAGCCTAAGGGAATTTTGAAAAAAAAATGAGTGAATGAAAAGTCAGTGAAATTTTATAAAATTTGGAGAAAACCATCAACTGAGAAATTAAAGAAATTCTGAACATCCAAAACAAAGTTTGAAATTATTTTATGAATCCTCAAAAGAGAAAGACTAGGTTTAAGGACTAAATCCATTCCTGAGGGTGTGAGACCCATTCAGTCGGACAATGTCATTGAGGCATGACTCAGGTTGAGTCTCTGGCCTCTTGTTGGGACTGATACAAATGGGGACACACAGGAAAAGTGAGCTCTGCCATATTTGATCCTACCATATAAAAGAAAAGAGAAGCTCAAAGAGATGAGGCCCAAGGAGAGATGAGCCATATGCCTGATAGCTTGCAGATGAATTTGGCGAAAAGTGGAGCATTTGAGCCTGAGCGAGGAGGCCCAGTGAGAGATAAGCCCTAACCCTGTTTGTGCATAGCTGAGCTCCAGGAGAAGGTACAGCCCAGAAGGGAAGTTAGAGACCTAGGCAGAGATTGCTGTCATATTGCTTCAACATGTGACCACTGACTTTAAAGAGAAAGCACTTCTTATTGTGCCTTGAGTTAGACTTTTCATGGCCTAGGAACTGTAAAGATTTACCCCACATAAATCCCCTTTATAAAAGCCAAACCATTTCTGGTACTTTACATTGGCAGCCCTTTGGGAAACTAAAACATAAGGTAAATCTACTATGCAAACACACTCAAACACAGACACAGAAGCACATCATAGTCAAGCTACATCAAATGAAAGATACAGAGAAACATTTCAAAGCAGCCATGGAAGGACAAGGAGAAAACATGTTATGGCAAGATGGAGGATGAAGGGAAAAGTGTTTGGTGGAGAGGGGAGTGGAGACCCTATCAGTTATGGCAGGCTTCCCATAAGAAACAATAACACTATAATAAATTCAGTTCTACAAAGTTTAGAAAGGCAAAAATAAAAATAATTCTCTATCTAGTAAAAATATTCATGAAATTCAAATGTGATGTATTTAAGAAAAATGAAAGCTTAAAAACATTGGTGTCAAAAGCCCCAAACTTGTATTTTCTTGAATGAACAACACTCACCCAGTTACAGCAATCCTTTATCTGTCTTCTGTAGTTTTGAGGTAGATGGCTCTGCCAGCTATTGCTAGCTTTTCAAAGATTCTGTGGGCGTACAAAACTCTGGGTTGTTTTATGTGGCCATCTTGGTGGTCTAGAAGTAATCACAATAATATTAAGTGCACTAGATTAATGTAAGGATGCAAATTTTTCCCCTAGAGGAATTGCTTGCAATATATTTAAATGAGGTATGTTTATAAAATCCAACAGAGAGAATAACACTGAATTTAAAATATTGTAATACCAAAAAAGAAGTCAGGAGAGAAGAATCAGAACTTCAAAAACATATGACATAAAATGACAATAGCAATAAATAATGATTTTATTTTAAATATATATGGGCTAAGCATTCCATTTAAAGGCACAATTATTGACTCTATTAAAAAGTAAGACCCATTTATATGATTTGTATATGATAAAGAAAAAGTATTTACAAATATATATGATTATAAATAAATGTAATATAGTACTGTGCAAAGTAGTACTATAAAAATATACTATAAGAAAGTAGTACTATAAGACAATTTTTTGGAAAAATCTTAAAAATTCTTAACAGACTGTCAAAACAAATAAAACCAAATTTGTCAGAATTAAATGGAGGAATAGAGTTCTAAAAATGTAAAATCATTGAATAATTGAAAGGATGAAAGTTCTAATTTGTTAAAAATCTAGGACAAGGAAATGCTGTTTCCTTTTTATTTCTTATTCCTTATTTGATGAAATAATTTTACTAATAGAAATGATATATTGACATTCCCTGAATAAAGATAGAGCTAGACATATTTATCATAAAATTTTTTCATCAACTTTTAATTATATTATTTGAAAGTACACTTAATGACAATAAAAAATTGATTTCAATGCTGGGATTAAAAAATCACTCATAGTGAATGTGATGGTTAGGCGAATGTGTCAACTCAGTCAGGTAATGGTGCCCAGTTGTTTGGTTAAGCAAGCACTAGGCTAATTGTAATACAAGGGCATTTCATGAGCTTTAATCATCAGAGAGTTGATTGATTATATCTACAATCAACTGAGAAGATTGCTGTCAGCAATGAGTGACATCTCATCCAATATGTTGAAAGTCTTAAAAGAGGAAGTAATTTCAGCATTCAAAGAGACTCAGACAGCCACTATCTCCTGGGGAACTCATCAATGACCTTCATCAGAGTCCCTTGTTTACAGCCTGCCCTATGGAATTTGGACTTGTGCATCCCCACAGACATGTGAGACAATTTTATAAAATTTCATATCATTTACAAATATCTTCTATTGGTTTTGTTTCCCTAGAGAGCACTGACTAATAAAAAGGTTTTGTTAGTAGTACCTATTGAGGTGGCATTAATATAGAAAATATTCATTACAATCTTATTTGGATTAATTTCCTGTATTAACTATTGTGAAATAAATTAATGCTGTTTTTTAAATTTCCAAATAAGCTTTTCTCAATATCACTGATTTTTTTCATGAAGAGAAGAATTGTATTTCCAAAAGTTCATCAAATATTTGTAAAATAACATTATTTCATAATTCCATGTTACATATCAAAATTTCTATCCTGAAATTCTCAAGTATAAACAGATTTTCTTTTACAAGTTCCTTATAAAACTAAATGAAACTTGATTTTGGTATCATTAATTAATGAAAGATTCTTAAAAAAACATTTCTTGTGAGTCTTTTAAATTTTAAAATTTAAAGCTTTTGGAGATTAAATTAATTATAAAATCTTTATTCATCTCAGCAGTGATTTTTACTTTCTTTTCTTTTGTGCCCTTTAATGTAGTAAAAGCCAAGAATAATAAAATAATAAAACAGGTTGTATAAATATTGTTGTGCCTTAATCCAACAAAATATCCTATGTGTAGTTGCACTAGGTGACATTTTCAAAACTGACTGGAGAAACTCCACCATGGTTATATGTTCCAGCCTCAAATATACCCATTCATTGGCTGGTACACACTTCTAGAAAGAAGTTGGTTATGGAGATGCAGCCAATGCAAATTCACAAAATTGCATTTAACATAAAGTTGTGTTAGAAATATTTAATAATAAAATTGAGTTGTGATGGGAAACACAGTGTGAAAAAAATATGTAAAGACATAAGTATACATCAAATAAGCATATATGCCCAAGGGAAAAAGTTTGGAAAAATTCCATATAAACATTAACAACATTTATGAATGATCATTTACTTTTTTGAATTTTGTTTTACCTAATTTTTGTGTAATTAACAATGTTTACACCCTATGATAGTCCCATCCATTAAATCTAAATTTGTTTCATTGTGAAAAATGTGCTTTTCCAACCCTGGTGGTTTACCTTCTGGTCTTTCAGCCCCAGATTAATTATTTCTCTAAAATACATTCTGTTTTAATGGGTCATTAAAAAAAAGAGAATCACAAAAGAATATCAAACAAATGATTCTCAACTTCATGTGGCTTATAAAGAGGAAGGAACTTTCTATTACAAACCTAACATGGAGACATTAGTGCTTGAACTTTTATCCTTGGAATCATGCCCATCTTCCTTGGAATTCATCCCAGAGATGACCAAATGTTTCATTACTGGCAATCCTCAATATAAGAAGTGCCCTTACATTATCAGGATGGAAGACAAGTGCTAATCTGCTCTGCTTGTGTTCACAGTAGCACCCTGGTATACAAGTGAGAAAAAAATTTCCAGGTAGACTTTCTATTTGACCAGGACCTGAATAAAAATTTAAGGTTAAGTTATTTTACCAAGGAACAGCAACAACAAAAATGCATGCACAAAAATTTAAACAGTTTATCTCAAAGGAAAAAAATATTATATCACAGAATTGTCAGCCTTGTTAAGTGGCTTATATATTTAATTTGTGAGAAAAATTTGAGGTTGAGAAATTTCTAAACATATAATGCTGGTAGAGGTTTCTCACCACTTTTGTCTCATGGTAAGTATTATTCTTAAATTTAGAGCATTGTACAATATAGCAACACATGGGGATATTAGAAAAATATGCAGAAACAATACATATCATGTAATACTTACCTACGTAAGACCAAATTTCAATATGGAAATACAGAATTTGTAGAATCAGAATCATAACGCTATGTACATATATTGAAAATATACTTTTGGAAGAAATTTTATTTTAGTAATCATGTAAAAACATATCTTCTGAAAGTTAATAGTAATATGTGGTCTATAATATTAATATAACTCAGTAAATTAGCCTAAGTGTTTAATTTCTAATCTGTCATTTTTGTCAAATAATATCAAATACAAAAGAACAAACAGTATCAGATGTATTAAAACTCTCATTACTTTTTATATAACGCAATTTTTTTATGTTTTTCTGAAATAAAATATAAGTAGGAATACAGTGTGATGAATGTGATCCCTGGACTCACACAATCTTGGCAGAATCACAAAGAAGAGCTAACAATTGTGAGACTGGACAATTTATTTAACTTTCTGTGCCCTTTTTATCATCTAAAAAAATGTGTCAAAAATGTGTCCAGTAGTGAAACCTGTGGTATAATATTTTTATTTCGATGAATGTGTTAATAAAGATAATTATTTATGAGTTTCAAGGCCATTCTAATAATGAAATATTTATCAATTTCTATTATATTATACCCAAATTATGATTTATACATACTTTATATTGGGAAGTCACACTAAGATTTTTCAGTATTATTTTGTAAATTTATCATTATTATGAATTTGCTGAATTACTAAATAATTTTTTTAAAATTCCAGATCATTTGTGTAAACAAAAATGGTTTTGAACTCATTCGTGTCAAGTAAAACCTTTATTTTCTCAACAGATTACAAAGGTTGAACACTATGGGAAGCAGGAATAACACAAATGTGCCTGACTTTATCTTTATGGGATTGATAGACTCTGAAAAGATTCAACGGCTCCTCTTTATAGTATTTCTCCTGATATACGTGATTACACTGCTGGGGAATGTAGGGATGATACTGATAATTCACCTGGATCTACAGCTTTTCACCCCCATGTACTTTTTCCTCAGACACCTGTTATTCCTTGACCTCAACAGCCATCACACCTAAAACCTTAGAGAACTTACTGACTTCCAACAAGTATATTTCATTTATGGGCTGCTTCATACAGATGTATTTTTTGTTTGTTTGTTTTCTTGGCTGTAACTGAATTTTTCCTTCTCTATGACTGGTATTTAGCTATCTGCAATCCCCTTCACTAGCCAGTTGTTATATCCACAAGACTCTGCCAAGCTCTCATTACCTGGCCCTACATGATTGGTTTTACTGAATCATTGGAAAATATTCTTTATATAAACAGTTTGAATTTCTGCAAATCCATGGTAATCTCTCACTTTTTCTGTGACTTAACCCCAGTTTTAACCTTGTCTTGCACTAACACTCATGACACCAAAATTATGATATTCATTTTCTCTAGTATAAACATAATGGTGTCTCCTATCAAAATCTCTGTGTCCTACATGTCCATTCTGTCAACTATTCTGAAAATTAATTCTTCTTCATGAAAGTGAAAAGCCTTCTCTACTTGCACTTCCCAACTCCAGGGGATCACCATCTTTTACAGCACCGTGATTTTTACTTATTTAAAACCAAAGAGTTCTTACTCCTTGAGAAAAGATCAAGTGGCCTCTGTGTTTTATACTATGGTAATCTCAATGTTGAATCCACTCATTTATAGTCTTAGGAACAAAGAGGTAAAAGATACTTTCATTAGAGTCATGCAGAATAGAGTGGGCTTCAGGCACTTGAAATGACAGTGATGCTGAACGTTTAAGTGCATTTTACTTTCTTTCCTATTTGGATATTTAATTTGTACCTCTCTAAATATACTAGCACCATTTAATTAGTTTGCATTTCTGCTGAGCCAGCCTCTTTTTCACCACACATCAGCAACATTACCCAGAATATGTTTTAGGAAATCTATGTTTTGACAGAAACCCATGAAATATGTGCCAAGACTATATGGTTTAAATATACATGTATTTTAGGGCAACTAATGTGTAAAAACAATTGTGGTGTTTTCTTTCAAATTGTATCATAGAAATCCCCATGAAAGTTTCAGTTTCAGAGAAATTTATTATGGAAAGCACGTTCAGAAATCATTCCATTTATTCTGTAAGTAAGAAATATAGCACAGCCATTAGAGCACTGCTTTGGAATGAACAATCAGTGTTTAAATCTGTCAGCTTTTTAGATGAATATCCCTTAGTAAGTCACTAAATCTTTAAATATAGTTTTCTCAGTTATTCAAGAGAAATAATAATTCAAAATATATAAATTATTATGAAGATTATATTAGATTATGGATGGGAATAATTTCTGTACTACTAATAAATGTAGGCCACTATTCATCAGACTACTTACATTCTTGCAATATATTGAATATATAATATATAACTTTTTAATGAAAATATTCACTGGTGATTTATAAATGTTTTTGGTTAATATTATTCACAACAAAATAATGACTAAAAATGTAAAACAGCACTTCAATATTTGTTCTTAGAGCAAAGGAAAATATTGTGATGCAATTAATTTATAGAAAAAAGTATATGTGAACACTGAAGAAAATTTGAAAAATATTTTAAATGTTAAATAAAATAGAACTATATTAACCATTTTTGCTATTTTTTTGATGCTGTTCTAGATTTATCTAATATATGTGTACACATAAATAAAATATTTTTTACAAAATTATTGTCTTTTTCTGTTTCTCTTTTGCAGTTTGAGTTCCACTAATCCCGAAAATATTTGGTAATTACTTTTTAATTTAAATTTGTGAGATGAATGTTTTGTTGGTACATGTGCAAAATCAAGAATCTCATCTTGCTATGCTGTAAGACCAGTTTTGTAAATTCATGAGCTCAACTATCTGCACACACTGAAATCTCTTTTATTTCTATTTGCTAACACCATTTGAAAATCCTCTCATTTTGTGATGTATCAATAAGCTTCAGTAGTAGTTGTTCAATTTCAATAAGATTTTTAAAAATGTTTCCTTCCTCCTGATTTCTATAATTTCATTATAATCTTTAAAAAGAAATAAATTATCCCATTAAATTCTTTGCTCATTTGTGTTAAAAATTTTGATAGAAAAAAGTTTCAAAGCTAAGAATGGATAATGAATCCAAATTTTTGACCTCCCATAAATTTTAGTAAGACAGTTGGCAAAATTGCCTTTAAAATTTTCTGCTATAGTCTGGTATTTCTCTGCTACTGAATGTACATTTAAGAAAGTATGCTTTCTTAATTTTACAAGTATTTGATTTTTTATTTAAACTTTTATTATGGTTATTAATTATATTTTTCACATTCAAGTAATTTGTATTCTTTTAATTTAAATTAAAGTTTTCTTTGGGAAATTATATTTGGTTATTTTCCTAAATTTTTTTTCCTGCAGTGTATTATTTATTTAGCAATTTATTAAGTGACACTCAGATGTTCAGAAATCTTTAGTAAGATGACAATATTACATAGCTAGTAGATAACACAGAATTTTAATTTTGCTCTACCAAGCTCCAATTCCTTGAGGGGTACACACAACTCCTTTGTTTTATTTAGAATATTATTCTCACATCAAACCTCAAAGTTCTCACCTTGTGACTAATTTGTCCACAGAAATAATCCCCATGCTTAGGTTCTCCTTCTACAGTGTATTTCCCATCTTGCTAAATATCAGTTCTGCAAAGAACTCCTCAAGCAACACTACTGGAATATTTGAAACTAAATCTAGCCACCCTTTTAAAAATTATATTTGAATAATTAAAATAATGTTCAACCTCTGCTTTATGCTTTTAATATTTAACAACTGTTGAGCAATTCATCCCTGATCATTAATTTATTCAAATAATTAAAATGCACTTTATTTTCTTCTATGTCCTAAATTTTTAGGGAAATTTTAACTTATATAATATCCAAATAGTTTGTGATATTATGACTTATTTTTGCTCTGAACTGTTTCTAGAGTCCATATTTATTGCAGTCCTCTTTCTTTTGTTTGCAATTAGAGATGTCTTGATAAACATTTATTTTTAATAATATATATTTTTTACTAATCTCTCATCCTCCTATACACATTAGTTATGATGCTCCCTGGATGAGGATAGAATATGCATTTATAAGGTATAGAATGTCCTGATGTAAGAAAGGTGTTCAGAAACAGAATGTCTCAACAATGGGAAATTATAGACCTTGGATGTAACAATGCAGGCTTTCACTGACCAGGCATTGTGGATGATTCTTTTCCATGTGGTAACCCTGGGACCGAGGTTTCTTCTGTGTTGTTCTTGTAGCATCTCCCAAGATGTTGTCCTCTTTTGCATGTATTAAGAGGTTTCACACAGCACTGACCACATCCTTTTCTTCTTCTTCTTCCTCCTCCTCCTCCCCCTCCTCTTCCTTCTCTTCTTGTTTTTCTTCCTCTTCCTCTTTTTCTAATATTACTAATATTTTTTTCCATCAAATATTACATGTATTTAAAATATTTATTTTAAGTGATTGCCAAATTGCCATTCTTGATGTTATACTAAGTATAATCCTACCAGTCTGTGAAATACTTTCTTGTTCCCAATCTCAACAACCAGCATTTGATATACATTTTATAGTATTGGACAATATGATAAATTATTAAAATTGTTTTTATTTTGTATTCTTTAATTGAGATCTTTTAGATTACCTTTTCACATGTTTAAAATTATTATTACTAATATTAATAATTACTTTTTCTTCTTCTTTTAGTGCCTTCAATATTGATCACTCAGGTTCAAAAACTGCAAATTCTACGTGTCAAGCAAATGAATAATCTGTAAAAGCCGGTAGAAACTAGTTTTCTAATACTATACTTCTTACATACTTTCCATTTTCTTTTTTCTGTCATTGACAAACTGAAAACTTTCACTACTTCATATGGCATTTTTGGAAGCCAGATAATACCCATTTGCAAAGCAGAGAAATCAGTCTGTTGTTTCATACTCTATACTAAAGTGTTTGAAAACAGAGACTGTATAGCCAGAAAGTTTAGGTGTCAATCTTGGCATCACTTAAGAGCTCTGTGTAATTAAGCATGTTCCTTAGAGTTGATGTGCCTCTGTTTCTTCAAATGTGAATATGAGTAATAATAGAACTACTTTTAAGAGTTGTTAGAGGATAAATGACTTAGTATATGTTGTACATTTATATATAGTGTAATTAAGATAAAACTGGATATAAGTGCTAATAACTTGTACTACTACTCACTCAGTGACACCATTCATTTGAAAAAATATTTTCTGAATAAGCTATATATTCCAGATTTTTTAATGCACTGGGAATACAATTGTGTGGACAAACACACTTAATAATTCTCTTTATGTAAATTATAGGTTCAGTTTAATGGTGGAACTAGATATTAATCAAATATTCACAGCAGTAAATACTAAATGCTTTTGCTTGATGATACAAAATTGAGGTTTCATAGGATCAGGGAATTCTATGACTACATGGTTGAGGGAAAGATAATAGAATCAAGATTTGAAGAGTGAGCACTTATTAACCTGAGAATTAAATATACCATAATTCCATTTTGACCTTCAAGAGAGAAAAACATAGTAGACTACTAATTCTCAATTTTGTGTTCTACTTTTAGGAAAAAATGGGGAGTGTGCAATAGTGAAAATCCATTATAATTTAAATGTATATTGTCTAGATAATTCTAGTCATAATTGAGTACATCCTTGCTCCTTGTGCTCACCTCCTCTTTTCTAACAGAAGTATTATTTTGATTAATTTGAAAGAAGAATGAAACTGATTAAAACATGCCAACTTGATTGAAACTTTACCTTAAGAATTTGAAATCCTCACTTGAATGGTAGAAGGCCTTAAAAATGAACCTGGAATGCTGCAAATATTGTAATTATTGTAACTGTCAGATATTTACAAATATTTTTAAGTAGTTTTTTTTTCTGTATTACAGAAAAATCATCTCAAAAGATTATAATCAGGAAAGGAAATTTTCCGATGTTGTAGCTTCAAGTAGCTAATTTCTTTATAAGAAACATGTTGTCTACATTATAGTCAGTGTTGTCTCTGAAAATGTATTTGTTGTTTTTAGAAGAGTTTTGATTATATATTTAAACCACACTCTGCTATCAAGCACGTGCTTGTTCCAGCAGAGATACATTATTCTCTTTGCATAACTAATTAGATACTGAAGTTTTGAAAATTATTGGATCATGTATCAGACTCACTTAAAAATTAGCCCTTTTATTACATTGATCAGATGTGATTCAGCTGATGGCATCAGAAGACAAGCCTCCATGCTAAGAAAAACATTGAAATTTAAGTGACAGAATGGTAAATTTCCATTCTTGTGATGGTTAGGCTAATGTGTCAACTCAGACAGGTAATTGTGTCCAGGTGTTTAGTCCAGCAAGCACTGGGCTAATTTTAATACAAGAGCATTTATGGACTTCAATAACCAGTGAGTTTACTGTTTGGATGGTTGATTACATCTGCATCAATCAGTGAGATTGCACCAGCAATGGATGTTGCTTTATCCAATCATTTGAATGCCTTAAAAGGGAAAGTGATTCAACATTCATAGAGAATTTCCAAGCTCGTCCTTGAACAGCCAACTTTTCCCAGAAACTCATCAAGGACCTTGCATCGGACTTTCATCAGAGCCAATGGTTTGCAGCCTGCCTCTGGAACCTGGACTTCTGCATCCCCACGGTTGCATGAGACACTTATAAAATCTCATAATATTGACAGATATCTCCTGTTGATTCTGTCTCCCAAGAGAACCCTGACTAATACAGCTTGGTACTGGGAATCATTCTTGAGGAACAGTCTTAAACATGGGATGTCTGAGGTGGTTCTGGGAGTTTTATAATTGGCTCTCTACTCTAATTGGGCTCAGGGGTGCTAATGACTCCCTTTCCAATAATGAAGAGTTTGCTAACAGTCCATGGCATGAGCTGGCAATAGAGATACACAAAATAGCATCACTGGATTCCCCTACCTCCATGCTTATAAGAAGCAAGGATCTGGGTGAGAGTGTTTTCAACACCTTAACAGAATTTTGTGGAGTCAGAAAGTATGATGATGTTGGCTGACTCCTCCTTGATACTCTGGATAGAGTTACAAAAGAAAGAGATGGAGCTAAAGTCTTCAAATTTGAAACTTAAATGCCGCATGAATGATATGAAAGTTTCTATGTGTGCTTTGAAAGAAAATCTTGTCTCCTGTAGCCACAGACTTGAGATACCTGAGAATCAAATGCAGACTCTCATTGTATGAGTAGCAGAATTACAGAGGAAACTAAAATCTCAACTTCACAAGTTTCTGCAATTAAAGTGAAGGCATTGATTGGAAAGGAGTGGAACCCCAAGGATTGGGATGGAGACATATGGGATGATAATATTGATGCAGGCATTGGAACCCTAAATTCTGCTGAGCCTTTACCAGATAAACCTGCAATGGCCTGCCCTGTGGAGACCACACCTTGTCAACCTTGTATCATCCAGCCTCCTCCAGCCTACCCCAAGGAGTCTGGACCTCCTCCCAGCCATGAAGCAGGTACCAGCCAAACTCCAGCATGCACTGCCCAACTTCCAGTCTACCCTGAGTAATCTGTCTTCCAACCCCTGCCTGAAGAGGTTAATCCTGTCTTACCAAAAGAAAATGAAAAGGAATGCCCTGAGGTCAGTAGCCTGCAAGACATCTTTAATACTCCCCTTACCCACACACCCCCACCTCTCTTGTCTTTGAGACCCATTAATAGACTAAAATCACAAAAACCCCCAAAGATAAAATACAAATGTGTGACCCATGAGGAAGTATGCTATACTCTGAAAGAACTGCATGAGTTTTCCAACTTATATAGACAAAAATCAGGGGAATATGTGTGGGAATGGATACTAAGGGTATGGGATAATGGTGGAAGGAATATAAAGTTGGATCCGGCTGAATTTATTGATATGGGCCCACTAAACAGAAATACTGGATTCAGTGCTGTAGTTCAAGGGGTTAGAAAGGGCTCTAACTGTTTGTTTGAGTGGCCAACTGAAGCATGGACCAAACAATGGCCTAGCATGTCTGATGTTGAGATGCCTGGTTTGCCCTGGTATACAGTAGATGAGGGGATTCAGAGGCTTAGAGAGACTGGAATGTTATAACGGATTTACTATTTGAGACCTGCCCACCCACCCCAGGAATGTCCAGAGGACACACTTTTAACCAGGATTGTGAGGAATAAATTTGTAAGACTGACTCCATCTTCTCTGAGGAGTTCTGTGGTTGCTGTTCTCTGCAGTCCAGATATTACTGTAGGGAGGGCTGTAATGGAATTGGAATCCTTAAACATAGGGATGATCGGATCTCAGTCCAGTAAAAGTCAAGTATCTGCAGTTAATCTCCAAAGGCAAAGTGGGCATGGCTACCACAATGAAAGACAGATTCAAAGCAGCACACAGAATAGTCTGAGTCACATGGAGTTATGGAGTTGGCTAATAGATTATGGGGTACCTAGAAGTGAAATACATGGGCAGTCTACTAAATTTCTTCTGAATCTGTATAAGCAGAAGAGTTCTAGGTAGAGTAAACAAAACCCTAACTCAAATTATAGATGCAGAGAATCACAGCCCCTTAATCAATTCCTAGACTTGAGACAGTTTACAGACCCAGAGCCCCTTGAATGAGGAGAAGGCCAGGTCCCCTTGGGGAAGGATCCTATTAAATTGCCCAAAATTTATACTGTTAATCTTCCTCCCACCTTTCCCCAGGAAGACCTATAGCCTTTTGCCAGAGTAACTGCATTGAGGAAAAGGAAATGATCAGACATTTTGGGGATAATTAAACACTGGCTCAGAAGTCATATTAATTACAGGAGACCCAAAACATCACTGTGGTCCACAAGTCAGAGTAGGGGCTTATGGAGGTCTTGTGATTGATGGCATTTTAGCTCAGGTCTGTCTTACAGTGGGTCCAGTGGATCCCCAGACCCATTCTGTGGTTATTTCCCCAGTTCCAGAATGCATAATTGGTATAGACATACTCAGTAACTGTCAGAATCCCCACATTGGATCCCTGACTTGTGGAGTGAGGGCTATTATGGTTGGAAAGGCCAAGTGGAAGCCTCTAGAACTGCCCTTGCCTAGCAAAATAGTAAATCAAAGGCAATACTGGATTCTTGGAGGGATTGGAGAAGTTAGTGCCACCGTCAAGGATTTGAAGGATGCAGAGGTGGTGATTCCCACCACATCCCCATTAAACTCTCCTCTTTGGCCTGTGCAGAAAACAGATGGATCTTGGAGGATGACAGTAGATTATCACAAACTTAACCAGGTGGTGACTCCAATTGCAGCTGCTGTCCCAGATGTGATATCATTGCTGGGGCAAATCAATACTTCCCCTGGACCTGGTATGCAGCTGTTGATCTGGAAAATGCTTTTTTCTCAAGTACCATTAGTAAGGACCACCAGAAACAGTTTGTTTTCAGCTGGCAAGACTAGCAGTATACCTTCACTGTCCTGCCTCAGGGGTATATCAACTCTCCAGCCCTGTCATAATATTGTCCGCAGGGACCTCGATCGTGTCTCCCTCCACAAGACATCATACTGGTTCATTATATTGATGATATCATGTTGATAGGACTTACTGAGCAAGAAGTAGCAAAGACTAGATTTATTGATAAGGCATTTGTGTGAGAGAGGATGGGAGTTAAATCCAACAAAAATACAGGGTCCTTCCACCTCAGTGAAATTTCTAGGTGTCCAGTGGTGTGGGGCCTGTTGAGATATCCCTTCTAAAGTAAAGGATAAGCTGTTGCACCTGCTTCTCCTATGACCAAAAGAGAGGCACAAAGCTTAGTTGGCCTCTTCAGATTTTGGAGACAACACATTTCTCATTTGGGTGTGTTACTCCAGCCCACTTACCGACTGACCAGAAAAGCTGCTACTTTTGATTGGGTACTAGAATAAGAGGAGGCCCTGTGACAGGTCCAGGCTGCTGTGCAAGCTGTACTACCACTTGGACCATATGATCCAGCAGATCCAATGGTGCTGGAAGTTTCAGTGGCAAATAGAGATGCTGTCTGGAGCCTTTGGCAGGCTCCTATAAGGGAATCACAATGCAGACATTTAGGATTTTGGAGCAAGGCCTTGCCTTCTCTGCAGATAATGACTCCCCATTTAAAAAGCAGTTTTTGCCTTGCTACTAGAGACTGAATGCTTAATCATGGGCCATCAAGTTACCATGAGACCTGGGTTGCCTATCATGAGCTGGGTATTGTCTGACCCACCAAACCATAAAGTTAGGCATGAACATCAGCACTCCATAATAAAGTAGAAGTGGTATATATGAGATAGGGCTCGAGCAGGTCCTAAAGGCACAAGTAAGTTACATGAGGAAGTAGCCCAAATGCCCATGGTCACCACCCCTGCCATGTTACCTTCTTTCCCAGCCCACAGTTTTGGCCTCTTGGAGAGTCCCTTACAATCAGTTGACTGAGTATGAGAAAACTCAGGCCTGGCTTACAGATGGTTTTGCACTTTCAGGTACCACCTGAAAGTGGAGAGCTGCAGCACTGCAGCCCTTTTCTGGGACATCCTTGAAAGATAGCGGTGAGGGCAAATCCTCCCAGTGGGCAGAATTTTGAGCAGTGCATCTAGTTGCTCATTTTGCTTGAAAGAAGAAATGATCAGAGGTGCATTTGTACACTGATTCATGGGCTGTTGCCAATGGTTTGGTTGGATGGTCAGGGACTTAGAAGGAACATGACTGGAAAATCACTGACAAGGAAGTCTGGGGAAGAGGTATGTGGATAGACTTTTCTGAGTGGGCAAAAAACATGAACATATTTGTGTCCCACATGAATGCCCACCAGAAGGTGACTTCAGCAGAGGAAGAGTTTAATAATCAAGTGGATAAGATGATCCAATCTGTGGCTAATGCTCAGCCTCTTTCCCCAGCCACTCCTGTCATTGCCCAATGGGCTCATGAACAAAGTGGCCATGGAAGTATGGATGGAGGTTTTGCATGGGCCCAGCAACATGGACTTCCCCTCACCAAGACTGACTTGGCTACAGCTACTGCTGATTCAATCTGCCAGCAGCAGAGACCCACACTCAGCCCCCAATAAGGCACCATTCCTCGAGGTGATCAGAGTGCTGCCTGCTGACAGGTTGACTACATTAGGTCACTTCCACCATGAAAGGGGCAGTGATTTGTTTTAACTGGCATAGACACATACTCTGGCAATGGGTTTGCATTTCTGGCATGCAATTCTTCTTCCAAAACTACCATCCGTGGACTTATCGAGTGTCTTATCTACCACCATGGCATTCCACACAGCATTGCTTCTGATCAAGGAACCTATTTCACAGCAAATGATGTGCGGGAATGGGCACATGCCCATGGAATTCACTGGTCTTACCATATTCCCCATCACCCTGAAGCAGCTGGATTAATAGAATGGTGGAATGGCCTTTTGAAGACTCAATTACAGCACCAACTATGTGGCAATACCTTGCAGGGCTGGGCTAATGTTCTCCAGGAGGCTGTGTATGCTCTGAAGCAGCATCCTCTCTATGGTGCTGGTTTCTCCCATAACCAGTATTCATGGGTCCAGGAATCAAGGGGAGGAAATGGGAGTGGCACCACTCACTATTAGCCCTAGTGACCCACTAAGAAATTTTCTGCTTCCTGTCCCTGCAACCTTAAGCTCTGCTGGTCTACAGGTTTTAGTCCCAAAAGGAGGAGTGCTGCCACCAGGGAACACAACGATTCCCTTGAACTGGAAGTTAAGACTGCCACCTGGCCACTTTGGGATCCTCTTACCTGTGAATCAACAGGCAAAGAAGGGAATTACTGTACTGGCTGGGGAGATTAATCCTGACTATCAAGGGGAAATAGGACTACATCTACATAATGGGGGTAAAGAAGAGTTTGCCTGGAATGCAGGAGACCTCCTAGTACTGCCATGCCGTGTGATTAAAGTCAATGGAAAATTGCAACAAACCAATTTAAGCAGGACTAACAAATGGCCAAGAATCTTCAGGAATGAAAGTTTGGGTCACCCCACCAGGCAAAGAGCCACGGCCAGCTGAAGTGCTTGCTGAATGTAACGGGTACATAGAATGGGTAGTGGAAGAAGGTAGTGAAAAATATGAATTTTGACCACATGACCAGTTACAGATATGAGGATTGTAATAGTCATGAACCCTTCTTCCTTGTTTCATTATGAGTATGATTGTATATGTATACAAGAAATTTCTTGTTTTCTTCCCCAACCTTTCCCCCTATCATATGAAAAGTTGTATTCATTTCACATCATAATATTTAAGGATGTCAAGTTTAAGAGTGAATATTACCCAAGGACTTGCACCCTATTCTGTGGGGAATTAATGCATTTCCGGTTGTATGCAGGGCAGTTGAACATTGTTAGGTGGAAATATATATGTATACTTGTCTGTTATTATTTTTACTTAGAGACTAAGTATGGTTTAGGGTATTGTGTATGGTTGTCGAGTTGACAATGGGTGGACTGTGATGGTTAGGCTAATGTGTTAACTCAGACAGGTAATTGTGTCTAGGAGTTTGGTCCAGCAAGCACTGGGCTAATTGTAATACAAGAGCATTTATGGACTTCAATCACCAGTGAGTTTACTTCATGGATGGCTGATTACATCTGCATCAATCAGGGAGATTGCATCATCAATGTGTGATGCTTTTATCCATTCAGTTGAATACCTTAAAAGGGGAAGTGATTTCAGCATTCAGAGAGAATTTCCCAGCTTGTCATTGGACAGCCAACTTCTCCCAGAAACTCATCAAGGACCTTTTATTGGACTGTCATCAGAGTCCCTGGTTTGCAGTCTGCCTGTGGAACATGAACTTGTGCATCCCCATGGTCATGTGAGAGACTCTTATAAAATCTCATATCATTGACAGATATCTCCTGTTGCTTCTGTTGCCCGAGAGAACCCTGACTAATACAATTCTTAATGTCTCTTCAAATAAACACATCTTGAAAAAAAGTTTAAAGTAGAATGAATAAAGCTGAAGCATGTGTTAAATGATATGTGACCATTTCTCTGGAATGTGTTCATTCAGAGTAAATATAAGAATAGAGATAAAGGCAAGGCCATTTTGTATAGATAGAGGATAAAAGCAGCAATAGGAACTGACAAAAGATATAATATCAAAGGAACCCCTGAAAGCAGGCTAGCTTTTGTGATCTTGGCCATTTGTACATAGTAGCGAGTTTTAAGTTATTTTTCATGCTAGACATGGGAAGAAAAAAATGGGATAAGCTATATGGTGTTGATTCAAACAGTGCAAAAGGAATGCACAGAGTATGAATCTGAAAGTGTCAGTACAAGTAAATAATTTTTTGGAGGTCCTTCATCAGGGATTCCAGAAGAGGAATTAACTTCAAAATGGAAACTTAAATTAAAATATAAAATATGAGGTTATATAGAACCAAAATGGCCTTTAATTCTAATAGTAAAAATCAAATTATTAATAATATAAATAAAATTTTATTACTGAATAATGAATATGGAGCAGTAATGGACATATTGCTGACACAAAATATCTACATTTATATAATGCTTCATTGGAGGGGGTTGTTTAACGCTTTCTTAGGAAATATTCTGGAAAATATAAACAATATGAACTAAAATCAAGACATTTCCTTTTTTGACTAAGCTATCGACTGACTCCCAACATTCTTTTCTGTTTTACTCAACTTTAAAAAAGCACTTTACTTATGAACCAATTTCCCTCAAACAAGTTTTTCTTTACATTTTAATCATTTTTTTTCATCAAATGGTAGGTGATAGGATTCAACAAGGGAATTACAATAGTGTAAAATAAACACACTATCATATCATGTTCCAAAACTTAGCTTGAATTTGGCCTCACATACATGAAGAGTATTGTCCCATGATAAACTGACACTCCATTTTGGTTAGAGCTACAAGTGGAAAAGATTTTCTGCCTCCCTTCAGCAGAATGCATCTTCAGAATGGCCGACAGAGTGAAAACATAGTATAATATTAATATAATAGTTATCTCAATAGAGCCCACAAAGAAGAAGAGTAGAAGCTGGTTGATATGAGTATCAGAACAAGAAATAGTGAGAAGAGGAGGGGTTTCATAAAATATACACCTAATTTCATTGGATTCACAGAAGGATAGAATAAAAATGGCCAAAGTCTGCAAAGTAGCATTGAAAATGCCACCAACACAAGAAGCAATGATGATTAACACATATTCTCAGGCTGACATGTTAACTGAAAGCAGAAGTGTGTTGTAGATTGTTACTTAACAGTCATAAGCCATTACAGCCAAGAGAAAGCATTCTGTAGTCCCAAAAGTAACAAAGAGACAAATCTGCCTTGTATATCCAAGAAATGAAATGGTTTTATTCACTGCCAGAAAACTGACCAATTTTCAGGAGTGACAGCAGAAGAAAAGCAGGCATCCAAGATTGGCAACACCCTCAGGAAATAGTATGTGGGATTGTGGAGCCAGGAATCCCCAATAACCAATACAACTAGTCCCAAATGTCCTTCAGAGTAAAAAGATAGATTGCTAGGAATAGAAAACACAGCAAGACTTTCAGTTCAATGTTATTTATGAAGACCCTTAAAATACAAATGCTGACTTCAATAATATTATTCAACTAAATACTGCATGGCTCCTAATCTAATGGCAACCTTGACATTTTAATATATATTTATAGATCCTCAAGGCAATATTTCATGAAAAGAGAGCCCACCCAGTTATGTCCTCATGTTTGTTTCATGGAGTGGAAAATGATATCCTAGGCAATAATAAGGTAAGCAAAGACAAAGAATATGGGCCCAAATGGATGCATTTCTCTGTATAATAAAAGAATTTGTTTCATACATTTTTTGGTTAAATGTGCCATGTAAAAAACTCCTAGCATTTTATGTGATTTGTTTTCCAGTCAGTTTTATGTTAATAGTTGTACCATCTGTTTTCATGTTACATCATATTAAAATTGACAAAGGTGAATGACTATTGCAATTTTATATCCCAAAATGTTATAATGGAAAGTACACACTTGAGTACAATTTTTAGTTGCTTTAATGTACATGAAATGCCTTTCTTTAATGGTCATAATCATAAAATGAGGGAAACTACATTCACATCACTAGATTTCACTAAATTTAAATGAGGAATAATGTGAAAATAATATGTCCAAATATTTCTAGATTTTAACTTAATGACAATATAGAGTATTTCTAATTTGCACACTATTCCTGCAGTATCCTTGGTGGATTTTCAAGACATATTTCTATCAAGAAGAAATAATGGCCATTTCATTGATCTATTATAGTTGTTTACATAGTCTATAAAATAACTATGAATTAAATATCAACTAATGATCACTAATGAAAGAATTTTAAAAGATATTGCTGAAAGAACTCAATCATGATATTTTCCACAAGTAGTGTTTGTGGAAAATAGTGTGCTATTTTTCCCCATGTCATCAGATTGTTTCTCATTAAGTAGATTGTGAAGAAAGAATAGTGTATGGAAAAAAAAATGTAAAGAGGAATTTCAGCAAGGCAACTGTTGTTTTTCCTTCAGTGTGTCATAGCCCAAAATATTTAATCCTTTTGTAGTTGACAACTGTATTTTCATGGGTTTAAAGGAGTATAGCATTGACCATGCATTAAGCTCTGCTGCCTCCAGTTGCCTACAATGCTTTGTCTCCATGACATGAAATACACTTTTCACTTTCTTGCCAAACTCCTTTGAAGTACAAAAGTTTAAATTTTAAGGAGGTCCCATTTATCAATTTTATCTCTCATAGCTCACACTTTGGGTGTAAAATTTATGAAACCATTTTCTACTACAAGTTCTCCTAGTTGATTTCCTAAATTACCTTCTAGGAGTTTTATGGTCTTGGCTCTATATTTATGTCTGTGATCCATCTTGAGTTAATTTTTGTGTAGGGCATGAGATGGCAATCCTCACATTATTTTGGATATGGATATCGAGTTCTCCAAGCACCATTTGTTGAAAAGGCTATTTTGTCCCATTTGAGTGGGCTTGGTGGCCTTGTCAAATATCAGTTGACCATATATGCAAGAATCTATATCAGAACTCTCAGTTTGGTTCCACTGATCAGTATACCTATCCTTGTGCCAATACCGTGCAGTTTTGATCACTGTAGCTTTGTAGTATGCTTTAAAATCAGGTAGCATGATTCCTACAATTTCATTTTGCCTTTTAAATATATATATATATATATTTGCTATTTGGGGCTACTTGTCCTTCCAAATAAATTTCATAATTGACTATTCCAATTCAGCAAAACATGCTGTTGTAATTTTTATTGGGATTGTGTTAAATCTGTAAGTCAGTTTGGGTAGGACAGACTCTTAATCATGCTTAGTCATCCAATCCATGAACATGGAATATTCTTCTATTTGTTTAGGTCTTCTTTGATTTCCTTTAACAATGTTTTGTAGTTTTCTGAGTACAAGTACTTTACATCTTTAGTTAAGTTTACTCCAAGGTATTTGATTCTTTTAGTTGCTATTGTAAATGGATTTTTAAAATTTCCTCATCAGGTTGCTTATTATTTGTGTACAAAAATGTAACTGATTTTAGCAAGTTGATCTCATATCCTGCCATTTCACTGAACTCATTTATCAGCTCTAGAAGCTTTGTTGTAGATTTCTCAGGGTTTTCATTGTATAGGATCATATCATCTGCAAATAGTGAAATTTCTACATCTTCCTTACTAATTTGAGGCCTTTATCTTTTCCTTGCCTAAATGTTCAAGCAAGTTCTTCTAACACAATGTTAAATAAGGACAGTGACAGTGGGCATCCTTGTCTTGTTCCAAGTCTTAGAGGGAAAACCTTAACATTTCACCATTGAATATGATGTTAGCTGTGGGTTTTTCATATACACATTTTATCAGGTTGAGGAAGATTCCTTCTATTCCTATATTTTGAAGTGTTTTTATCAAGAAAGGAAGTTGTATTTTGTCAAATGATTTTTATGCATCAAAAGAGATGATCATGGGAAATTTTTTCTTTTGATCTGTTAATGTAGTATATTACATTGATTGATTTTCTTATGCTGAACCATCTTTGCATACCAGGGATGAAACCCACTTGGTCATAGTATATAATTCATTTGATGTGTTGTTGAATATGATTATCAACTATCTTGTTGAGGATTTTAACATCCAGGTTCCTTACCTGTAAAAAAAAAAATTGGTCTGTAGTTTTCATTTTTTGTGTGGTGTCTTTATGTGGCTTTGATATTAGGGTGATCATAGAATGAGTTAGGTCATTATAGAATGAGTTAGGCAATATTGCCTTCACTTCTAATTTTTAGAAGAGTTTAAACAGGTTTGGTGTTAGTTCTTTCTGGAATAATTGGTAGAATTCACCTGTGAAGTCATCTGGTCCTAACCTCTTCTTAGTTGGGAGGTTTTTGATGACTAATTCAATCTTATTACTTGTGATTTGTCAGCATATATAAAGAAATCCAACATCTCAAAAAGAAAAGCAACCCATTAAAAATGGGCAAGAAATTTTAATAGACACATCTCCAAAGAAGAAATACAAATAGCTAAAAAGCACATGAAAGGATGCAAGGATGCTCAAAAGCACTAGCTATTAGGGAATTGCAAATCAAAACTACAATGAGTTATCATCTTATACCTATTAGACTGGCTATTTTAAAAGAAGAGAACTATGGGTATTGGAGTGGATGTGGAAGAAATAAAACACTTATCTATTGCTGGTGGGAAAGTAGAATGATGCAGCCATTGTGGAAGACAATTTTGCGGTTCCTCAGGAAGCTAACTATAGAACTGTATATGATCCAGCAATTCCACTTCTGGGTATATACCCAAAAGAAATGGAATCAGAGACATGGACAGATATATGCACACCAATGTTCATAGTGGCATTATTCACCATTGCTAAAAGTTGGAAGCAACCAAAGAATCCATAAACAGATGAATGGATAAGCAAAATGTGACAAATGCATACAATGGAATATTACGCAGCTGTAAAAAGTAAAGATGTGTTGAAACATGGGAAAATATGGATGAATCTTGAAGACATTATATTGAGTGAAGTAGTCTAGTCATTGAAGGACAAATGTTAAATAAGCTTACTGATATGACTTAAGCAAATTTTGCAGAATCACAGAGCAAGAGTCTGGAAGATAGGTTATCAGGAGACAGAAAGGGAATAGAAGGGGGTAAGCAAATGCTCAAAATGGCAAAAATCTATGATAAAGTGGAAAGGAGGTGGTTGGGCAGTGGATGTGGATGATAGTGGTGCAGTGATGTGATTGGGTTTGATGGTGCTGGAATGTGAGGGGAGTAGGGTAGAGGGGTTTGCTTGGACTATCCATGGAAATGGGGAGAGGGATGGAGGAAAGAAAGGTGAACTCTGGGAATTTGTAGGTCTGTGGTTAAAATTAGAGTGGTGGGAATATTCCTTTGGCAAATATGGTATAGGAGGATTTATGGTGCAGGGCATTAGGAGTTGCAGGATATGTAGGAACGGGTGCACCTGGGGCATAGTTCTGTGGAATATGAAAGTGTTCATCTTGTCATAGTGTGTTATCTCAGTGGGTGGAGACCCATACAATAAACAAGAAAATATTAAACTCCCATCCTTGGGAGTCCTGCTATGTCTCATTTAGAGGGGCAAGAATCTTTCAAGAACATAGGCAGTGCCTAAGAAAAGAAAACAGACCAATATGTCAAGCCCCCAATATTGTTGCATGTAACTATGAGTCTTATTTTTCAAAAATGGAAACTTAAGAGTTACCATAGGTTCTGAGAGCAGAGGCGAGAACATAGGGCACTTTTAGGACATTGGAATTTTTCTGCATGATCTTGCAATGACAGATACAAGTCATTTTAAATTTTGTCAAAAACTGTAAAAGTGTATGGTGCGAAATATAAACCATAAAGTAAACTGGCCATGGTTAGTAGCAATGTTTCAATATTTGTCCATCAATTTTAACAAATGTACCATAAACATTTAAAATGTTATGAATAAGGGAGAAGGGTAAGGGGGAGGGTGTGGGGTAAATGGGAATCCCATGTATCTTCTATGTGGCTTTTCTAAGACCAAAAGCTTCCTTGATGATAAAGTTGAAAAAAATAAAAAATTGGGGGAAGATACAGAAGAAATTTTCAGTTTACATAAAAGATAACAGATCTTATGGTGATGAAAGACATAACAAAAAATAATTATTTTTGTGTTTTTGTATTTTATTTATTATTTATTATTATTATTATTATTTTCTATTTGAATAATTTTTCATTTTACTTTTCACAGAAGGGCCACAACTGTGGCAGGGGAGGATCACTGGTATAGGGTTTCAGTGATGGGGGGATGTATGGGAAGGAGTGCACCTGGGACATGTCTTTATGGCATATGAATATGTTCAAGTTGTCATGGGGCATTATCTCAGATGGTGGAGACCCACAAAATAGCCAAAAGAATCTTGAATTCCCATCCTGGGAAGTCCTACTACATTCTCTAACAGAGTAACAAGAATCCCATGAGTACATTGGCAGTGCCCAGAGAAGGAGGACAGACCATATAAATGTATTACCTTCTTCCCAGTGTGGGACATGACTCCCAGGGATGGGCCTCCCTGGCATCAAGGGATTATTACTAAGCATCAACTAGTGGTGCATTTAGAAAAACACCTTAACCAAAAGGAGGAAATATTACATACAAATGAGTTTTTATGGTTGAAAGATTTCAAAGTGAGTTGGGATGTCATTACAGAGGTTATGCGTATGCACGGCTCAGCAGGATCTCATTGACTGCCACAGTAAACAGTGCCTCAGTGTGGCTCCTGAGGGCTCTAAAGCATCTAGACACTCACTATAGGCAGGACAGAAAATCTCAGGAATTTGCACCCTGTCAGTGGACCTTACTTTGGAATATATGCTCCCCACTGTAACAGAATTAGATTCATTTATAATTTCCCTACACAGGGCTCTTCTACCTCTTTTGTTTGAACTTATAATTAGCATTATGCTTATTAAATATATGTACCAGAGACTTAAATCTTTAGTCAGTTAATCTGCTGGTTGAGCCCTGAATCTCAACAGAGTTGCAACACCTACTCTCCAATTCAATGGACTCACCTAAGACAACTAACAAAAAGATAATGATTGAAAAATGTCCATCCCAAAAAACAGAGTATCTACAACTACAGGAAAGACAGTTGCATCCATATGCCCCATGGGATCTGTATTAGTCAGCCTATGGGGTGCTGATGCAATGTTCTAGGAATCTGTTGGCTTTTATAAAGTGTTCTTATTTGGGATAGAAGCTTACAGTTACAAGGCCCTAAAAAGTCCAACTCAAGGTCACCAAAGTCTGTTGCTACATGTCGAAGCAAGATGGCAAGTGACCTCTGCCTGGTCTCACCTTCCTTCTTCCTCTTATTGCTCCATGGACCCAGCTTCTTCCAATCTCAGCTGTAGGCTGGAGGGCTCATTTCTTTCCAGGCCTTCTCAGCTGCTCAGGGCTCTGGTCTCTTCAGGTGAATGGTTCAGCACTCACAGGGGCTTTAGTTGTTTGAGTCTTCTCCTTTCTGTCCTCTGGCAGGGCCAAAATGACCAAGTTCTCTACTTTTCTGTGTTTATGGGGTTCTCTTTCTTCCTGTGCCTTCTTCTGTGTGTCTTCTTGAGAGAGTGTCCATTTATATAGCCCACTAAGGAGGCAGGGAATCAACCCTGACTTACACCCTACTGATGTAGTGGAATCAAAGTCCTAATATTAACATAATTTAACCAAAGACATCTCAGCTGAATACAATACAATCAAAGGGGATCACACCCAAAGGCATAGAACAGTTTACAAACATAATTTCTCTTTTTGGAATTCATAAATTCCAAACTGCCACAGGATCCAAGCCCTATCTCAGTCAGAAACAGTGGGCATCACCATCCCAAAATCCTCAACATTAAGGAATGAACAAATATAAGGAGTGAATGAAACTTTGGAATAAAGTAGATTTATTATTATTCTAACAATGGAAGAACTTCTGTCATTGACATAAAGGCAGTGACATAAAGGTTCTGAAGGGAGGGAAAGGGAAGAATCGGTAAAACATGGGGCATTTTGGGGACATTGGAATTGTCCTGCATGACATTGCAATGATGGATACAGACTATTATACATTTTGTCAAAACCTATAAAACTGTGCAGGACAAAGTGTAAACTATAATGTAAACTATAGACCATGGTTGGTAGCAATGCTATTGTTAATGGGAGAAAGTGTGGAAGGGCAAGTGGTAGGGTATACAGGAATCCGCTGTATGTTTGATGTAGCATTCATGTAATCTAAAGTTTTTTTAAAAGTAAAAAAAAATATTTTAAATTTCACATCATGACCCAGCATCTTGATAGTGAAAAAAAAAAAAAAAACTTCCTCTGAATGGCAGTAACCACAAACTTGGCCTCACATGCATTTTGCTGCCTGCCAAACTAGATGATTTCAACCTGAGAAATTAATCTAAATTTGTAAGCATTGGTAGCACTGTAGGACCCCTGGGAGAAACAAAGTAAAAAACTTCTATGTATAGATGCAGTCTTAACAAAGCCTTCCGGGATTATCACAGAGTTTCTATTAAATGTGAATTAAACATTCATTTGCAAAACTTGATGAGGAAGTACATCTCCAAAAGTTAAAATCCAGAAAATATTAAATTTATTTAAAACATTTGAAGAAATAGATGTTATCAAAAGGTTAAAAAAAAAAAAAAAGGAAAAAGCCCTCTTCCAAAAATAGAAAGTTGACAGTATGCTTAAACTGGTATTGTTCTAAGCAATGGATCTTGATAAAATCAATAATTGATAAAATAATGGAAAAATTCAATGATAAATGATAGGTAGGTAGGTAAGTGGGCTGATAGATATGACAGCTATGATAGATGATAGATAGATAGATGATAGATAGATACATAGATACATAGATACATAGATACATAGATACATAGATACATAGATACATAGATACATAGAGAGATGATAGATTAAAAACAAAACAATCACATAAATAGCTGAGGAAACCTACCTAGACAGAAAGAAGTTGTATATTGCTGTGGAAAGTAATGGTAGTCCAGTGTTTTTGGTAGTCTAGTGTTTTAAGAAGGATTAGATTATAATAAGAAACTATTTGGGGAAAGTAATGTTAACTTGTTCATTTTTTTCCTCTCCTCAAAACTGCCCAGGCATGACCATATCACCACAGGCCAACCCAAATCTACCCCTGAAATCAGTAGGAATATTTAGATTGTGGATAAAATAAGACTACATGAAGAGCTTTGGATGACCACTGCCTATTCCCTTTTCTGATATTCCTTCTTACCTGCTCATTAACGTCAAGGCTAAAAGTTTTTTGAAAGTGTGGCATCCTGAGATGTTCTTTGCAGGCAGATTGCCTCATGGAGAACTTGCAACAGCATGGCATAGGAGGTAAATGGAAAGGGTTTTAAATTATAATGCCTTGCATTATAATTGAGGAATATTCTTCTTACAATAATTCACCAAATTGAATTGTGCCTCTTACCCTTGGGTATACATGACTAGCTAAGGAAGAAGTTCTCAAGAAAATAAGAGTTCAACTGGGAAAATAATATGTAGATAGAATTTCTTTAACTATACTTGCTATAACAGAAATAATTTAAGAAAACAGGTGAATAATTTTTTAAAAATCCTAAAAGAACATTCTCAAGGTAGCGAGGGGCAGATGTTGGTACTATGGAGAATTATGTTGGTACTAACAGTATGTGTGAATGCATTTCCAAAATAATTTTCTTACTACACTCTAATTGTATCTTGTTTAACCAACACATTTCAAAATATTGCTGTACTGCCGAAAGAAAGATCCTTAAAAGCCAACAAAACAAATTGAAAAAGCTAAAAGAGGCACATTTTGTGAAGAAATTTTGGCAGTAAAACCAAAATTAGTATGGAATAGAAGATATGTCTGACAGAGATGAATTGGAGACTCTGGTAGAAACACAAATGTTATACCTATTACTCAGGCAAAGCAAACTTATATATTCTCAGAATGAAATTATGTCCAGTTAACCTGGTTACTCAAAAACCTAAGGATTCCTAAAATTTTAGGAAAAGTATAATTGGTTGTATATGATTAAGTCAGCAAGGAACTAAATCTTACAGAGTCTGAAGAAAAAGAAATATAGATCTATGTCAATAAGAATTTCAGATATATGAAGCAATGTATTCATATTATGAAATAAATATGAACAAATATTTTCAGGAGCTAAGATGACATGAAAAAATTGAAAGATAAGGAATAAGTTATTTATACTGGGAAATATAGAACAAAGGGAAGCAGGATACCTGTATTAATATCTGAATAAAATGACTTTAAGAAAAATTATCATGATATAGTCAAAACACAGTAAATAAAGTTTAAATAATTAGAGAAATATAATAATTCTATATCTTTATGCATCTGTATCACTTAGTGGGGTAGATCTTGAACTGCTTTCCTTTTTCTCAGGGATACCCTAAAAATGTTGACTCTACCAAACAACATAGGATTATTGCATCAGCAGAAGGATAACCAGGAATTTTTCTCTAAAACATACTTTGCTTATCATAAATAATTTGGAAAATCATGAACTTATGTTGTTCAAGTAGCCAGAAAATGAATGTTTGTAATTGATTTATACATGTATATTTAACCAAATGAAAAGCCTAAGAAGCCCTAAACCCAAACCCAGGGAAATTGGCTAAGTGGATAGACAAAGAATGTCAAGCACAGGAAAACTTAGCAATACAGTACTGTCGTGTGACTCTTATTAGCAAAATTGTTGAAAACTAAATCCATAAAACAGGAAATAGAAGAAAATGTATGAAGGAGTAAAAAAATAGAAGCTTTCTCAAGTTTCCATGGCCATCTGGGTAAACATTATTATATTTGGATGCAATGTACCTCATCATTGATCTCCTGGAAGTCTGCAAAGGAAGTTAGTGATGCAGCCAGGTATCTACAGAATCCTGAAGATATTTTGTTAAAACACTGGAACACTTTACCAACAAATATGAGCAGAAGTCTGATAACCTTATGATGACAAACATCCTCTGAAAAAATAACCAGGTGGCACATTGCTAATTCTAGATACAGCTGAATGAAAGGGATCATTGGATTGACACTGATTCCCAAATGGCTACAAACTTTCATGAGCCAAATTTTCTGAAAGGTATGACAACTGGCTTGTAATGGGTAAAGACGAGAATTTGGCACATTTATCCTGAAGGCGGCATATGCCTATTCTTTCATTGACTAAGAAATGGAATACCATTTCTGAATTTGTAGGAATGTTATATTTGCAGGCAACCATAAGAAAGTTGATTTTACAATCAGAGAAACATGCCTAATTTAATGCTGAGGACACATAGCCTGATATGTGGGACTCCACAATTTTTTGCACTATATGTAATCTCACTCTTGGAGTGGACAGGAAAATATTCAGGAGGTAGTAACTGTGCTGCTAGTTTAGACAACAAAATTTGGGGCTAAATTATTACAATCTGGAAGTAGATAGTGGTGAAAGTATTGTCAACATATTTAACATCAAATAATTGTCCACTTAAAATAGCTACAATGAATGTTATGTTATATATATTTTACCACAATTGAAAATAAATATATTTAATAAAAGGAAAATGGAACAAAGGAAAAAATGAGTATAAAAGAGAGGGTGTAATTTTTAGATGACATTTTAAAATGTAATTAAAGTGAGGAAATTGAGGAAATACTACCAGAGATTTGAAAGGGCATTATTGAAAAACTGGCTCCAGCTCCAGCTGTGAACCACACATCTTTAAAAGACCCTGTCAAATTAACTCCATAAATATTAGCTTGGGAAAATATAAATCCAATCAGGAGGATTATAATTAATAATGGAAAACATGAACAAGGGCTGAGTCTATCCATCAATTAAAACCACAGAATTCAAATAGTTTGACTAAAGGATCTGGGCATACTCTTCCTCCCATACTTTCCCATGCAGAGGATGCAAAGTCTCATGTAATGTTTTGGAAGAAATGGCCTATTGGTGGGACACAAATATTTTGAGATTACTGAACACTGGTGGTCAATTTTAAATGACTCCCATTGTGGGGTTAGAAAGGGCATAATGAAAGGCTTAGGATTCGGAGATACTATAGCAGAGTAGACTAAGATCATTCTTAAACTTCAGATTGGAAACTGTATCTAGAAGAAATAGGCTGTGGTAGTATCACTATTATCTATATGTATAATTCATATTGTATATTATGTGCATTATGCCTCTTATCATTCCCAGTTGGACTGTTGACAAAGGATAGCCTTTGCATGGTGTAGCAGTTTGGCAGTTTGGTGTAGTTATGAATTCCAAAAATAGATATTGGATTATGCTTGTAAACTGGTCTGTTAATCTGGGTATGATTAAGTTAAGATTAGGGTGTGGACTGGGCCACATCAGCAGGGTGTTGAGCCCCACCCCTTAGTGGATGGGGAATCAAATATAAAAGGCCTGGCAAAGGACAGAGTTGAAGCAGTTTTAATGTTGGGGTTCTGATGAGGAAGGAGAGAAGGGCCTGGGAAGAGACAAGCCATTCACCTGACAGTTCACAGCTGTCTTTGTGGAGAGAGGCAGGGCCTAGAGAGCCTCATAGTCTACAGCTGACCTTGTGGAGAAACAGGGGAGCTAAGCCTAGAGAGAAACAGAGCCCCAGGAAGACAGGAACCCAAGAAGCCTGAACCCTAGCAAATGTCAGCAGCTGTCTTGCTCTAACACGTGGCAACAGACTTTGGAGAAGGAAGAAACTTATGCTTATGGCCTGGTAACTGTAAGCTTCTACCCCAAATAAATATTCTTCATAGTGACCAACAGATTTCTGGTATTGTGTATCAGCACCCCTTTGACTGACTAATACACATGGTTTTAACTGAACATGCAAAATGAGAATCTTTGGAATCAGTCTAGCACTATGGTGTAGTAAACATTAGTTATTTAGAAATCTGGGGAGTCAACATAAGATCAAATTAATCTAATTTGATTAAGGAAATGGTTGGAACAGGAATACTTATCCAAAGAGAACTAATGCAAGAGAGAAGTGTCCAGCTAAGTCTTCCCTAAACTCTTGACATACAGAATCTGAGAGCAAAATAAAGTAGTTGTAATTTTAATTCATTAATTCTTGGGGTAGTTTGCTAACAGTAGTAACCAGAACAATGAAACCAATTGATAAAAATAGTGATCAAATTAACTTTATTGGAATTAAGGACTACTGTTCAAAGTAAAACATAAAAAAGACAAAGACAGGATTTGATGTTTTTATTTTTTTTTCACAACTACTCCCCATTTCCCCACCTCACGTGCCTCAGGAATCTCTAGTCTGAATTCTATGTCTGCAAATTTGCTATATACATCTCCTGTAAGTGATATCATATTGTATTTGTCTTATGTGCCTTCCTACTTCACTGAGCCTAATGTATTCAAGGCTCTTCCATGTTGCAGCATGCCTCATAATTTCTATCTTATGGATGAAATAACATTCTGTTACATATATGTATCCCATTCTTATCCATTCTTTTGTTAATGGACACTGCATTATTTCTATATGTAGGCTATTATGAATAATGTTTCTATAAACAACTATCTTTGATACCTTGTTTTCACTTTCTCTGCATATATACCTATAAGTGGAATTGCCAGGTCATATAGCAATTCTATATTTAATTTTTGGAGGAAAAGGTATATTGCTTTCAACAGTGGCTACAGCATTTTAGATTCCCACCAACAATGCATTTGAGTTCTGATACCTACACAACCTCTCCAACACTATTTTCCTTTTATTAAATAATAAGTAATAGTCATTCTTGTGGTTGTGAAGTAGTATCAAATGGTTTTGATTTGCCTTTACTTAATGGCTATTGATATTGAGCATCTTTTCATGTGCTTATTGTTCATTTACATATCATCTTTAGAGAAATGTCTATTCAGGTCTTTTGCCCATTTTTAAAATTGGTTTGTCTTTTTGTTGTTGCATTATGAAAGTTATTTGCATATTCTGGATATTAAACCCTTAACTGATATATGGTTTGCAATAATTTTCTCCCATTCTGTAGAATTTTAAAAATTTTATTGATAATTTCTTTCAGTACTCAAAAATTTTCAATTTTGACAAAATCAAATTTAATTATTTTTGTTGTCATATATCAGAATCCATTTTCAAATTCCAGGTTATTAAGATTTGTCCCTATGTTATCTTATAAGAATTTTATATGTTAGCTCTTATATATAGGTCCTTCAGCCATTTGAGTTGATTTTTCTATAAGGTGTGATATGGTCTAAATTCATTTTTGCATATGGATAACCAGTTTTCCCATCACCCTAATAATAATTGATGAACTATAAACCATGTAATAGAGATTTTATATATTGAGTTCAAAATAACAACAAATAATAAATTTAGGGAATGTAAAGACAATAATGGGGAATATTGGTAGAGAATTGGAAACTATAAAAACATAGTTACATCACTCAACATGATGTCTTCAAGTTTAATCCAAGTTGTCTCATGTATCAGGAATTCATTCCTTTGAATGGCTAAATAATGATCCATTGTATGTATGTATACAACATTTTATTTACCCATTCATCAGTTGATAGACACTTGGGTTGTTTCCACCTTTTGGCAACTATGAATAGTGCTGCTATCAACATCAGTGTGCAAATATCTTTTTAAGTCCATTTTCAATTCTTTTGGGTATATACCAAGTAGTGGTATTGCCAGGTCATATGTTAGTTCTATACTTAGCTTTCTGAGGAACCACCAAACTGTCTTTCACAGCAGTTACATCATTTTAAATGGCCACCACCATTAGAAAGACAGAGAAACCTGAGAGGCTATAAGAGAGGACTAAGGAAGTCCTGAGAGGTTGAGAGAAAGCTAGAGGCTGAAATCAGTGGGGCAGCCCAAAGTTAGAAGTAAGGGGAAGAGATGAGACATATGTTGATATGTTTTTCTATAGCTATAGGCAGTCCTGGAGTCATTTCTCACATGGTAGGGTAAAAATGGCAGCTATCTTTATATGCTTCTGCTTTAGTTCTTAGTTTATATAAGACTCCAGCAACAGGACAGAGACCTAACCTGAGTCTTGCCTCACTGACATCAAAGGCCCTAAATTGATCTAATCAAAAAAAAACTAAAAGCAAAAGATCTATTTCTAAGGTCCTATAAGTAAATCAAATGCAATCAAAGTGTCCCACACCTACAAGAATGGATTAGTTCCAAGAACATGATCTTTTCTCAGATTCACAAAACTTCAAATTGTCACAAAGGGGAAATGTTAGATTTTATATATGGTGACAGAATAATAAATTTTAAAAATCCATGGAACTAGCCTATAAATACCAGTGAACCCTAAGTTAAACCATGAACTTTTGTTAATGGTACAATTATAAATATTTTCAATCATCAATTGTAAGAAATATTCCACACCAATGCAAGGTGTTGGTGGTTGGGTGGGGTAGGAATCTTATATTTTATGCATGATTTCTCTGTAAACCCAAAACTTCTTGAATAAAGAAAAAATATATAAACATATATAAACATATATATATGTACTAATATATTTATTTAGTTCAATGAGACTTCTGCTGCCAGGTAGGAAAACACCAGTTGCAGTGAGACAACAGCTACATAACTTTCATAACTTTTTAAAATCATATTTTATGGCATCAATGAGCTGGGAGAAATTTTCATGAACTCAAATTCTGAATCAGATAATTTATTCCACTATAACAGAAAATCTCCAACCATTTCTTCCAGAGGGTATTTGTCTATTCTGGGATAGACTGTAAGATAAAACTTGCCCAGGTAGCAGTGCCTGATGGGCAAAAAAAAAGAAAAACCTGCAAAGCTTTGGTGATATACACTAATTTGACAAATATGAAGTTAAAACCACACAAATGTAAGGCTGGTTCACGACATGAACTGTTTATAAAACTGAGACTAGGCTTAGAAGACAAACCAAAAGTGTAAAATGTACAGTGGAATCTTCTTCAGTCTGACTAATGCATTAGAAAAGAAAACCTTCCAGAAATGTATTAATTGTAAATTTTATATGAAAATATTAAGGATCAAAAATAGTGAAAGTCTTCTAAAAAAAGAAGTGGTACCTCTCCCAGATCCCAAGACATATTAGGAAGTTAGCAAATTTAATAGAGTGAGATATTATGACAGGAATAAAAAACAGATCAATGGAACAGCAGAGAAATCAGATGAATGGTAGAGAAGAGTGATCATTGAATCAGATCCATTCCTTTAGATACATAATGCTGGGTTTAATGAGGAATTGAGGCAAAACAGTAGAGAACAGTTGGCCTTTTCAATCAGTGGTGCTGATATCTATAGTTGGATGTCCATACAGAAAAGTAGAGGGACAAAAACCATATAAAAAGTAGAAAATACATCTCTTATTAATCCAAAGGTAGAAAAATTAGCAAAAATGAAAAATCATCTGTTCAACTATGTTGAAATTGTACATTGTTTATGTCAAAGGAAAAATTTGTGGAAAGATGGCATGCCAAGAAATAGAAGATATTTGCAACATATTTAACCAAAAAAAGAAAAAACAAAAACAGAGTTCGGATAAAAAATTTGCAACACTTTAACAAAGGAGCTAGATCAAGAATATTTTTAATCTTAAATATCAATAATAGAAATACTAATGTATATATATGTATGCAATTATATGTGCATGCATATATATAAGTAATACTATTGACTATCTTTTTTACAAAATAATATAACCTATAAAAGTTTCTTATCAAAACTTTGGTAATGGATGGTAGTGATGGTAGCACAATTTTGCGAATATAAATAACAGCATTAAATTACATATTTAGATGTGGTTGAAAGGAGAAATGTTAAGTTTACATATGTTACTTAAAAAAATAAAAATGCAAACAATCATAGTACTGTATAAAACAAAAAGAGAAACCTAATGTAAACCATGAATTACGGTTAATATTACAACTATAATAATATTCTTCCATCTGTTGTAACAATTACACCTCACTAATGCAAGGTGTTAATAATAATGGGGAATGTAGGAACTCTTTTCTTCATGATTTTTCTATAAACTCATAACTTCTCTAATAAAAAATATATAACATTACTAATTACAGAGAAGTAAATTAAATTAAATGCTAATGTAATGCTCTACACATTTTCAGATTGACAACATTTTACAAATATAATAAACTAAATGTGGGAAAGGATGTGGAGTAATGTGGGCCCTTAGGCCAGCTAGCAGGAGTGGAACTTGGACAACCACATTTGATAACAGTCTGATATTATCTATTGAACTTGATATTTGCATAGCATATAGCCCAGATATTCCACATCTTCTAAAGATGTAAAAACCTTATAGAATCTCATGTATAAATGAGTCAGGATGAATATATAAGAATTTCAGAATATTATTTTTTATAATTGCTAAAATTAACCAAAATATTAATCAACACTAAAATGAGCAAATGAACTTCACCAAGGGATATATTATAACAAGGAAAATGAACTAAGCATCTACATGCAAATTATAGATATATAATGTTGAAAACTGTAACTATAAGTGTGAGTGACTCAGTGAAGGGTACTGTGATATAAGAAAGACAAGACAAAGAGTTTAAGAGAAAATCTGGGGTCAGGGGGCTTGCAGAACGTATCTATAATGCTAACCCCGAAGCACAGACAGCCTAGCCCTTTTATTAATAAGGCAAGAGTCCTGTTACCTCCAGAGGGGCATGACTAGTGATTTATTACTCTCAGAATTTGCATGAAAAAAAACACTGCAGGCAAGGTTTACACCTTTTGGCTATCCTTATCTCATCTTTAATCTTGGCACCAGCAAGAGTTCAAACAGAGCTCTCAAGGTTTTCCTTTTGAGCTAGTGTCTGGCATTCCAGACACTCTGTCTTTGTTCTCAAGCCAGAAGTTCACATCTCAAGGATTCTTCCCCACATCTCCCCTTTTTCTTTTTAATAAGAAGAAAAAGAAGAGGGAAAAGTGTCCTGACACAATCTTTTATAAAACCTGCCACCTTCCCAATAGTTCAATTTTGATATAACAACAAGGCCAGGTCACTGTCTGCTATCTGGGTTCTGAACTGAGCTGTGTGTGGGAAACAAAATAGACATGGTGGCAGGAGATATTGGGGTGAAAAGTTAATTCAAATGTGTCTTAACCAAAGGACCCCCAAGTGTCCCCCCTTTTCATTTCTTTGTTCTTGATTTCCAGATGTGGGTGATGAGGGAGATGAAGCAGCGGCCAGGCAAGTGATTTACTCTTCAGCATGATGAGCTCAAGAAAGGGCCTGGCAGATTAACCTAAGAATTGATAATAAAACAAGAAGCATGATTATTCCAATGAGAAATATTATCCAGATTCATATGTTTAGGCCATGAAACAAATTGGAGGGATTTAACCACTGTAAATTATCATTGTTTGAAACACTTTTTGTTGAGCAAGAAGTTGTATTTGAGATAGTTGTTGTTCCAGGCATTGCTGGAGAGCCAGTACTTCTCCCTGTAAGTGGGAGGAGAATTGACATGTTCCCAGTTGTGCTGCAAATCTTGTTTAGTAAGCATGTTGCAGCCTGTCATGATGAGAAACCCAAAATGGCACTTGGAGGGAGTGGAGGAACCAGGCTTTATTACATGCGCAGGCCCAGAGGAAAGTTAAGTTTCCAAATTCTGGGCCCCCAGCCCCAGTTTTTTGGAGTTTTTATTGGGGTCTGCAGGCTTCTGTTCATTGGCTAGTGAGTTGGTGGGTGGAATTTTCCATTACCTTAGGCAACTAAGCAAGCATAGTTACAGAAGCAGAACTGCAGTTTACAAAATCAAGTGGGCAGGGTTACAGAGCCAGAAGTGCAGGTTTCAGTTCTAAGGCAGGAGATTCTTGTCAGGAAAGGGGGCGGGGTTTGCATCATGTTTTACTTTCAGGTTTGAACAATCCTCACCAAACCTTTTCTTAATATATTTAGTTTCAGGACTGTTCAAACTTAAAACAAAAGATTTACATATATATTTAATAAAATACATTTATGTGTAACATACAAGTTATTAAATTACTTACATATGCAATGTATTGCATTAAAATTTTGATTAATATTTAATTATGTTATACATAATTCATAGACTTTTAACTAGCAGACATCCAATGAATAAACTTTTATTTCTTATGCATTTAAGATTCTTAGTAGCATGATTAGAATGACCTGAATTTCTCTATTTTGTATAGTTTGAGGCATAGGTAACAACAAATTATTATTTTTTATTTGGGCTGTGGGACAGTACATTAACTTGTAATCTTAATACCTGCATTGGTTTTGTTGTTAATATTATAATTGGAATTGGGGCTGTAGATGACAGTGTTGAATATAAACTTGATTTATTGTTGGTTATTTTACAGGAAGGGGAATGTGGGCTGGCTTGACTTGTTTAAGAAGATACTAAAGAAAGCCTTAGCAAGTTTTAAGTGAGAGTGACATAACTGGATATTAATTTTTTTGCAACAAACTAGCAATATTTGGACTGCTGCATACTGCAGTGGTATTATTTTAATTTACTATAACTGTTATGCACTACCCCTTGCAGCCCTTAATGGCTGCTGTTTTTTTGTAGCTATAGACTGGTTTCTTTAGCAGAGGTGGGGTAAATCAGATAAACCTGAGTTAAAGCATCTGCCTTTTGATATTTAAACAGAGAGGTAGTTTCTGTGAAACATATTATTATATTTGAAAATAATTAAAATTATGATTAAAACCATTATACTTTTATCAAATATTATATTGAAACATTATTAAATTTTCAGGAATTTGATATATTTTTTAAGTATTCATATGAACTTTTTACTCATACAACTTTAATTATCATAAGGTTAGAAAATTTCTTTTAATTGTTCAACAGTTTCAAATATTTCATTCAACTTATAATATATTAAATGAACTTAATTATTTTTTAGTACTTTACCTTTTTTTAAGGTAAAAGACTAAATGATTTGTAACAGTTTGAAATAAAAATCTACTTTTCAGGATTTGACTTTAAGAAAGCAGGTTTGAACATTATGTTCTTTTAAAAGTGATAAAACTTGTTTCTCCAAAGAAATGATAAGGTTAAAGTACAAGAAGCTATTTTGATAAAAGACTTTGTGTTTTTTTTTTTTTTTTTGCATACTGACTTTTCAGGAGAATAATTTTTTGTAAACTTTTACTGAACCATTAATGACTTGAGAAATTTGAGAAAGAATAAAACTTTAACTTTGTATTATTATACTGTTTGACATTAAAGCTTTTAAATTTTTATAGATAGACCCATTAAATCTTACTTAGCCTTGACCACAAATATTCCTTTTTCACAAGCTTTTTGCACTTTTTGTATTCATTCAGGTTTTGCCCCACATTTTACTTTGTTTTAATAACTAATTATTTTATCTTAGGATAAAATTACTTTCCTTTTCCTTAATAATAAAAGCACATTCTATATATCTTCCATACTTAAGTTACCAAAATGTTTTTGGAAACTGTTTCCAAGCAAACTTGTGACCACATACAATTACCATCAACATTAAACAAACTTGTCAGAATAATAATTTAATTTGATTATAACTATTTTTATTATTTTAAATTAATACCCATATTTATTTATTAATATAAGCACTTATTTAATATCTGGCCATTTGAACTGAGCTCTTTTAATAATTTTCATTTATCAATTTAATATTACCATCTGGAGGTATCAAAATATTCATTGACACTGAACAAACAGACAAACACAAAACAAGTTACAACACATCAGTAGAAACATACATCTTTGATTTTACTGCTTTTTGAAAAATTTTCCGGAAACTGTATTGCCAAGTTTTCTTCCTTTTCCAGTGGTTTGATTGTATTAGCTTTTAACATCCCACAGCCTTATCATTATGTAGGCAGAAGGAGATTTACAAAGTTGCTGCCAGAATGTTTTCCTTATCTTAGTTAACTCTTTGGCAGAATAGTGATGCCCCTGCAACTAATGCTAGATCTCCTAATATTAATCTCACTAAATTTTTTTGAATAGTCCCTTTTATTCCTGAATTGGCTAGACAGACTTTATTTTGTTTTTTAAGTATTAATTTTTTAGTAGTGGCAAAGTCCAGGCCAGAAGTGCCAGTGCATAACTTTGCTGAGGATCTGAAAGCTGTGGGGGTGGAACTAACATTAATCCATTGTGAATTTTGAGCAGGTGGTGCTGTTGGAGAGGGCTGTTTTTTACAATCTTTTTTATTATGACCAGCCTTTCCACAGTTAAAACAAGTTCTGTGACCCTTATTTTTTATGGCAATGCCAGCAAATGCCTCTGCTAATAATTGAGCCTTGTGGCACTCAGAGCTGATATCTTGGCACATTTCTTAATACTCTTCAAGGGTGGCCACAACCATTTTCTTGGGTCTAAGGGCTTTTTGACACTCTGTATTAACATTATAAAAGGCCAGGATTTGAAGCAATAAATCTCTAATGGCTGGGCCTGTCACAGGCTAGCTATAAAATCAACATATGGTTCAGAGGCTGCTAGCTTTACATGTGCAAGTGAGGGAGTCATCAACCCTGGGGGTGGGATTTTTTTCCCAGGCATGCAAACAACAAAGACAACACTGCACCACAGCAATGCCAGAACACAGAAGTTGAGCATGAATACCTAAATATCTTCCTGAACCTATAAGTTGTTCAAAGGTTACATCTACTGGAGGGTTAGCATTGGCATTGTGGGATGCAACAATATGAGCTTCAACAGCCCACCACGTCTTAAATTGTAAAAATTCAGAGTCAGTGAGGCAGGTTCTAGCCAACTGATCAAAGACCCAGGGAATCAGCCTTTCAGTTTGAGAGATCCCTCGCAAAATCCCCAAAGTATATGGAGAATTAGGTCCATATTTAGCACATGTTTCCTTTAATTCTTTCAGTATCTTAAAATTTAGAGGAGTATGAGTAAATTGCTCTCCTCCCTGTGGCATGTCACATTAGGTGCTATGGGGGTCACTTGGACAGGGAACATATAAGCATCTATATCTCTGGCTAATTGAGCCTTTTGGATGCCTTTTTGCAATGTCGAAACATTTGGAACTGTAATATTAGGTAAAGGAGGAAATATTATAGCTTCTTCTAAGCCAGGAGCAAAAGGACAAGGTCTTTTTAATTCTTCCATTGAAGAGGATTCCTCAGGGGCTCTTACAGCCACCGCCTGTACTGGAGGGCAAAGGCAATCAAGGTTAGTTTTTTTTTCTTTTCTAAAAAAATGCTCCCCCTCCATTGCAGCCACCAAAACAGATGGAGCAACTTCCTTTTCTGTGCTTTTTTTAGTATCATAGACTTCACTGTCAGAGTCGGACTACAAGGGCTCAAGAACTAGAGAGTGGAGCAAAGAAAACTAGAACTAGAAAGGGAAGAAATAGGAAATACAAAGAAATTTGCACCATGGTTACCCTTATTAACACATTATCCAGAGCAAAGGAGGAATTTTTCAAATGGGAAGCACTCACCTCCTCTCGACCTCTGGTATCAGCGGCACTGAATTTTTTCCCCAAAGTTTCCTATCCGTCGGAACCTTCTTCACTTCATGCCCCACGTTGGGTGCCAGATATAGCTATAAGTGTGGGTGACTCAGTGAAGGGTACCGTGATATAAAAAAGACAAGACAAAGAGTTTAAGAGAAAAGCTGAGGTCAGGGACCTTGCAGAATGTATCTATAATGCTATCTCCAAAGCACAGACAGCCCAGAGCTTTTATTAACAGGGTAAGGTTCCTGTTACCTGCAGAGGGGCATGACTAGTGACTTATTACTCTTGGAATCCTAGAAATCATTGAATTCATGTGAATTTTAGTAAATGGAGGATTGACTGGCAGAATGCTGTAGGATCAATAGTGACTTGGACTTAAAAAGAGAAATGCTTCATTTCCAAGTCCCCTTTCATAACATCTTTACATTTTACATCTTTGTTTCTCAAATCACGGGGTTTAACATGGGAATCAACAGTGTGTAGAAAACTGACAACACCTTCTCGTGTTCTACAGAATACTGGGGACTTGGTTGAATGTAATTAAAGCTTAAGTTACCATAGAATAAGGTCACAGCAATCAGGTGAGAAGCACATGTGGAGAAAGCTTTTTGTCTGCCTGCTGCTTAGCAGGTCCTCAGAATAGCAACAACAATGCACATGTAAGATATAATCACAGTCAAGAAGGTGGCCATGGCGAAGACCCCAGAGAATGTTAACAGCAACAGTTCATTCATGGAGATATCAGAATATGACAGTTTCAGCAGTGAGGGAACAAACATCTCAGAAGAAGTGGCTGACAGCATTTGGTCCACAGAAGGACAGTTTCTCCAAGCTTATTGTGTGTGTCAATGAATTAATCATTGCATCTGTGTATGCCAATGACCATCACTACCATTTTCTCTTGGACATAACTGAAGTGTAAAGAAAAGGGTTCACAATGGCCATGTAACGGTCATATGCCATCACCGACAACAAGAAGACTTCAGTAGTAGTGAACATACCAAAAAACAAATGCTACACTATGCAGGCAGAGAATGAGATGGTTTCCCTCACAACGAAGAAGTTGATCAGCATTTTGGGTGCAATGATTGATGAAGAGCAGGTGTCTACAAATGATAGGAAGCTGAGGAAAAAATACATGGTTGTGTGGAGCTTGGGAGTGACATGGATTAAGAAAAGCATGCCCAGATTCCCCACTAAGGTAATGAAATAAATCACCAAGAACAGCACAAAAAACATAATTTTCAGTTCAGCATGGTTTGTCAAACCCAAAAGAATAAACTTAGTGACAACTGTGACATTATCTTCAGCCATTTGTTAATTTCTCTTGAAATCGCATGTGAAAAGGATAAGCAGATTAGAATAACTATAGGAGAATCAATTATATAATAAAATCAAATAGCAAAATTTAAAGACATATTCTCAGATAAACACATAATTTTCTGAGCACATTTCCATATTTATGATAGGAGTTTGACTAGACTGTCTCAAATATTTTTCAGAGCCAGTTATATTGCTACCCCATTAAGAGATGTTTAAAAAATCATTTTGTCCTTCAAAAATTTCAGTTTGCTTCTAAAGTGTCTGTGTCAATAGTATGGTGATATCAGTTGAGGAAAACTGAAGGCAAATGATACAAAGTTGAAGAAATAAATGTAAGCCCTTTTATGAACTGTCTGTTCATTTTGAATATGACAAGAGTAAATGGCATGAAGATCAAAAATGAGCTCTTCTAGGTAGTTAATCCACAAATGATTATTACATAGCCAGAGGAGTAGCAAGGATTACAAGCCAGGGAACATTACTTCCAAAGATCACGTCATGACACTTTTAAAAGTGCCAAAATCTCTGGTCTCTTCTGATTCTTCCTTGTGGGCATAAAAGAGGCAGACACTTATGGAAATAATGGAAACCCACACATACCCACACATTTTGGAACTAATCTCATTTCAAGTTCCCAATAACCATTTGTTGCTAATGACCATCGTATTGAACAGAACAGATTATAAAATGTTTATTTCACTGTAGAAATTTCTATATGTTAGAGCTATCTCCTGACACTCTGCCATATGTTTTTAGAATAACAGTTGAATATCATTTCCCAAGGAAAAATATTTATTGTAAATAATTTTCATTGCAATCATTTAAGGAAATATAATATCCAAATGGAATTTAGAAATTTAATTTTATTACCTATTTGGGGCTGGACCATCCTCTGCAATATGTGAGGTGATGTTTTATACAGAATTGAATGACAGGATGTGGAGTTGCAGTAAATGACCTCCAATATTCTTAATGCTCATATTATTCTATCAGATGTACAGCTTAAATTGATCTGCTAAATATGAGGAAATTCAAATAAACAAGGGAAAAAGCATTTTTAAAGTGTAAAATAAATTTACAAAAATATTTTAAAATTCAAGCTTTAGGACTTCCATGTACATTTCCACAGTTTCTTACTTTTATTGAAACACAATTTCAGTTACTGATTATCTGGTAATAGTATGTAGCTGAAGATTATTTCAGGTAAAATAGTTGGAGGTAGATCTTAGTAATTATTACACAACAAAGAGAACAAAAACTAACAAATATGTTTTAATACATTTAATTATTTCCTCTCAGAGGACAAATTTGAATAAAAGAGACAGCTATATGTATATATATATATATATATACATATATTACACACACTTTTTTTTTTTAATAGTCTCTAATGAGCTCTATCACTGACTAAACATTAGACAATACAAACTGAAATCTTGGGAAGCTCACTGTTTCTTAAGGGACTTCACATTTTTCCCTGAATCATCTATCTCCCTAAATTATATAATTAACCCAATTATTATAAAGTGCTGAGGAAAACATCAAACAAAATTGTGGGATTCTTGAATTCAATAAAATATCATGAAAAACAATCAGAAATAATTGGCTTCAACAGAACAGAAATAATAAATGTTTAGATGGTACTGTGATAGTTGTAAATTTGTCTTTAGGCTGATATGAATGAGAAGTATTCATGAAAAGTGCCACTATTTTTAAAGGCTTGTTTAGAATCAATACAAACACACAAACAAACAGACAAAGTAAATAAACAAATTGCTGCCAGTTGTCTATCTCAACTTTCAGTTTAATGTGCAACTTTCACTTTGGATGAATCCTATAATAAATCTGCTTTAGAATCAATTTTTACATTCATGAAAATAATGTTTACTGAAAGATTACATATGCAATGAATATGTTACCCACAATAAATAAGGAAGCTGTCAAAAATGTTTAGACATTTATTTTTGGAAAGATTGAAGAATAGCTATACCACTAAACATTTGTATAATATATAAAAATAGGAAACATACTTTAATTTTAATAGTTGAAATCACAAGAGAAAATGAATAATTACCATGGGAAAAAAGTAGAATGCTAAAAATTAAGCTAAGGACATTTGTCAATCTTTGTAAAGGGTTTTGGAATTTAATATCTCTGATGCTGAAAACAACTGGATAATTGTAGAAAATGAATAAATACATCAAATGTTCTTGGACATTTGAGAAATGGCAGCACATTATCTCATATTATCTATGACATAATGTAAACTTTCACTGCTCACTGACAAGGGGTGGGGATGGAGTACAAAGACAGTACAAGGGGAGACAAGGAGATAAATAAGAAATCTGGGAAGATGGAGGTACCTGGAATATATGGAGATGAGTACTAGAGTGGAGACAGCTAGGCAAGGAAAGATGGAATATTTAGTCATACAAAACTTAGAATCAAAACTAAGTTCTAGTAAATTTCTAATATTCAATTTTTTACTGAGTGCCACATCACAGAAAATGGCAGACTCAGAAGCTCCAAGAATCAGTCACTCCAATGAAACCAATATTGAACTGTTAGAATCAAATATTTCAGAATGCTGGAGTCTAGACAAATACTTGCAATGATGAGGGGAGGGCTTGATGGAAAAAGAGCACAGTAAATTTCAGGGAATATTGTTGTTTCATGTAACAACTTCCATCCTCAACCCCTAGGCCCAAGAAGGGCAGCAGAGGGGATGGTGACCAGATTTTTGGCATGGTTTGCTAGTGCTTGGGATGGGGTGAGATGAAATATGGACTGAGTCCTCCAAATATTGGTGTTGTGTGTTTTGGTCTCCCTGACGGTTTATGTACCAGGAACTGGTTTAGAGCCGGCCATTGCCTTAAACGCCTAAGTTTGAAGCAGGTACCTGAGAAGCATCCATTGAAAGTGTTTAGGGACAGGCCAAAACTTTTTTTCTTTGCTTATTGACACCAGGAAATAAGGAAATCATTGCTAGATACCTGGATGACCCCAGAGATAATGGAACAGAAACTTCTGTGACCACACATGCAGAAATAGTTTAGAAAAGTCACTAAACAGACAATTGCAGCCCATAACAAGCCCCAATTGCTTGGGTAGGGGAAAGAATTTTAATTCCAGATTTACTACATTATGATATTCAAATTATATTCTCAAAAGAATTATGAAGCATACAAAGAAACATGAAAGTAAGGCCATTCAAAGAAAGAAAAGTTATTGAAAGAAACTACCTATAAATAAGTGCAGACATGGAATTTACTAAACAAAGACTTCAAATTAAATACTCTCAAAGACCTGAAGGGAACCACCTACAAGCAACTAAATGAAATTAGGATATGAATATATGAACAACTAGGGAATATCAATAAAGGGAGAATTAACAGAAAGGAGCCAAATAGATACTCTGGAGGTGAAAAGTATAGTAGTTGAGATTGAATTTAAATGAAATTGAAATGAAATTGAAATGAAATGAAATGAAATGAAATGAAATGAAATGAAATGAAATGAAATGAAATGAAATGAAATGAAATGAAATGAAATGAAATGAAGTAAATGAAGTGAAGTGAAGTGAAGTGAAGTGAAGTGAAGTGAAGTGAAGTGAAGTGAAGTGAAAGAAATGAAATTCACTAATTGAGTTCAAAAGCAGATTTCAGCAGGCAAAAGAAAGAATCATTGGACCTAAAAATAAAACAACTGACATTACCTGGTCTGAAGAGCAGAAAGTAAGTGAATGATTCTTATCAGAACAGAAATTCTCAGTAGCAGGACTTCCTCCCCCCAAGGTAGATACAAACCACACTCAGAGTATAGACTGGTCTCTCTAGCATGAAATGGGGCATGCAGGGCTGCCATCTATCAACCTTGACTCAGAGCAGTTTTGGGCCACCTTGGGAGATGGGCTGTTAGTGTTTTGTTCCCCTGCTCTTTTGGACTCCATGATATACAAGTGGCAAGTACATATGTCCATTCTGGGCTCTTTATTCTGTACAATAAAGGGATCATTGCTGAAAGTTTCTGTTGTACCCTAAGTTCCCATGATGCACTGTTGTAGCAACTCACTCCATAGTGAGTGGAAAAGAATAATCTTTGATTCTGTTTACACCAGATTTGGGTAATTTCCATGACTCTTGGCTTCTGATTGTAGATACACTTATTATCTGACAGCTGATCCCAGCATGTACCTCACAAACATTCATCATGCCCTTAACAATTGCTGTTCACTCCTGCAGTACAGTGGGTTAAAATATTAAATACTATGAATTGAGAATGTGCCCCAGATCTATTCATTTTTTTTTTTTGGAGCTGATATTGGCTAACAAGAATACTTATAATACTCTGTATCAATTTAAAAATGTTTGTTTCTGTAAATTTTGTTAGACAGGAATTGTCTCAATCTTGTTCATCATTATATTTTCTAATCCTAAAACAACAGTGTGTAGAAAGTTTGAGGCAAAGAGTTTTCCATGCCACCTGTTGACAACATGAAGAATTTATCCTTCTGTTATCAGTAATTTCTACTGTGATAAATATTTTATGTTACCTGTGCTGTATTCAAATATGCATGAATAGATTTGACTATTTTGATATGTTAGCATTTATTTTTATTTACTTCCTCCTGAGATACCTACTGCCTTACTTACTGATTTTGTGGCCATATTTCAGATACATCAATAGTAATTAGCTCAGAAAGGAAATGAGGATAAAAAGTGAATAAAGACAGAGAACACAGAGTATAAAATAAAAGATAAAAAGAAAGATACTTATGTTATATGATTGGAAGGATTAAAGGATTTATTAAATGTGAGTATTCATGGAGAACATGATGGTGTAAAGCTATTTTAAAAACCAGTGGGTAATATTGACACATTCTCTAATATTAATTTTAATGGGTTTGGAGAATGTTACATTGTTAACAAAGAAAAAACAACATGCTGTAAAGACAAATTACACTAAGATAAAAATGTTTCCACTGCATAGAATCCAAATAACTCAGTAAAGCTACTATATGGAAAAGAGGATTTTCATTTTAGAAGATACATAAAATAATAGTGAGTTAAATTACACTGAATTAATGTACATTCTTTGGACATACAAATTTCTCATATATATATTTATTCACTACAAAACTTTGAGGACAAACATTTAAATCATTTTGAACTATTCTCTGTTTCCAACAAACAAACAACAAACAACATTTTTTTTCTGTATTTAATGTTTTCTCCATCTTAGTGAAGTAATAAAAAACATAAGAGACAATTCTCAGTCATGAATTATAATTTACAGAAGCAAATAAAATTCAGTTTCTACTTACTGTTTGCTTTGGTATAGTGTGTTAAGAAAAAATTTTGATCTGTTACATAAGATTGCTGGGAATATAAGAAGTAAATGAAATTTAGCATAATACAGTTCATAGCCTATCTGTTTTTGTTGATATTGGTGTAATTGTGTTCTCCTTAAGCATTTGGGCCACTAATCTGGAAAAATAATATTTTAGTGCATTTAAAGTCATTTTCTTCAAATTCTTGAAAATCATATTACCTGACAGTGCTACAAAATATGTACACCCAAATAATGAATTAAAACAATAACATTATCATAATTATGTAAAGATTTCATACTTAGGAAAAAGCCAAACAACTTTGAGGAATTTGAACAATGTTCTACCTTGAAAAATTAAAACAGAAACTTGTGATGGCATGACAAATGAGTAAATACATGCAAAATATGAAGTTGAATTCCTAACTAATTTTACATTAAAAATTAGCTCTAAATGAATCAATGACCTAAATATAAAAGATGAAACCATAGAAATCTTGGGAAAAATCATAGAGTAATCTTAATGATCATCGATTAGTCAATAGATTTTGTATTTGACAACAAAAGCACAAGCAACAATAAATTTAAAAAAGATAAAACTGCAGAATTGAATATTTTTGTACATCAAAATACATTATACTGAAAGGGAAAACACAGCCCATGTAATGGGAAAAATATTTTTGAAGACTTACCTGATAAAGGTTTAGTATTCAGATTATATAAAGATATCTTACAATTAAACAACAAAAGACAAAGAACACATTTTTTAAAATGTGTGTAAAGAATTGAGTGGACAACTTTCAAAAGAATTATTCAAATGCCAAACAAGCACATGAATTTATGTACAACATAATTGGTAATTAAGGAAATCAAATCAAAACCACAGTTAAATACCACTCCACACCCATATTTTGGCTTTAATAAAAAATACATAATATAACATATTTTGGTAAGATATGGAGAAATAGGAACTCTTCTACTTTGCTTGTTGGAATGCAAAATGATGAAGTCACTTTGGGAAACAGTTTGTCAGTTCCTCAAAAATTAAATATAGAATTTGTTTATGACTGAAAAATTCCACTACTATATATATATACCCAAAATAATTTAAAAACAGATACTCAAGCAGATATCATGCACAAATATTCATAGCTGCTCTATTCACAATAGCCAAAAGATGGGATTAATTCAAATGCCAATCCTCAATGATTGGATAAGCAAACTGTGCTATATATATACTATTGAATATAATTCAGCCATATAAAGGAAGGAATTATTGATAGTGATGAATGCTACGACTTGGATGAAACTCAAAAACATTACATTAAATGAAAAGAAACCAGAAATCAAACATAACATGCTTTATGATTCCTATCTGAAGAGTTGAGAATGGACAATTTCATGGCAATTGAAGGCAGATTAGCATTTTCCAGGGTGGGGATAGAGAGAGGGAGTGATTGCTAAATGAATAAAGAGTGTTCTTGGATGATGAAAATGATTTGAAATGAGAGAACAGTAGTGGTTACACAGTATAATGAATGCACTAAATGCCACTGAATTATGTATTTTAAAATGGTAAATATAATTTTATATAAATTTCACTTCAAAAACCACTATTGAGTATATCCTCCGACTCTAAGGCAGTTAAATTGAAATTTAACTAAAAAGATACAAAATCCCTAAGCATTTAGAAATAAAAAAAAAATACTTCTAAGTAATCTAGTTTTTTTTTTAAGAAATTAGAAGGAAAGCAGGATTTCAATGTAAATGATAGTAAAACTACAAAGTTGTAACATAGAGTTAAAAATTAAAAATGGTTATGGTTATGATTATTTTAAATGTTATATAAATGCTTTTTTTATTTTTCCAGTTTATTATAGATTAGCCAAAAGTTAACACCTTAAATTACTGAAACCACCTGTATCAGCTTACTGTATCATACTTACTATTGTGGTAGTAATTATAGGCTGAATTTACAATTGTTTATCGTTATTTCAAACTAGGTTCGCCTTTGCGAATACTTATTATTGTGATGGTAACCACTCCAACCTCCCTTGTTTGAATCCATTAAAACTCTAGAATCATAAAGAGCAGATACAATTTTGGGGCTGTTAAACCATTGTTCTTCTTTGCTTCCATAAACAAACTTTAACTCTCTTGAATCCATTGCTTCTAAGGAGTTGTACTTTAAAATGCATTGAGGGGAAAGAACCCTCTTTTGCTCAGTATCAAAATCTCAAAAATTTTGTGATCCAGTTAAAAGAAGGCTAATGAGAAAAGTCACATTTTAAGTACATATATTAGGAAATAAGGATTCAAAAATGAAAATTCATAAAACCCAAAATAAGAAGGGAAGAAAAAATAAAAAACAATTGGACAAATCAATGAAATAATGGAAAAATCGCAAATACAATGGAAGCGGTCAAAATTGTTTTATTATATAGATGAATTATATTAATAAACACATCCAAAGATTAGTTAAGAAGAGAGAGAGGGACATAGAGAAAAAGAAAGAGAGAATTAGAGACAGAGACAGAGAAAACTAACGTAATCTAAGAAACCATTATCATTCATGTAAGAAGGAATACATCTACAAACACAACATTTAGTACCAATATAGGAAGAAAACATTGTCAAGAAATATTCAAGATTCAAAAATTTGGTGGAATTAGCATTTTATGTGAAAAACAAAATTTACCAAAATTGACAAAAGATGGAATTTTAAAAATATCTTCATAGCCATATTAAAAATTTTTTAATTTAATAAAAATTTAACACAAAGAAAGCTTCAGGATCAGATAATGTCTTAGATATATATTACCAAGAATTGAATATTGCCAATCTTATGCCCACTTTATAAAATACAATATAGAAGTGAACACTACCAACTTATTTTTTGAGGAAAGAAAAACCTTGGACTCAAAATCGATAAAAAATTCAAGAAAAAAATTACAGACACTAGCAATAATGAACATAAAATTGTGCAGTAGAATATTAACAAATGGACTGAGTATATTCATAGGTCAATATTTGATGGTGGTGGACTTTATTCTAGGAATACAAGGTAAATTTTTAATTAAAAAATCAATGTAAATCATTGAGGAAAACAAGGGAGAAAAATTTGATAATCTCAATCATTCAAGAAAAAACTTTTGACATGTATATACAGTCATACAAATTAAAATTATCTCAGAAAACTAGGAATAAAAGGGAAGTTACTCAATTTAATAATGGGCATCTTAATACTGAACATCTTTTCATTTGTTTATTGGACATTTTCATATCTTCTTTAGAGAAAATCTCTTCAAGTTCTTGCCATTTTTTAATTGGGTTGTTAGTCTGTTTTTGAGTTGCATAACAGATATATGATTTGTATCTATTCTCTTCCATTATATAGGTGTCTTTTCACTTTCTAGATAATGTACTTTGATGTCCAAAAGTTTTAAATATGCTGATGTCCAATTTATCTATTTTATCTTTTGTTACTCTTGCTTTTGGTGTCATATCTAAGAATTATTGCTCAATCTAAGGTCATAAAGATTTTCAATTTTGTTTTCTTCCAAGACTTTTTGGATTTGCTTATATTTAGGCCATTTTTCCTACTGAGTTTATTTTTCTATATAGCATGAGGAAAGGTATCAAAATTGTTCTTTGGCATATAGAAATCTAGTTTTTCCAAGGATTATTCTGTCCTTATTGGATGGAATTGACATAATTACTAAAAATCAACTGGCTATAGACATATGTTTTATTTCTGAACCCTCAATTCCAAATGATACATTTTTAACATAGTAAAAATGCCATATTTTCCTTTGACTAATACATTTAAGGGAAAACAATAGTAAATATTATAATGTCATTTAATATTCAAGCATGATTTTGCAACTGTTCCAGTTTTCCTGGGATTGAGCTGATATCTATTCTTTCCCTATTGTAACTTTAATCATTGACTATGTAAGTGAATATATTTACATCATGTAGGTCCCCATGGGATTGTACAAATCATTTATGCTGTTTTGTTCCTTCCTTCAATTGCCCTCATCTTTTCACACTGGGGTATATGTAGAGTCCCCTACGTAATTAGCAGGTACATGAAGACAATTTTCGAAGTCTCTCAGATGATTTGGGCATAAGAATGAATTAACACTGCTTCCTTAAGGAGCATCACAACAGGAGGCAGAAACCATAAATTCTTCCCACTGAAAGAAAAGAAAGAGAAATTTGAGAGAGAAAAAAATCTAGTACATGATTTAACGTGAGTGTATAATCATTGTCTCTACTATTCTGATTACATATGCATTTTGGAAATTTCTGACTGTAAACACTTATGGGCTCTGGGAGCTAATCTCATCAAGTACTATACAAACATACATTATCATCTTTATTAATTGGGATTTGCTTCTGCAGTACATTGGTTTTGGGCATTAAATCCTATGAAATGAGCATGTGCCCAAGATCCATTTGTTTTGCATGAGGTGATACTGGCATTTGGATACAAGTGGAGAGGGAGTTCAAGTGTCTGAAACCGTCATCAATCATCCAATCTAAAAAAATCTTCTAGTGTTAGAATTGCCAAATAAAATACAGAAACACAGTGACTTTTGAAATTGAGATAAACAACAAATATATATTTAGTATAAGTTTTTCCTATGCAATATTTGATAAATGATAGTCTTTTGTAAAATTATATTCAGTGTAGTACTGATAAACAATAAATACTTTTAGTATAAGTATGCCCTCACAATATTTGATAAATTCTGAACAATTTTTAGATAAATATACCCCATACAAATAGTTGTCTTTTTGCTTTTGTTGTTATTTTTCTATTCAGTCTCTTAACAATAGATGAACTTTTCTCAGTAATGCTTTACAATTTGATTGAGTAGATTAATCAGTATATAGCAAGATTTTTAAGAGATGTGGAATTTCAGAGACTCTTTTGAACTGAACATAAGTCCTATATGATAACATCATGACTAAATTTTGAAATTTCAGTTTTTCCTTTGCAAACTTTTGTCATCTGTCTGTTTTAATGGTTATTCTCAACAGGAGGTGTTAAAATGTACTATAACATATTCAGAAAAGATAAGAGATATGAAGAGAGAGCAGGGTAAAAGAATTTAGATACTTTCAGATAAAGGTGATAGGCTCAATAAGCAGTAAAATAATTCTTAGCAAAACATGGAAGACATGAAATTACTATAACTAGTTCTGGAATTCTGAATTCTTTTGTTGAATCCAGTGTACCACCTATTCTACAGTAAAATCCTATGATAGGAGGAATTGTAATAATTAGAATTTGAGATAATTCTAAGTTTTAAAATGGGCATAAGCTTTTGGTTATTATATTGTGGAAGAAGAGGAGCCTACATGGGAAATGAAGCTCAATGTAAGTAGAACAGTCAACCTCATCTAGAAAAAGGAAATGGCAATAGCTCATCCCAATCAATAAAGCCCTGCCCTCAATCTCCTTGATCAGGCCAAAAAAAGAAAAAAAAAAACATCAACAAACATTAGCAGAATCCTAAAAGAGCTGCCACTCTCCTGAAAGTTTCACCCAGCCAAAGAACCCAACATCATCCTTACCAGACCATTTCCTCAGGGTGGCTCTAGGCTGTAATTCTTCCAAACTAGACTTGGACCTTGGAGGTGGATGGGAAGAAAAAGGGAGGGGTTAAGAAAGTACCTATATGCTAGTTGTGTAGCCTAAACCTGGATATTTCATTGCATTATATAATTCCATCCTGCATTTTTTCTGAATATTTGAACATACATATTTATTGCAACTGAAAAACGACCTTGCAGAATCCTAGGTTTACACTGAGGAGAAACTGAAGGTGAGAGAAGTTAGAAATGGATTCCAAATGGAATAGGCTAACACAAATTTCCTAGCATCCAAACAGGACAGATCCACTTTGATTTATTTTCTTTCCTTTTGAAACAGTATGAGAAAAAAAGGGGTTGGATTTATTCACAGAAATGTTTGAGAATCACACTGTTTTACTCTATAAATTCTCTATTTTATAGTTATTGAAAAAATTCAGTTTTCAATATATGATATATGAAATTCACAAATCAATATTAAATGTAATATAGACTCTATCATCTCCACAGTGCTATATTACCAAAAATAGAGCATTTTAAATTCAGTAGTAAGAATGCCTGAATATTGGTGTAAACCATAGAATTTAGCAGGCATGGGCTAGATATTTTGGCTCTTAAAGTTTATACAAATTGGGGCTTTAAAAAATTAATTCTAAATAAAAATTAAGACAAAAATGTGAATAAGTATATAGAATGAAAGACAAAAATACAAATTCAATTATGAACAAACTGACAATGGTCTTATGATTCATACAATCCAGATGTAAAATGATTTCTGTTAATTATATCACACATCTCAGTATATGGGTGATAAGAGTGTCTTTAGGACTCATTCCCACCAAAAACAGATACCATTATTTAATTATATGTCATTAATTCATACCATGTACATCTATTCATTAGTATTAAATAAAGCTGTAACTTAATTCCCGCATATCTGGCCCCCAATAATTCCTGTAGATATTCCAGTGCAACATAACATTAGGTCAAGTACAATGTAGTAGAAGATAAAATGGAAAAAGAAAATGGCCTTAATTGAGGATAGATATGGTCATGATGACCAACTTGATCATGGTCATCTTACTTACAAAACATTCACAAATATATATCACTGTGTAAGTGCATTGCTAAGGCTCCACAGAGGGTCTTTGAAGGGCAATTGAGGGACCATAAAATATAAGCTTCATTAGTTACACCTATTCTCTGCCTCTCTCTTTAAGGATATGGAAATATATACAAATATGAAACACAAACATGGTTTTGTTATCAGTGGATATGCTCGAAATGTTATTGACTCTAATTAGAATTTAATCTATGTAATATTAGTGCATGACATGTTTTATACAGAACACTCCTATATTGGGAAAAAGGCAACATTGCAGTTTATTTTAGCTGCAAAATAATAAGTGGGAATTAATTTTCTACCCACCAATATAAAAAAGTCTGCATTATGTCTACAAATAATATAATTTGTGTATAAAATTTTTACATAAAATATAATAACAATACCTGTGTTACATTCCTGAAGAGATAACTGGATGAAATAGGCCAATGGACTCTGATTGTGCTGCCTGAATTCATTCTACTGGGAGTCACAAGGTGCCCCGAGCTGCAGGCTCCCCTCTTTGGGGTCTTTCTCATCATCTACATGGTCACAGTGGTGGGCAACTTGGGCATGATCATCCCGACTGAGGTGAACTCTTGCCTCCACACACGTAAGTATTTTTTTTATCAGACACCTGGCTTTCACTGATCTTGGCAATTCCACTGTCATTTGTCTCAAGATGCTGGTAAATTTTGTTATGGATCAAAATACCAGTTCTTATTATGCCTGTGCTGTACAGCTGGCCTTTGTCCTTTTGTTCATTATCAGTGAATAGTTCATCTTGTCAGCCGTGGCCTATGACTGCTATGTGGTCACCTGTAACCCTCTACTCTACATTGTTATAATGGCCTAGAAACTTTGTCATGTACTTGTGGGTATCCCCTACCTCTACAGCACCTTTCAGTCTCTGATGTTCATCATTAAGATTTTTACATTGACCTTTTGTTGCTCTAATGTCATCAGTCATTTCTACTGAGATGATATTCCTTTATTATTGAGCATAATAATTTCAGCAATTAATTTGATTTCCTCCCTTCTCTTAATCATAGTATCCTACTTGTTGATAGTGATAACCATATTTCAAATGCATTCAGCTAAGGGCAGGAAAAAAGCTTTCTCCACATGTGGTTCCCATCTGACTGTAGTGGCTGTGTTCTATGGGACTCTTTTATTTATGTATGTGCAGCCTAACTCCGTTCACTCTTTTGAAAGTGACAAAACAGTTTCAATGTTCTACACTTTAGTCATCCCTATGCTTAACCCCCTGATCTACAGCTTAAGGAACAAAGAAGTAAAAAATGCTTTTCACAGAGTATTTAAGATTTTCTGATAATTGTATTTAATATTCAATATATAATACTGTTCTAGAAAGCTATGACAAAAGCAAATGTCATTTGATAATATTTTTAATGGATAGAATTACTTTATCCTTGGCTCCCAAGCAAAGATTTTCCCTTTGTACTTCCATAGAAACTCGTACTTCCCCTGATATTTTACACTCTACAACTATACATCCTTAAAACATTTGTTAGTTCCTCAGATTGTTAGTTGTTTTTTTTACCTTTAAGGCTTTTCTTAACCTTATTTCCATTGTATTTTCTGAACAAAAAAAAAAAAAAACACAAAAAAAACAGTGATATATTGAGATGGAGACAGCGAGTTATCTATGTATCCTGTTGACCCTATCAAAACTTTATTTGCTCTGCTATTATCCATTTCTACTGTAATGATCATTTTTGTTCACTATGTATTACTCATGTATATGTGATAAATTTGATCACTAGCACTTGATTTTGTTTCCTGACTCCTTGTATACATAATGTACTAGTTGCTGATTTTCTTGGCCATATTTCAGGTGCACAGAAAACAGGTAGTTCAGAAAGAATTAATGTTAGGAAGTAAACAAATGCAGAGAACATGGGGAATGGAAGGAAGGATAAAAGAAAAGCTATGTAACTTTTCTGTTTGGAAGGACTTAAGGATTCAATAAAGATGAGAATTGAAGGAAAATGTGATAAAGAAAAGCTATTGTAAGAACCACAAGGTAATATTTATATATTATCTAATATTATTTTACTGAATTTGGAGAATATTATATTGGTGAAGAAGGGAGAACAACATCTTGAGAATAAAATATCCTAGGATAAAATATTTTGTTACAGAGCATCCAAAATCTCAGTAAAATCACTATGTGGATATGATATCATTCATCAATAGAGTATACGTTGAAGGAGGGTGAGCAAAACTGTCATGAATTACTGAATGTTCTATTGATGTAATATACAATTTTCTCATTGTTTTACATTTAGTTACTACAATGCTTTGGGGACAAATATTTATGTCATTTTCAACTCTACTCTGTTTCAAACAAACAATCCATTAGAAAAAAAAACACCTTTCTATATATTATGTTTTCTTTGTAGCTGAATAATTATAGGAGTAAAATCTCCAGCCATGCACCATAATTTACACAATTCAAGTCTACTTAGCTTGTCTATCTGCTTTGTTTTGGCATAGATGGTATATTAAGAAAAACTTCTGACCTGTTAAACAAGATAAATATAGTCTATGATATTTGAGACAAAATTGCTCAAAAAGGAAAAATGTAAACCAAAAAGAAATTGCTTAAAGATAAATATATATATATATATATATATATATATAATTGACAAATTATATATAGCTAATATAAATCACATATTGGATTGATTTTTTTTTAACTCATTCTAGATGTGTATTTCATTTATTAAGTCAGACTCCAAAATCCCCTGCCCTCATAGAATGTGTATTTTATTTGATTAATAAAAAAACAATACAACTCTAAAAATAATATATGTTGGTTAATTTATAAAATTAAATTAAATGTCAACATGTATAGATTTTCGTGTTCAGTTGTTGGGCAAACACTGGAAGAGTTCTTGCTGATTATCTATTTTATAGATGAGATTAGAATCTACACTCACTTGACTTTACCTAAGGAAGATTATCCTCAATAATGTTGGTTATTCTCAATGGATCTGTAGATCTTAAGAACTAGAACTGAGGGTTTTACTATTCAAAAGGAATTTTGCTTCAGGTCTACACCCTCCTCTCCTTTCTCTGTATTCAGACTAAGGAATTCTCATTCAAGACTCCCACATCACTGTTACCAGAATTCCCAGTCACCACTGTCATATGAACCAATTCCTTGCAATAATTCTCTTAATACATACATGCATTATTCTGTTGGGTTTTTATCCTCTGGAGAACCCTGACTGATACAGCATGAAATTCACAAGAATGAAGAATGAGAAAAGCAGAGCATTAGTAGACAATATACATATAAAAGAGGTCAAATGTGTATTTTAAATATTTTTACATTGGTGAAATTTTAAAAACATAAAATAATCATTTTAAAGAGTACAATTAAGTGACAGTACATTCACAGCATTTTGCAACCTCAACTGTATCCAGTCCAAAACATTTTCATCACCATCAAAGGAGATCCCAAGCTAATTAAGAAGTCACTCCTAGTTCTCCCAATTCCACATTCCCTGGTATCCACAAATCTCCTTTTGGTCACTAAGAATTTGCTTATTCTGGATATTTCATATAAAGTCAATCATAAAATATGTGACCTTTTGTAATTGGCTTCTCTAAATTAGCATAATATTTTCAAGGTTCATCCATGTTGTAGTATGTAACAGGTTTTTAAGAGTGTTTTTCAAGTGTCATCTATTTTATTATTAATCTTCAATCTAATTATTTTATCCATTATTGAAAATGGAGTACTGAATTTGCAACTATTATTATAGAAACTGTCTCTATTCTGAATTTTGTTCATTTTTGTTTCATTATTTGGGTGCTCAGCTCTTTGGTGCCCAAAGTTTGTTATTATTATATCTAGATCAATAAGATTTTAACAATTGTAATGCTTTCTTTGTCTCTAGTAATAGTTTTAATTTAAAGTACTTTTTATATTAACTTAGCAACCTCGCCTCTCTTTTCAGCTCATTTTCTCTATTCATATCTTTTGATCTAAATGGTCCATTGATGGGCCCTTGATATTGATGACTATGCTTTTGAACCTTTGCTCTTGAAATTGAAAGTTAGCCTAGTGTTGTGGGATGCCTAAGAGTTGCCTCCTGAGAGCCTCCTTGCTGCTCAAATGTGGTCTCTCTCTAAGTCAAACTCAGCATATAAATGCATTACCTTCCCCCAAGTGTGGAACATGACTCCCAGGGATGAGCCTCCCTGGAACTGAGGGATAACTATAAGTACCAACTAGCAATGCAAATGGAAAAAGACCTCAAATAAAAGGGGAAAATGTAAAGACAAATGAGTTTATATGGCTAAGAGACTGCAAAGTGAGACAGGAGGTCATCCTAAAGGTTACACTTATGCACATCTCAGCAGAATCTCATAAACTGCCAAAGTGGATACTACTACAAACAGTGGGGTTTCTGAGGACTCTGGAGACACCCAGGTTCTATGGTCAGGACACATAGCTCAGGAGTTTGGTGCCTTTCCAGTGAGCCTAACTTTGTAGTTTGTGTTCCTTGAGATGTGACAGAGTTGGACTCAGTCATGGCTTCCCTACACAAAGCTCATCTGTCCTTTCCATTTGAACCTATACTTGATGCTGGAATTGGTAAGTGTACATCCAAGAGACTTGAATCTTTGGGCTTTCCATGTGCCATCTGGGCCCTGAGCCTCAATGGAGGTGCAACACTTACTCTTCACTTCATTGGAATCACCTAGGACAACTAACAAGGAGTTGAAGATTGACAAACAACATACTAAAGAAATGAGAAAGCCTATAACTGCAAGTAAGAGAGTCCCATCCATTGGCTGTATGGGATCGAAGCCTCCTCTCAATTAGAGGTAGAGTGGACATCACCATTCCAGAATCCATAGGATTGGGGAATGAGCTATGGACTAGAGTGACATCTTCCTGGATATCTTCAATTTCCATATTGATCACATGCACAGACTGGAAGGCCACCTCATCCCTGGAACACAGATATTCCACTACTCTGTCATACACTTTATCTTCACATGTAAAGATGAGATCAAATGTATCTGTGCACTCTTGAATTCTTTCTGGCTGGAGCTTGATTCTCTGATTTCTTCCCAAGATATGTAAGATTCCATTCTGGGTAAGGAATTCCTCACCTTTCTTTAAAAGGTCATTGTACATTTGTTTGTATGTTGTGAAATCATAAATCATGCAGATTGGAATCTGGTCCTGGTAGCTTCACATGATGTCCAGTTTCAAAAGATCAAACACTATACCCTTTATTCCTGAGAAGGCCATGGACTTCCATGCTCCTATTTATATTACTCCCACATACCACAGCCAACCTGAGTGTGGTTGAGGCCATATGGTGGCGTCTTGGGACTTCAGTGAAACTTCTGGGACTCTGCAGATGTAAGAACTCAAAAGACACAAGGAATACTACCTCCCTCCACAAATTCCAACTAACAAAATATCAAAGAACAGGAAACAGGTTTATATAAGTCATCTTAGAGTGGGAGGGGCTTTCATAGGTCTTGACTGATTTGAGTTACCATCAGGATAATAAAGTCTGTGCCTAATCCAATCATGAGAATGCTGGATTTAATTAAATCTCATAAACCACTAATTCTCAACAAGGCTAGTAGCCACCCTATGGAGAGCACACTGAAATCTTGAGTTAGCCCATTTTGTTCTTGAAGACATTGGGGGCTTCTATTATCAATTTTAGCCAAGACTACCAGGTTACCTGGAATGCTTAGGACAATATTACACAAATCTAAATTGTCTAATATCTCACAGAACACCCCAGTAGCCTTTGGACATGGATATGGATATAAAACCTGCTTAAACATTCCTGGGCCTATAAACTTTTATTATACATATAATTATAATGTATTATTGCATGTTTCTATAAGTTCAATGATGTAAATCAAAGGATGATTGTACCTAGTGTCCAGAAGTTCATAATATATTCACCAATGCAGACAATCAGCTTTTAGAAAACATCTCTGCTAAAGGTATGTGAGGATTCATAACAACACAACTAAACATTTTGCCTTTTTTACTCTTGAATTCAATTTATCAAGGGAACTTAGAAATTGACACAATGACTCAAATTTCTAGGAATTATTTTAACCAGGTGTCTGAACAATATTCAGACAACTACAAAAAAACTGCTAAAGCAAATACACATATATGCATATATATTTATATATCATTTTGCAAATGTTTGTATGTATTGTGAGAATTTTGATTTTTACCCACAACAAAAATAAATTAAAAATTAAAAAAAAATAAAAGAAAAGCTAAACAAATGGAAGGAAATTCTGTATTCATGTATTGGAAAACTAAGTAGCATGAATATATCAGTTCTACCCAAACTGATTTATAGATTCAATGCAATACCAATTGAAATTCCTACAGCTTACATTATGGAAATAGAAAAGTCAATTACAAAATTTAATTGGAAGGGAAGAGGGTCCTGAATAGCCAAAAACATACTAAGAAAGAAGAGCAAGGTTTGAGGACTCACACTTCCTGGCCTTGAAGTATATTAAGTGGTCAAAATAGCATGGTATTGGGGGGTAGATGTGGCTCAAATGGTTGTGTGTCAATCTGCCATATAGAGGGACTTGGGGTTGCTCCCTGGGGTCTCCTGGTAAAATAAAAATAGAAGGCATGCAGGTGAGCCAGTGGCACACATGCAGCAAACCAAGCCCACACAGCAAGCCACTGGCCCATGTGCACATGCATGGCAAGACAGGCCCATGTGGTGAGCCACCAGCCCATGTGCACACATGCAGTGAGCCAGGCCCTGCTGAACCTTGCAGCAAAATGATGATGCAGCAAAGGAGAGACACAAGAGAGATAAGATGAGACACACTGGAAACCAGATCTGAGGTGGCACAGGTGGCAGAGTGCCTCTCTCCCACATCGGACATCCTTAGGATTGAATCCCAGTGAAGGCTGGAGGAAAAGGATGAGAAGAGAAGGCAGTAAAAAGACATAGGTGATCACCCAGTGAATGGTCACAGACAACAATTGAAGGGGGGAATATCATGGTATTGACATAAAGATAGACACATTGATCAATGGAATCAAATTGAGAGTTCAAAGACCCTCACATCTATGGTCAACTGATTTTTTATAAGCTTACCAAATCCAGTTTTCTTGGAAATAACAGTTTCTTCAACAGATGCTGCTGGGAGAACTGGATCCATAAACAAAAGAATGAAACAGGACCCCTATATCACTCTCTATACAAAATTCAACTCAAAATAAGTCAAAGACCTAACCTGAAAATTTAGCATCATAAAACTCTTAGAAGATAATATAGGGTAACATCTATAAGATATTGTAGTAGGTGTGGGTGTCTTAAGCCTTACACCCAAAGCATAAGCAACAAAAGAAAAAAATTCTAAATTTTACTTCCCCAAAATTAAACACTTATAAACCTCAAAGGACTCTGTGATGAGGGTAAAAAGGCAGCCTACTCAATGGATGAAAATATTTGGAAGTTGCACATTTGACAAGGATCTAATATCTATGATATATAAAGAGATCCTACAACTCAAAAATAAAAAAGACAAGTGACCTGGTTTAAAATGGGCAAATTGATGAATAGATAAAAAAAATTGTGGTGCATGCCCATGATGGAATATTATGAAGTGTAAGAAAAAATGAAGTTTTGAAACATAAGACAGCATGGATGAACCTGGAGGATATTATATTGATTGTAGCAGGCCAGACACAAAAGAACAAATACTGTATGATTGGGCTAATATGAAATAAATTTATTTTGTAAACTCATGGAGTTAATAACTAGAATATAGGTCACCAGAAAATAGAAATGTAGAAAATGGAAAGCTGAGATTTAATCTGTGCAGAACTGGTGAAAATGTTTGTAAATCTTTGGAAATGAATAGAAATGGTGAAAACATACAATGATATTTGTAACTAGCAGTGCTATTGTATGGGTGTGATAGTGGCTGAAAGGGAAAGTATAAAGTCATGTGTATTACTAGAAGGAAAGCTGAAAACTATAACATGGTATGGTATATGACAGTAAAATCTCATGTAAAACATGAATATGGGTGTTATTGCAAATAAAAGACTGTTTTTGCAAAATATAAATAGAAAAAAACTAGAGAGAAGGAAAAAGAATAGCAGCTATATACAGCAAGGGAAGCACACAGAGATTGAGAGGTGATGAGTTTTGTTTATTTTTTGTCTCATTATTATTGGAAGAGGGAAAGTGCTCTAAGAATAATTGAAGTGATGAATGCACAAATATGTGATTACATCAAATGCCATTGACTGTACACTTTGGATGGATTTATGCTTTATTAATATGTACAAATAAAATTGATTTGTTTAAAAAAAGGGCAAAAGACATGAATAAACATTTTTCTAAAGAAGTGCAAATGATGAAAAACACATGAAAAAAGTGTTCACTACCACTGGTTATTAGGGAAATGCAAATCAATGCACAGTGAGATGTCATTTCACACCTACTAGAATCGCCACTATTAAAAAAAAAAAAAAGCAGAAAACTGCAAGAGTTGGAGAGGATGTAGAGAGGTAGGAACCCTTGCCAATCTTTGTGGGAATATAGAATAGAACAGCTGATGTGGAAACTGGTTGTTCCAAAGGAAATCAGGTATAGATCTGCCATGTGATCCAGCAATGCCACTACTAGATACATACTTAGATGATGTGAGAGCAAGTACATGAGAAGACATCTGTACACTTTTTCTAGCAATATTATTCGCAATTGCCAAAAGAGGGACACATCCTAGGTGTTCATCAAGTGACAAATGGATAAAATGTTATATATACATGATAGAATATTATTCAGCTGTAAGAAGAAATGAATTCCTGAATTATATGACAACATCGATGATCCTGGAGGATATTTTTCAGGGAAGCCAGCTGTATTCATCAGGTAAAAGGGGTGCTGATGCAAAATACCAGAAATCAGTTGGTTTTTATAAAGGACATTTATTTGGGGTAGAACTTCACAGTTACCAGGCCATAAAGCCTAAGTTTCTTCCCTCACCAAAGTCCATTGTGACATGTTGAAGCAAGATAGCTGCCGACTTTACCAGGGTTCAGGCTTCTTGGGTTCCTCACTTCCTGGGGCTCCATTTTTCTCCAGGCTCAGATCCTCTGTTTCCGCCACAAGTTCAGCTGTACACTTTGAGGCTCTCTAGGCTTTGCCTCTCTCCACAGGGCCAGCTGTGAACTGTCAGGTGAATGACTTGTTTCTTTTCCAGGGGTCTTCTCTCCTTCCTCACAGGACTCCAACATCAAAACTACTACAATTCTGTCCTTTGCCATGTCTTTTATCTTTGATTCCCCACCCACCAAGGGGCAGGGTTCAATGCCTTACTGACATGGCCCAGTCAATGCCCTAATCATAACTTAATCATGCCCAGATGAACAGACTAGTTTACAAGCATAATCCAATATCTATTTTTGGAATTCATTACTATATCAAACTGCCAAATGACTACACTCCACCCTCTGAATTCCAAAAATACATTACAATATTCAAAAAACCTTAAATCAGTAACAATGCGAATACAAAATCATATCATAATCAGTTTAAAGAAATACAGTTTGTCTTCAGGCAAAATCCCATCTGCTGTAGACCTCTGAAACTTACAAAACCATTTAACTGCATCCAGTATACAAATGGAAAGACAAAGGATAAACATTTTCATTATCAAAAGGAGAAATTGGGAGGGAAACATGAGTCAGGCCCTCTAGAGTTCAGTAAACCTGCAGGACATACCTCATTAGATGACAAAGTCTGAGAATCATTATTAAGATGATGGTTTCTTCTTGGGGCCTCATGGGGTCCCACCCTTTCCACAGGCTTGCCCAATGGCCTTTTTCTTGGTTCCACCCTCATCAGGCATATGGGTGTCGACCAAGCTCTGGACATCACCCTCCAAGTGTGTTGGGGTGATTGCCACACCTTACCCAAACATTGGGTTAGAGTCTTAGCCTCCCCAGTACAGTGAGGTGAAGACAGCATTCCCCCTAACCTTTGGCATACAGGCTCAACCCTCTCAGAGCAATGAGTTGACCACCTGGCCTTCCTTAATCCATGAGTGACAGGTCCACCCCTCTCAGACCTATGGGGTGCTGACCTTAACCTCCCTAATCCTTGAGGAATGTGCTCCACCATCCCTGCATTCTGGGGCAGCAAAACTCTCCCTGAACATTAGGTGGGAACATCCACCCTCTTCAACTGCTGGGGCAAACTCACCTTCTCTGTACACATGGGTGGGGCTCCTCTCTTGGTCCAAGGTGATATCTAAATTCCAGACCCCAGCTTCCATGGTTTTTTCTTAAAGCTGTTTCTCCTTCAATGTTCCTTTTAGTCCAAGCTGACAGTGGTTTTTGTTCATACAGTGCTCTCAAAAAATGTTGTTGGTTTAGCATGCAAGAAGCAGTGTTCTAAGCCATCAGACAGTATGACTTTCCACAAGTCTTTCTGAGATAACTTTATCTTCAATCCTGATTTACAAGTTCCAGGTTTAGATAAGTCTTCAAATGGGCCATTTTCATCTGGGAACTTGAGTTCCAGAAACTTGGAAGTTCTGGAATCAGTTTCTGTTTTCTTTGTGTCCAATAATTCAGTCCTGAGCTTATCCCGCTCATCTAGCATTTTGCTATAAACTATAAGGAGAAGCAAGCCACATTCTCCGAGTTTACTTTGGAAAGCTCTTCAGCTAAATGCTGTGGTTCAACATTTTCAAATTCTGTCTTCCATAAAACACCAGAAATTAATCTTGCTAAGTTCTCTGCAACTTTAAAACATGATGGCCTTTCCTCCAGTTTCCAGTGATAGTTTCATCATTTACTTCTAAGGCATCATAGAAAGTCTCTTTAGCATCCATATTGCTATCAAAAGTCTCTTCAAAGCAATCTAGGCCTTTTCCATCAAGCATTTCACAATTCCTCTAAAAAATACCCCTTACCCATTTATAAAACCATATCAACATTTTGGTAATTGCAAAAGCACTTCCCCACTCCTTGCTACCAAATTCTATATTAGTCAGCCAAAGGGGATGCTGATGCAAAATACCAGAAATTGGTTGGTTTTTATAAAGGGTATTTATTTGGGGTAGAAGCTCACAGTTACCAGGCCATAAAGTGTAAGTTTCTTCCTTCACCAAAGTCCATTGTGATGTGTTGGAGCAAGACAGCTGCCAACCTTTGCCGGAGTTCAGGCTTCTTAGGTTCCTCTCTTCCTGGGGCTCCATTTTTCTCCAGGCTCAGATCCTCTGTTTCCTTCACAAGGTCAGCTCTAGACTATGGGGCTTTCTAGGCTTTGCCTCTCTCCACAGGGCCAGCTGTGAACTGTCAGGTGAATGACTTGTTTCTTTTCCAGGGGTTTTCTCTCCTTCCTCACAGGACTCCAACATCAAAACTACTACAACTCTTTCCTTTCCCATGTCTTTTATCTTTGATTCCCCACCCACCAAGGGACAGGGCTCAATGCCCTACTGACATGGCCCAGTCAATGCCCTAATCATAACTTAATCATGCCCAGATGAACAGACTAGTTTACAAGCATAACCTAATATCTATTTTTGGGATTCATAACTATATCAAACTTCCAAACTACTACACAAAGGACAAATATTTTATGATTTTGCTACTATGAACTAAATAAAATGGACAAATTCCTGGAATTAACAGCTAGAATATAAGTCACCAGAGAATATTATGTGTTTAGAAAATGGAAAGCTGGGGTTTGATTATTGCAGACTTGGTAGAAAATTGTAAATGTTTGGAAATGAATAGAAATGGTGAAAGCACATGATAGGATTTGTAATTAGTAGTGCTAAAATATGAATATGATAACGGTTTGTTTTTCTTTTTTTTTTTTTTTAAGTAATGAAAATGCTCTAATATTGATTTAAATGATGAATTCACAACTGTGATTATACAAAGTGTATTGTACAATTTAAATAAATTGTATGGCTTATAAACAACAACAAAAAAAATAGTGTGGGTTTGGGAAAATACCAAACGTAAGATATGGACTATAGTTAGAAGTAATATTTTGATGATGCTCTTTCATAATCTGCTACAAATATTTCAAAATAATGCAAGGTATTGGTGGTGGGGTGATGTAATGGAGCCCTACATGAGGTTACCCATGTTTGTTTTGCAATTTCACAACTTTTACTATAAAAAAACTCAATTATAAAAGAATATCACAAGATATAATGGATGATATTACCTTGAAATTTTGTAATAAATTCTTTAGTATAACTTCCAAATTGTGATATAAAATTTGCCCTTGATCATTCATAAGTAAAACACCCTTTACCACCAATTTCAAGTAAATTTAGACTCATAACAAGACATGCAATATCTATGATTTGCCACATTTACATCATAACTATGGTTAAATTATTCCCCCAGATGGCCTCCTATTTCATCTATGAAATCGTTTCATAACCTGTTATGAGTTTTGAAAGAGCCAATGAGCTTATGTGTAAAGTGATTCTTATCTAAACATAAGCCGAAGGTCTATTATTCATTAAAGTGGCAGAGAACTTTGCAGAAAGTCCAGCATTCCACAGAGCCAAACAGGTATCATGCAGAACTTAGGATCAGTATGCATTGCCTCACTCAACCCTATATAACTCAGGTGTTCATCAAAAGGTACAGACAGTTCAGCAAGACTAACCACAGACCCCTGAGACTGTTGTACTCTAGTATAGTCCTAGCCTTAACTTTCCAGGTGTATGAGACCTTTCAATCTCAAGTTGGGACCTCCAAATACCCATGTTCATTGTATCTCTTGGATCTTCACCATCTCTTGATCCTTTCTGATCTCTCCAATTTTACTTCACAGGGCCATGAATTTTACTCTTTACCCTATAATCCTTTTCCTGAGTGCACTCCAAAATTAATGAAACAATACTGCTTAAATTACTTCCATTTATAATATTTTAATAAAACTTATCTACAAAATTGGAAATTGGGCAATTGGGGCCAAGTGGGTAAGGAAAATTTTATTCTGTTTTTTTTTTTTTAATCTTTTTATTTTATTTTTTTATTGTGGTTAAAAATCAAATTTTTCATAATATGTACCAATATTTGTAAAATGATATATAAATATATATGCATATATGTGCATTTGCTTACATAAATGTTATTTTATATATATATATAGGTGCTTAGATTACCTAGATATTACACAGAAATTATAGAGATTCCCATGTTCCCCACCTCCCACACCTCCCACAACATCCCACACAAACATCCTTCATCAATGTGGCACATCACCCGTAATGAATATACACATCCTGGGGTCTTGTCACCAAGCATAGACCACAGTTCACATCGTAGACCACACTCTCTCCCACACAGTTCTGCATGGTATATGCTGATGTAAAATGGTCTACTTCTGTTGCTGCAACACCACTAAGGACAACCCCCAAGTCCCGAAAAAGCCCCTGTTTTTCAACTGCCCTTCCCCTTCCTGCCCCAAAAGTGTCACCGGCTCCACCTCACTGTTATAATTTCTTCCATTGCTTGAATCACAATATGTCTACAACAGAATACCATTAAGTCCACTCTAGTCCATAGCTCTTCCCCCAATCCTGAGGGGACTGGGAAGGTGATGTCCACTCCACCTCCAAGTGAGGGAGGGCTTATATCCCATGGATACATTGAATGGGATTATCCTGCCTGCAGCTGCAGGCCATCTCCATTCCCTGGGATGGCCGTTGCCCATCATCGTCTCCTCGCCAGGTGACTTGGATGAGTCCATTGAGCTGTAGGGTAGGAGTTGCAGCTCCACCGAGATTCCATTCACACCTGGCACATAGGTAGTCCAGAGGCTCCAGTCTCTGGAAGTACACCTAAAAACTCCAGCATCACATATAGGTTTGGATAGAAGGGACTGTTGCACCATTTGTAGGGAGGACTTATTTGAGTCCAACTATGTCACTTTCAGGAGCACAGATTCCAAAGTAGAGCCCACTAATAAGTCACCAATCTCTGGGGCTATCCCGACTTATATAGGACCTGGGTGTCTCCAGAGCCCTCAGGAGCCCTTCTGTGTGGGGTGATATCCTCTTTGCTGTTCTATGAGATCCTACTGAAGTGTGCATAAGTGTTACTTCTGGGATAACTTCCCAACTCTCTTTGAAGTCTCTTAACCACATGAACTCACTTCTCTTTACCTTTCCCCCTTTTTATTCAAAGTATTTTTCCAATCGGGTTGCCAGTTGGCACTTGGTATTAATCTCTCCTTGCCAAAGAGGTTCATCCCCGGGAGTCATGTACCACGTTGGGGGAAGGTAATGCATTCATATGCTGAGTTTGGCTTAGAGAGAGGCCACATTTGAGCAACAAGAATGCTCTCAGGTGGCAACCCTTAGGCACCCCATAACAGTAGGCTAAGTTTCAATTACAAGAGCAAAGACTCATAAGGCTAGTCATCAATAACAAGAACCCATCAGTGGGCCATCCTCATTTGCCAGGCACTGCCCCTGCACTCAGGGGACTGTTGCTGCTCCCTTGGAGAATGTGGCAGAGCTCTCCAGGCTGGGTATTAAGATTCCTTCATTTTATTCCCACCGTGACCATGCCCCATCCTTTGATCATTTGAACAATTTTATATATCTTTCATGTATATTCAGATGAACTGACTCCCATGAATCCCCCATCCCAGATACCCCCCACAAATGTTCCTCCTCAGCCCCCATTGTAACCCTTCTGTGAGCTAAACCTTCCTTGAACATGAAGCCCATATAATAACCAAATAAAATTAATAAGAAAAAGAAATAATAATGATAAGCTTAAATGCAAGAGATACGTACAAGGAAACTCAGAAGAAAAAAAAAACTAAACTAAAAATAAAATATAATTAGCAGATTGGACATTCAAAAAAATGGGAAAAAAACACACAAAAAAATTCCTTTTTAAAAAAATTATTCTGTTTTCCTTTTATCACTGTATTATTGGATGTCCAGTGTACCAAGACACCTTCCCCCTCTCATTCCCCAGTGTCTCCCAAATTTTCATTTAATTTTAGAAGAAGTTTTAGGTCACAGCAAAGCCACACATGGAATACTAGAGACTCCCATATACCCAACCTCCCTCCGCCTTCCCCACCCCATATTAAAACCTTTTTTTTTTTATAGATGTTAACATTGTTATAACTGTTATACAGATAGTAAAATATAGCAACTAAACATTGTCAATGGTTTAGAGTATAGTTTACTATTTAGACGGTACAGTTTAATCATTTTTGATGGTATTTACCATGTCCTGTGTCCATTACTGTAATGTAATGAAAAACCTTTCCCATGGCCACTAAATACCCATTGTAATCTTAACTGTTCCTTCCTCCCCATCCCCCTGGGGCATATGACACTCCCCTGTCTTGACTCATGGCATGACAAGATTTATAGTTACATGCCCTGGGTATTCCAACCTGCCCTTCCTAATCTACCCACCTGTCAACATTGCACCCCCAAACCTAGTAATATCACCACCTATCTGTCCTATCCTTCAATATGCAACTATACTCTATTCCTTTACCATAGATTATGTCCATATGGATGGTGGCTCAAAGCCTACTCTTCCCTTTCTCTCCCTTGTTATCCTATCTTTCAGACAATGGTTCTCAGAAAATTTTAATTATCTTTTTTAAAATGTTTTAAAAATGTGCAAATATATATCAATAATTTAAAAATTTAGAAATTGGGGGAAATAAATGAATCCTCTATTCCTCCTATTAGCTAACCCTTACTTTTGCTTCTCTCAACAATGCACAGCCCTGCATGCTAGCATCTGTAACACTGCATTGATTGAATTCACCTGCTGAAATGCCAGCCTCCCTAGTGACTATAAACGTCTATTCTTACTCATCTCTATCACCAATGTTCACTGCATGCCAAAACCAATTGCAGGCATTAACATGATTAATGAGTGCTTTATTTCTCCATTGAGGAAAGTGGCTGGATGAGAAAAAACCTCTTATCACTCCAGTAAATATAGAGACTTAATGGAGTCTGGAGCATATCTATGTAATGTTGGAAAGAGTACTTATTGATCAACCCCTAACATATCCATCACCTTTCAAGAGACCTAGATAAACTGAACTGCATCTCAGATCCTTGAATATCTCCTAAATGAGCTTAGAATATCCATTCCAATAGGACAAACCTGCACATCTTCTGATAACACATGGGCAATTCCAGTAGAAAGAAGAATTCCTTACTCATCAGTGGTTTCATTGTCAATAATGCAACTGACAACTTTCTTCCTTTGGGTTTTCACTCACAACCAGATATGCAGTAGGTGAACAAAGTTGAGAATGGAGAAAGAAGCTATGAGACTGTGGTCTTGTCCTCAATTTCCAGGCTCACCTGTCAGAAATCCCAACCCTTCACCTGGAAGTATCCCCAGGCCAATCAACAGGAAGATGAAATGTGCTGCATAAGGAATAAAATGAGAACCATCCCCTCCCAGGGTCAAGAATAAGAAAGTCTTAGCTACTCTGAATGAATAAGAAGATATGAATACCTTCATTGTACAGATAAGAACATTAAAGTCATTGAGTTTTTTACATTCTTGAGCCCATGGTGTTCGGAGATTTTCAATTCCCTCCTTGATCTAAAATATTGGGTCTCTACCTCCAGAGAAACCACTCAAATTTCTCAGATATGAGTATTCCTGGCTTATGAAACATCCATCCCAGCCCACTGGACCATCACTCCCTTCCTGCTTTACCCTATACCTGTCCTTTGGAGGTTCACATGCCCTAAATCATCTTGGATATTCCAAAGGGGATGTCAAATGATCATTTTCTTAACTCTGTTCTAGAATTTTTCCCACTGGACTTGGTTTATCACCCTGAATATTTAAAAAATGTTCATTATGGGGTTGATCAGCTCCAGGACTTTTTACATTTTAAGGCATCAATGGCTCCCATCATGCAAATCTAGTCCTGAAAAATCCTCTGTGTCAGAAAATATTAGAAGTACATGAGTTATAATGTCTCACAACCCCCAGAAATTAGAAGGGCCAAATAATGTAGAATGAAGAATATGGGAGAAAATCAATTTTCATAATATGATATTTTAGTAAATTGGCACCTGAAATATTATCCAATTATTAATCATCCTCAGCTGTAACACCCCTGCATTTCATAATTTATAAAAGTAAAGGGTCTTCTATACTGTAAAATTTCCCCTACCACACTGTTAATAAGTACATGCATTTCATGGACAAATGACATTTTCAGAAGCAGAAGTCAGATTAACTTACCCATTTGTACCTGAGCACAGAAAAACAATGGTTGTCTTAAATAGTTTTGGATATTTACATATTTGGTTATTCAATCCTAATCAGTAACCTACTGATTAAGGCTATTTACCTATTTAAAAAATTAAATAAATAGAGGTTCAGAAATCTTTAATAATGTTAAAAATTACATGGCTAGAAAAACACAGCCAGAGATTTTCTGCCTGTCTCCCCAGTTTAGATTACTTAAGGCTTACACCTAGGTTTTACCTGCAATGTCACTTATTCTGATAGAGTGTCCCCACCCCATTGTCAAATCTCTTCTTCTTATACTTTGTTTACACAATTACACTCCTTTTCAGGTTCTCCTACTATACAGAAAGCTTCGTAGAATTGAATTCACTATCTAAACATCAGCTTCTAACTCAACTGATGTTTATTGTCCAGTATAATCCACATAAATTCATTTCAATAGAAACACACTGAGAATATTTCTCATGTCCTTCTGAGTATTTACCATATCTGTCTCCAATAGGAGTGACTCCAATTACCTTCCTTGTCCTTGACCACATGGACACAGATCCTGACTAAGATGTTGATCCAGATCTAAACACAGAGGTCCTTTCTTTCAGGTCATGCATGTAATTTATCATTATACATTTATCTGTTTCTTTGTTTGTCTTTCGTACTGGCATAACTACATAAACTATTCCTTTAATGATTTAGGCAAGTTTACCTTTGAAAAGGACTAATGAATTATGAATCCTGAAAAACTGTATGTCCACAGTAACCTAAACTAACCTCAGACAGCCTGGGCTTAAATGCCTGCAGTCAAATCCAACAGTTACATTCCAATTAACAAAATCTTTTGAAAATAAATAAGGACTGCTTCCTAATAGTTAAAATTTTCTTCCATATTCACAACACAAACAGACCAAAAATGCAAGGAAAGCAAGGCTTATTTATCATGCTTTCACCACATTCCAGTGCTCATAGAATCTTTCTTGCTCTAGAAAAAGGACTGTTTTCATAGAGGACTCTTTTTTTAGGCAGCTGATAATGTCTTTAGTCCTGTAATCTAGAAGACATACCCTAATTAATTCAGATGACAGTGAAGATACATCTAATAAGAGCATGGTTTCTTTAACACAATTCTTAACACTAAGATTAGAAAAACCATGTAGATGAAATTAAGTAACTTAAAATTCAGTTTAGGAAAATTAAATACTTTGTCTTGTGCATGCATAGAGTTAACCCAAAGCTACAAGGCACTTGATATGCTTTTAATTTAAATTGAGTTCCAAGCTCTTTCTCATTAAAATGTATGAATGGTAATTTCTGGATAACTGCAATGATTTGTCTCCATGGAAAAGCACATGTGATTAGGTAGAGGATCCTTAGATTCACTCAGCATGACTGTGATGTTTCAAATCCATCTAGAACTACTCAACAGCACTGGAGGAGTGCCCTTACTGGTCAGGCCCTCAGTGGACACATAAGCTGACCAGAGAGCACAGAAGCTGACAAGGAACTCAACCTCCCCTAGAAAGCCTCCAGTCAATGTTCAGGTTGATTTGATGCAAGTTTTGATTGTGCAGCCCATGTGACAGGGCAACCCAGTGGCCATCATTCAAAGGTGGTCAGGCAGAAAGGGCCTCCTCTTCTCAGGTCTCCTCATAGATATCTGTGTGGCCTCAATAAGTAGATGGGTGGAGATTTGCAAATTCTTGCAGATTCACCCATGCCTCTACTGACTTCTTCCTCCTGAACCAGTGGGGGAGGGTTCTGTCAGAATGGAACACTAAAAAAACCTACTGAACCACTCATCCTCATATAGAAGCCAGGCAGAAGGGGCCACACTGACCTCAGCAAAAGATCTGAGACCTAGAGCTGTTGGAGGGCATCTCTTCCTAAGAGCAGCCCCAGGAGTCCTCAGGACACTTCCCTCCCTCCCTTCCCCTGGCACAACAGTCACTGTTGGGATACCGACTTTCCACCAGAAGTGATCATCACCCCTTCCCATGGGGAATCAAGTCCAGTAGGACCATGCTATCCCACCTAGAAAAGCCTGAGCAGGGGGAACACCAGGGCTTGGTAGTAACCAAGGTGTTACTACCTTGGTTAGCTGAGCTTTCTGGTTGGTCCAGGAATCTCAGTGTAAAGGGAGGAATCCTTGTCAGAGACTGAGATGGATTCTTAGCCTAAATATGGACCTTTGCTGGGTGACTCTCACTGCACCCTCAGCCAGTGTAAGACCAAAGATGCAGCAAAAATCCATCCTCTGCAATAACAGAATTCACTACCTTTAGTACATATATCTACATGATATCTACTCTCAGGAGTCCCCCAGCTATGTAGGGGTAATTCCTCAGATACCAATGACTTCCTCCATGTCTTGGACTAGCTTTGGGGCCTGGCATTTCTGTCTTTGAGGGGAAAGCACAGCAGTACTTGTGATTCATTTAATAAATCACATCTATGGATAACTCTGCCATGTCACCAACTGCCTGGGCTGTTGGAGCCAGGATTTGTGCTCTGCTCCTCAGTTGTCCAGAAGAGGCCACCATGGGTGTCTGGGCGACACCTAGAGCCCTGGAGAAATGGGAGATAACTTAGAAATGTCCACAACTGAAAACTCAGAATTGCTCCACAGTTGATCTGGACATCCCCGTTTTAGATGAAGCCAAGGAATGATATTCAAAATCTTTAACAAGACAGAGGCTGGCAGCTTGGACAGGGCCCTGGAGGCTCAGGACAGGGCCAAGGGTTAACCCTTTAGGTCCAGGTCATGAGGTCTGCTAATCTGGGCATGATTAAGTTATGATTAGGGCATTAACTGAGCCGCATCAGTAGGGCATTGAGCCCCACCCCTTGGTGGGTGGGAGAATCAAATATAAAAGACAAGGCAAAAGACAGAGAGAGCTGTTCTAATGTTTTGATGCTGAAGTCCAGGGAGATGAGCAGATGGAGGGGCTTGGACATGAGGAAAGAAAGAAGGCCCCTGGATAGAAACGAGCCATTCACCTGACAGTTTCACAGCTGGCCTTGTGGAAAGAAGCAAAGCCTAGAGGACCTCATAGTCTACAGCTGACCTTGTGGAGGAAACAGAGGAGCTAAGCCCGGAGAGAAATGCAGCTCCAGAAAGAGTGGAACCCAAGAAGCCTGAACCCTGACAAACATTGGCAGCTGTCTTGTTCCAACACGTGGCAATGGAATTTGGTGAGGGAAGAAATTTATGCTTTGTGGCCTGGTAACTGTAAGCTTCTATCCCAAACAAATGCCCTTTATAAAGACCAACCATTTTCTGGTATTTTGCATTAGCACCCCTTTGGCTGACTAATACACCAACAAATATAGACAAAATGAATATGACCAGACAATTCACAGATTAGTAAACTCATGTGGTAAATAATTTTATAAACTGCATCATAAACAATAAATGAAATGCAAATAACCAATGCAATTTCACATATATAAAATTCCTTAAATCAATCTATACCCAGTAGGACCACAATATGTAAAAATGGAGACTCTTGACTTCTGAAAAACCAGCAAGATGGTGGCAGAGTAAGGAGCTCCTAGAATCAACTCCTGCAATGGGGCAGTCAGTGATCACCCAGAGCTATCTAGAGCATTTGTTTTCAGGCTCCAGACCAGAAGTGCATCCTACAACATCCTTGAAAGAGTGGAAAGAGGAGATTGCCCATCTGCAGAGAAGTTTCATAAGTAGAGCACTCCATACCAAGGAGGCTAGTGCCCATCCTCCACTGGAGGCACAAGCCACCTTGGGAGGTATTCCGTGGCTAGAATTGGAAACTCCACATCCCAGAAACAGGAGAGGAAGAGATGGTTGGGTACCAACTTCAGCTACTAACTAGTAAATTCAGTGGGCTAAAGTTTAATCTGAAGAACAGCTAAAATTGGAACCTGTCCAAGTCAGAAGGAGGCCAGTAGCCACCATTTTGACTCAGGTCCTGGCATGAGGGGAAGTGGGGCTGACTGAAAATCACAGTGCAGGTAAGGACTGGCTTCTTTTCATCTAGATCAGATTGCCACGGGAGCCTAAGCCCCAGGCTAAATTTGGACAGTGAGGAAGCTGGAGGGAGCTCTGCCAGTCTCTCCAGGAAATTACGGGCAATTCCACAGAGACCAGTGATCATCCTCCTTTGGCAGTGCAGGTACATTTAGCTGGCACAGACTGAATAATCAGAAGTCTACCAGGGCAACTGTGGTCATCTTGGACCTGCACTGCATAGATTGTTTCCCACACTTGCAGCTCCATCCCCATCCCAGGCAAGGGAGAAAGGGACATGAAGCTTCATCAGTCTCTCTGAACAACTACAATCTAGGCCTGCATGAGTTGGATTATTCCACACAACTGTGGCTCTGTCCTTAACCTTGACAAAGGAGAAATTTGAGAGAAGCTTCATTGGTCCTTGGAGCAATGAGGGCAGATTGAGCCTCCAGAGCTCAATGCACCAACTATACCTTTGGCTCCTACTACACAACCAGCAAGGGAAAAAGGGCAGGAAGCCCTTAATTAAAGAGAAAAACTGCACCCAGAATAAATACTCTAGTAAGCCAGATGCCAAGACACCAACAAAAAATTACAATCAACACCAAGAAACAGGAAGATATGGCCCAGTTAAGGGAAGAAGATAAGCATCCAGATGACATAAAGGAGTTGAGACAACTACTCATAGATGTTCAAGCAAATCTCCTTAATAAATTCAATGAGATAGCTAAAGAAACTAAGGATATTAAGATGACATTGGATGAGCACAAAGAAGAATTAGAAAGCATACATAAAAAATAGCAGATCTTGTGGGAATGAAACATGCAATAAATGAAATTAAAAATACGCTGGAATCATATAATAGGAGATTTGAGGAGGCAGAAGAAAAGATTGATGAGCTTGAAGAAATGGCCTTTGAAAGTGAACATACAAAAGAACAGATGAAGAAAAGATTGGAAAAACTTGAACAAGGTCCGAGGGAACTAAACAACAGCAAGCGATGTGCAAACATATATGTCATGGGTGTCCCAGAAGGAGAATAGGAAAAAGGCAGAAGGAATATTTGAAGAAATAATGGTAGAAAATTTCCCAGCCCTATTGAAGGATATAGATATTCATGTCCAAGAAGCACAATGTACTCCCATTTGAAAAAATCTGAATAGACCAACTCCAAGACATACTAATCAGAATGTAAAATGCCAAAGACAAATAGAGAATTCTGAGAGCACAAAAGAAAAACAATGAATAACATATAAGGGAGACTGAATAACATTGAGTACTGATTTCTGACCAGAAACCATGGAAGCAAGAAGACAGTGGTATGGTATATTTAAGATACTGCCAGAGAAAAACTTCCAACCAAGAATCTTATATCTGGCAAGATTGTCTTTCAAAAATGAGGATGAGATTAGAATATTCATAGAAAAAAAAGAGACTGCAACCAAGAGACATGCTTTTCAGGAAATACTAAAGGGTGTGCTACAGCCTGAAAAGAAAAGACAAGAAAGAGAGGCCTGGAAGAGAGTCTAGAAATGAAGATTATATCAATAAAAGTAACTAAAAGTGTCAAAAGAGTGGTGAAAATAAAATATGACAGCTAAAACTCAAATATCCAGGAATAAACTTAACCAATGATGTAAAGCACTTGTATTTAGAAAACTATAATTCATTGTTAAAAGAAACTTTAAAAAAGACCTAAATAATTGGAAGAATATTGCATGCTCATGGATTGGAAGACTAAATATCATTAAGGTGTCAATCCTACTCAAATTGACATACAGATTCAATGCAGTCCCGATAAAAATGCAAGCAGCATTTTTTTTAAAAATGGAAAATGATTGTCAAGTTTATTTGGAAGGGTTAGGGGTCCTGAATAGCCAGAAATATCTTATAAAGGAAAAGCAAAGTTGGAGGAATCTCATTTCCAGATTTTAAGTCATATTACCTAGCTACAGTGGTAAAAACAGCCTGGTACTGGCATAAAGACAGACACATAGACCAATGGAACTGAACTGATGGTTAAAAAGCAGACCCTCACATCTATGGCCAAGTGATTTTTGACTAGCCTGTCAAACCAACCCAGCTCAGGCAGAACAGCCCATTTAACAAATGGTACTGAGAAAACTGGATATCCATACCAAAAGAAGGAAAGTAGACCCCAATCTCAAACCTTATACAAAAATTAACTCAAAATGAATAAAAAAAACTAAATGTAAAAACAAAATCCATAAAGCTTCTAGAAGAAAATGTAGGAAAATATCTTTAAGACCTGGTGGTAGGTGGTGGGTCCTTAAAGAAGATATGAAGAGGACTGAGGTGGTTTACTGATACTTAATGTATGTAGAAGTTTTAATTACCTTTACTCCAAAAGTGTGGAAATGAAAAGAGTTGATGGTAACACATTATAGTGTGTAACACATATGGTTTATAAATGGGGATGTGGCTGAAAATGGTCATCTAGGCGTATAAATGTTAATTGACAGAAAGCTAGAGAATAATCTAGGGACTGATGATGAGAATTGTGGTTGATAGTACAGGTGCAACAGTGTCCTTTGTCAGCTAGAGCAGATGTACCTCACTATTGCAAGGTGGTGGGAATGTGGAGAAGCATGGGAAAATACAACTAGAATGACCTATGGACTTTGGTTAACAGTAATAATGTAATATTCTTGCATATTTGCCAAAGATGTACTGTTTTGATTATGGGGGAGTATGGAAAATGTGTGCCAAATGTACATTGAGGACCTGGTAATAATAGGATGATATTTTCTCATAATTTCTAACAAATGTTCCACCACAGTGTGGTGTGTTGGTGGATGGGTATTGTTTTGGGAATTTTGCACATGTTCATGATTGCTTTGCAAGTTTACAACTTCTGTCATGAAAATATATTTTTTAAAAAATAATAGGATGGGTTGGGGGGAAAATACACCAAATATAAGAAAAGGACTATCATTACTAGTAAGATTTTGACAAATTCTTTCATAATTTGTAAAAAATATCTCCCTACAATGCAAAGTGTTGATGGAGGGTTGATGTATGGGACCCTTGAAGGATGTTATGAATGTATGCTTTGAAAGTTCACATTTACTATACACTCATTGTTTATGTATATTCATGTATAAATGATCGAATAATGATAATAATAGGGTGGGTTGGGGAAAAATACTTTTTTTAATAGTAATACTTTGAGGATATTCTTTACTCATTAGTTAAAAATGTTTAAAAACAATGCAAAGTATTGGTGGTAGGGTGAGGTATGAGAGCCCTGTATATTATGTATGCTTATTTTGTAAGTTCACAACTATTGCTATACACTTATTGTTTATGTATGTTTATATATAAGTGATATATTTCAATAATTTTTTTAAAAAATGAAAATAAGTGGGGACCCACCTCCAGTGTCAGTGGAGTGCTCTTTCTCTAACCACTTGGAGGTCATGATGGTCACTTGAATGACATTTGAAAATATCCCAAAGCAATGATATAACTCTTCCATTCTTCCTATTCTCTTCATATCTCTAAGTGTATGTCCCCCAAAATATCCACAACAATATAACTAATGTTAACCAAAAAGAGAAGGGATTAAAAAAGAAATCCACATATAATACAAATCATTGATAAACAGCAGTGAAACTCAATGAACCAAGCCACAATATATGTGTCCAAATGGAGTTTTTCAGGAATTATTTGAGCTAAAAGGCAAGGTGCAGAAAGATTAGCCAGTATATTGATATATGCACAATTTTTGTGAACTTATATAAAATCTATATTGCTAAAATACACACAGGTTGTTACTGAAATTTTGTAAATTATTGGAAATGGCAAAAAGATGAAAGGTGATTGGATTCATTTGATTTGATTAGATAGAGTGTCCAATCACATGAGGTTTGATCACCATAAGTGCCTTTCTGGGAAGGAAATATCCCTCACATACCCTTCCTCACTGGAAGGTGCATTGCTTCCAGCAGACTTTACCCAGAAGCGACCAACCTGAGATCTGCTGGTAGACAGCACTATCACAGGGGGATTTCTGGTTGGTTTCTATTTTGGACCTTAGTTTTTCCCTCAGAGAAATACTATGGTGGGAGAAATATGTAGTAGTGAGCCTTTAGGTGTTGGATTAGTCTTTAATTTGTAATAGTATTTATTTGGACATTGATGCAAAAATTATGTGATTCTAAATGCTCAGTAATATATGAAGATTCAAATTTCCAAGGAAATTTGGGTGGGACTAAAAATGAGCAGTGATGGAAAACTGGTTTTGCCAAAGGCATTTAATGAATAAATAATTGATTTGTTTACTCTCAGTTCAAATATATTCATATCACATTTATTAGAAACCAATGAAAAATAGGGTGCTGAGGGTAAAGCAGTAAGTATAACAATCTATACCTCCTACTGTGGAGTTCCCAATCTAATGGCAGAGAGGAATTATTCAATGTTAATTGGCTATTGGTAAATGCCTTCTCTCATGCCAAATGCACCATTTGAATTTTGAGGAGAAAAGCATACTTTAATCTAGGTTTACACCTATGGTTGCCACAAGATTATAAGTAATTTCTCACAGCCTCCTCTTTCTTGTATCTCTGGATAAATGTTGTCTTGCTTTTTCTTAATAGTGTCTATTGAGATAGAGCAAAAGCAGGTGCTCAAGGGTGTTAATCTAAATTCACTATAAGTTAAATGTCTTGATTAACCCAAGATCCTATTCAAAGGGAAGGTAATCATGGCAGAACAGTTTCAGTGTCTCAGAAAGGGAAACACTTTATGAGAACAGAATGGGGGGTGGGGTTAACTCTTCATCCCATTGGGAAAGAAGTTGCATGAGGGACTTTTTCTGTATCTACATGTAATATTTTTTCTTTTCTTCTGCTTTGGAAAATCCAACAATTAATACCTGAGGACATTAGACATGAGGCCCCATGGAGATTAGGCAGATAGCAGGTCTGTTGGGGTATTACACTCAACTTCAGTTCCACAAACTCCATAAGCCCAGCCCATGAAGACATGACAGAAGTGACCACTGGGGCAGGGGGTTTCCCAACCAGACGATGCGGGTGCCAGTGTAAGTGGAGGTTTGGCTTTCTCAGGAACCAGGGGTGCTGCATAGAACACTGAGAGTGGGTTTGAACATGAGAAGATCACTGTCTGTCACCCATGATTCTCTGCCCATCCAATACCATTATGATGCACCAGGTAGATATGATGATTCAGAGCCTCTGAGGGGCAACTGCATTTCCTATTGTCCTGTCCATCCAGGTGATTGTCCAATAATGAAGGTACCCATGAATTTCCTTTACCACACGAATGACCCAACCTTCTTCCCTGTTTCCTTAGCAATGACACACCTGTTTGTCTCCAAAGCTTAACATTGCCCTATTTAGAAACCAACCAATCAAGGTAGAGTAGCTGTGGTCAGTAGTTGACCACAAAAGTTAGTTAACCATGTAATGGGATTTTCCCATTCCTAGTGCAGACTCAGTTTAGTAGTAGAATGAACTTCACTGCATTTTAGTTCTTTATAATAGTAATTTATATGACTCTGGATGGGGTTTAGATGCCATTTTCTCTACATGCATGATGTGTGACCAAGCATGTAGCTTTCCCTGTTAAACATGTGATGCTGTAGAGCATGCACAAGCTGCAGTCCCTCCCACTTGTCAGTCTCCTTAACCCAATCTTTAACTCCTCCTCTACACATGGCAATATAATGCCACTCTACTTTCTGTTGGGGAGGCAGATCTGAGACATCCAATCTCCTGTCCTCCACTGATTTAATAAACTTCTTTTCTTGAGAGACAAAACTCAGTGTGGTAGTCAATTCTCTGAGCCTGGCATGGACCCAGAGGATCTGTGAGGGGATCCCCTAGAACTTGGCAACTCTGTTGGGCCCCTGTGAACTATGAAAGCATTGCTGCCTGGTGGACTCATTGACCCCTGAGGTGGGGCACACCTGAGCTCCGCTCTGTGTCTGCAGGAGCACCTTGTCTTCAAAAGCTGGTATCAGGATTCCACTGCCTCTTGCATTGAGCATCCTGAAACCAGTCAGTCATGAAGGAAACAGGCAGCACACAGGATCCCTGCAGCCTCAGTGAATACTGGTTTTCTTTTCAAAATTATTAGTTGTTCTCCAGAGTGAAGGTTTAAATCGTCTGCTGAAGCTGTAGGTGCATCAACTACCCATGGTCTTTGGTTTTGGCTTAGGCTCAGAGCTGGGTGGGCCTGGGATTGTAGGTTAGAGTTCTATACCAGATTCCATCCCCCTAGGTATAGGAGACCTCCCACTGGTATCCTGGTTGAGTACTAAAATTCTGCTCAATAAACTTAAAGTATAACTCGCCCAAGTACTGACAGGAAGTTGCAATGGGTAATAAATAGAGCTCTAGCATGAAGGAGAAGTATGATCCTCTAGATTGCATCTTTAAACATTGGGAACAATTTGATTATGAGCCCCCATGACTGAAAAGAGAATCACAATTTTGAGTAAAAGTGCATGGCCACATATAAATTAGAGCATGGCCAGGAATGGCAACTAAAGGGATCTCTTGAATACAAACCTATTTTGCACAAGAAATATATTATAAAAGACTTAGTAAATGGGATGAAATACCATATGTTCAATGTTTTGGGCATGGTGTTATGTTAGCAAGTTACAGGCCTAATACAATCTGCTAACAAAGCAAAGAGAAGAAACTACTCCCTAATTCCAACCTCTCAGACAAAGTGTCCTTGTTCCCATTGCTCCTCTGGCACATTATGAAGGAGGATAAGAAGAGGGGGAGGGTGATCCTGAATTGCCCTGAGATACCCCAGAAATCACTTCCCCACCTCTTACTCAGAGTGGTACCCAATTTGGCCAAGGAGCCCTCCCACAGCTGGGCAATTCTGACTAAGTTGAGTGCTGGCTGGGATTGCTAATCAAGGCCATCCAAGAGGTAACTTCTTTGTACACATTTCATTCTCCACTTCAGACTTGTAAAATTGGAAGAACATAGTCCCAAGTTATAAGGAAGATGCCAAGAAAATGGAAAATATATTCAATTCTTATTGCAATTCATATTCCTAGATGGATGGACATAAAGGCCTTATCAAATGTGCTGTTAATTTTGGAAGAAAAAAGAATAGTGTTAGAAAAGATCATAACCAACATAATGACCTGGAAGATGGAGGATTAGAGAGGCATTGAGATCACTTCTCTACCAGAAAAGTAGTTAAAGGACAAGTGGAGATTGTCTGGAAGGCTGTTTGGGGCTAAGGAATGGGGAAGGCTAGACAATACCCAGAAGACAGAGGGGTGAAGGAGAGGAGTCCTGGCTAGCTGGAAAAATCCCCTGCATAAAACTGCATCAGTAGCTGCTGGTGCCCATTCCCCCACACTCAGATCAAAGAGCAGGGATCAACTGGCCCCTGGCAGATGGCTGCAGACTGAGGAACTTTCAGGGGCCCTTTTCCTAAGACAAGGGAGAAAGAGGGACGCAGCCTACAGCAAATTCAGATTTTGACCAGTGAAATTGGTTTATGGCATTAAAGAGATATCACACTTCCAGGCTGGTTGAGGCCATGATATTGTTTGCCCTGAGAGCCCACTGAGAATGAGAGATAATTTGCCTTCTTAAATACCTTCCCTATTGTCCTGGGCTTGTTTTTGAGGACACAGAGTAAGTGAGGGTGTGGCCAGCCAAGGAAGGAGAACAGTTTCTGAAAAAAATTGTGAAGCTTGGCCCACCCTGAGGACACTTCTGTTCCACCCATGGAGTTACAGGAAATGCACTCTCTCCTAGAATCTGGATTCAGTGCTGAAGTTTGCTAAAGATCACCATCTGCTGGCAGACCAGGAAAATGCATGAAAAGAAGGGAAATACATACATACATACATACATACATACATACATACATACATACATACAAAGACATAGTGTTACATAAATATATAGGGGATTCCCATATGCCCTGTGTAGTCATTAGGCAGTTTGATGTAATTATGAATTCCAAAAATATAATTGGATCATGCTTGTAAACTGATATGATAATCTGGGCATGATTAAGTTATGATTAGGGCATTGACTGGGCCATGTCAGTAGGGCATTGAGCCCCACCTCTTGGTGGGTGGGGGAATCAAATATAAAAGGCAAGGCAAAGGAGAGAGTAGCAGCAGTTTTTGAGAAGCAGTTTTGATGTTGGAGTTTTGATGTTGGAAAGAATGCCACAGGAGAAGAGAAGTGAGCCGTTCGCCTGATAGTCTACAGCTGACCTTGTGGAGGAACCAGAAGAGCTAAGCACAGAGAGAAACACAGCCCCAGGAAGAGAGGAACCCAAGCCCAAACCCTAGCAAATATCAGCAGCTGTCTTGCTCCAAGACGTGGCAATGGACTTTGGTGAGAGAAGAAACTTAACACTTTATGGCCTGGTATCTGTGGAATTCTACCTCAAATAAATACCCTTTATAAAGACAACCCATTTCTGGTATTTGCATTAGCACTCCTTTTCGCTGACTAATACACCCTGCTTCCCACACCTTCCAAATTTTCCCACAACAACATCTTTCATTAGCATAGCACATTCATTACAACTGATAAAAACATTTTAGAGCATTGCCACTAAACATGGACCATAGTTTACATTGTAATTTACACTCTACTCCACAATTCAGCAGGTTATGGCAAGACATGTAATGGGCCATATCTGTCATTGCAATGTCATTCAGGAAAACTCCCAAATCCCCCAAATGCCCCCATATTTCACCTGTATTTCCCTATCCCTGCCCTCACAACCTCCAGTGGCCACTGCCTCCACATGAATGATAGTTTCTTCCATTGCCAGAATCACAAGTTTATAGTGGAATACCAGCAAGTCTACTTCAGTCCATAGCTCATTCCCCAATCTTGAGGATTCTGGAATGGTGTTGCCCACTTGACCTCTAATAATTAAAGTTGAGATGAAAATCTGGCTTTGAAATCTTCATTGAGGTCTACACACTTTCAATCCAGAATCTGGTGTAATGTTCTTATTGACTTATGAATCTATTAAAAATGTTTTGTTTAAGTAGCTATGATATTTGGTAAAAACTTTGAGTTTTAACAAGGATATTTCTCTAGATAAAACACATGTTGGGTCATCAAACAGCTCTCAATAAATTTGAGAAGATTAAAATTATACAAAGCACCTTCTCTGATTATAATGGAATGGAGCTGGAAATCAATAATAGGAAAGGGGGAAAGTCACAAGTAAAAAGGGGCTAAACAGCACACTCCTAATCAGTGGGTCAAAGAAGAAATTGCAAGTGAAATTAGTAGATATCTAGAAATGAATGAAAACATGAACAAAACTTATGGGATACAGCAGAAGAAGTGCTGAGAGGAAAATTTATAGTTTTAAATGCCTATATTAATAAAGAAGAAAGCTAAAGTCAAAGTCCTAGCTGAACGTCTGGAGAAACTAGAAAAATAAGAGCAAACCAATCCCAAAGCAAACAGAAAGAAAAAAAAATAGCAATGATTAGAGCAGAAATAAATGAAATTGAGAACAAAAAAGCAATAGAGAAAATCAACATAACCAAAAATTGGTTCTTTGAGAAGATCAATAATATTGACAAATCCTTATCTAGAAAATAAATAAAAAAGGAGAGAAGATACAAATAAATAAAATCAGAAATGAGAGGGGGTACATTATGACTAACCCCCCAGAAATAAAAAGGATCATAAGAGGATATTATGAGTAACTGTATGCCAACAAATTAGGCAATCTAGATGAAATGGGCAAACACCTAGAAAAGAACAAACAACCTATATTAACTCTACAAGAAATCCAAAATAGAAAAGTGGAAACAAAACTCTCACTATTTGCAAATGACATGACCTTATATTCTGAAAAGTCCAAAATATCTACAACAAAGCTATCAGAGCTAATAAATGAATTCAGCAAAATAGCAGGATACAAGATCAACATGCAAAAAATCATTAGCCTTTCTATACACTATTAATGAGCAAGGTGAGCAAGAAATCAAGAAAAAATACCATGTACAATAGCCACTGAAAGACTCAAATATCTAGGAATTAATTTAACCAGGAATGTAAAGGATCTATATTCAGAAAACTATGAAACACTTTTAAAGAAATCAGAAAGGACCTAAACAAATGTAGTGACATTCCATGTTCATGTATTGGAAGGGTAAACATCATGAAGATGTCAATCCCAACCAAACTGATTTCCAGATTCAATACAACACCAATCAAAATTCCAGAAATAGAAAAAGAAATTACCAAATTTATTTGGAAAGGAAAGGTGTTGCAAATACCCAAAAACATCCTGACTTTCACTTCCTGACCTTAAAGTGTATTATAAAGCTACAGGTCAAAACAGCATGGTACTATCATAAGGATAGACACATTGATCAATAAATTTGAAATGAGAGTTCATAAATAAACACACAGCTCTATGGTCAAATGATTTTTGGATAAGCCTACCAAGTCCACTTTTCTGGGACAGAACAGTCTCTTCAACAAATGGTGCTGGGTTAACTGGATATCCATAACCAAAAGAATGAAAGAGGACTGCTATCTCACTCCCTACACAAAAATCAACTCAAAATGGATCCAACACCTACATAAAAGCCAGGACCATGAAATGCCTAGAAGATAATGTAGGGAAACATCCACAAGACCTTGTAGTAGGTGAGGGTCTCTTAGACCTTATACCCAAAGCACAAGCAACAAAATAAAAAATAGATAAATGTAACTTTCCCAAAATTAAATATTTCTGCATCTCAGAGGACTTTGTAAAAAGGGCAAAAAGGCAGCCTACTCAATGGGAGAAAATACTTGGAAATTACACAACCAACAAGGGTCTATTATTCCTGATATATAAAGAGATCCTACAATTCAATAATAAAAAGACAAATGACCTGATTTTAAAAATGAGCAAAAGACCTGAAGAGACCTTTTTCTATAAAAATACAAATGGTGAAAAAAAAAAAAAAAAAACATGAAAAAATGTTCAACATAATTGGTGATTAGGGAAAGGCAAATCAAAACTACAATGAGATATCACTTCATACCTACTAAAATGACCACTATTAACAAAACAGAAAATTACAAATGTTGGAGAGAAGGTGGAGAGATAGGGATGCTTATCCACTAGTGTTGGGAATATAGAATGGTACAGCCACTGTGGAAGTCTGGTGGTTCTTAAGGAATTTGGGTATAAATATGCCATGTGACAGAGTAATACCACTACTATGTATATACCCAGAAGAACTGAGAGCAGGGGCACAAAGAAACATATGTACACCAGTGTTCATAATGATGTTATCTACAATTGTCTAAATATGGAAACAACATAGATGTCCATCAAGTGACAAATGGATACACAAGCTGTGGTATAGATATATGATGGAATATTATACAGCTGCAAGAAGAAATGAAGTCATGAAGCATATGACAATGTGGATGAACCTGGAAGACATTATGTTGAGTGAAGCAAGCCAGACACAAAAGGATAAATATTGTATGCTTTTGCTATTATGAAATAAATATAATGAGTAAAACTAATGGAGTTAGTAGCTAGAATGTAAGTCACCAGACAATAGAATGTGGTTAGAGAAAGGAAAGCTGGGGTTTAGTCTGTGCAGAATTGGTAAAAATGTTTTTTGCAAATGTTTGGAAATGAATAAAAATGGTGAAAGCACATCACAGGATTTGTAATTAGTAGCACTAACATATGGGTAAGATAGTGGTTTGTTTTTATTGTTTTTTCTTTTTTGGAGTAATTAAAATGCTGTAATATTGATGGGAGTGATGAATACACAATTCTGTGAATAAAACATATGCCATTAATTGTAAACTTTAGGTAAATTGTATGGTTTATGAACAAAAAATATAATAGGATGAGTTGGGAAAAAACACACCAAATGTAAGCTATGAACTATAGTTAGTAGTTATACTTTGATGATTTTTTTTATAATTTGCTACAAAATTTTACAACAATGCAAGATATTGATGGTGGGTGAGGTATGAAAACTCTGTATGATATTATGCATGTACTTTTTCTATACATTTTTTGTTTATGTATATTCATTTCCAAGTGATATACTTCAAGTATATATGTAAAAACCCATGAACATGCTGACTTTCTGAGCAAAAATAATCCAAATAATTTGGTACATGTTCCAGGGAACCAAACTGTTGATTGAGTTGAGCTAAATTGGAATTCAAATGAGCAGTCAGACGGGACCAAATCGAATCATTAAGCTTATATTATTCCATGTCTTAGAAAAGGAGTGCCCAAACAAAGGAGCCTTAATAAAATCAGCAAACAAGACCCTGAAGAAAACCAGTCTGTCTATTTAGAGTAATTGCTTAAGGCCTATAGGCAGTACATTGATTTAGACCCAGAGGACCCCACTAACCTGTGTACTGTTAATTATATTTAATGTGCTCCTGATATAAGAAGAAAACTCCAGAAATTACAAGGGGAATTGGACATGCCTATGCCACAATTAGTAGAGATTGTCTTTAAGGTTTTTTACAACTCTGAGTTCACCCAAAGAAGCAGCAAAAGAAACATGCTGCTTACAAAGCCTGCTTCATAGGAGCAGCTATCAGCAAGAACATCAGAGGCCCACAGACTCTGAGATTAGGGAAGGCTTCCATGGGAAGCTCAGTGAAGAGTAAGAACCCCAGGGCCCTCCAGGAACACAATTAGGTTCCCAGCATTGTACTTACTATAAGGAGGAGAGACACTAGAAACAGGAATGCCGGAGTCTCCCTGGGAAGCGAAGGGCCAGGATATCCCACCTAGAAGCCCAACTCTCATAGTTAGCAGGGGATAAAGATGGTAACCTGGAGTGATGGGGCCTGGGAGCACCTTTCACTGGTGAGGAAACCATCCTGATGACACACAATGAACCTTGGGTCTCATTTCAATTGGGTCAAAAGTTAGTTGCCTTCTTGATGGAAACTGGGACACTTATTCAGTTTTAAACCAGAGGCTAATTAAAGAAATGAATGAATCAACCCCTATCATTGACATTTGGGGGACAAAAAGTTTAAAAATTTTTCAGAATCACTGCAATGTCAGATTGGATAGACTCATCTGACTCATTAGATTTCACTACATGCCTGAATGCCCAATTCTCCTTCTCAGCCAACACTCTCCAAATTGCATGCTTCACTTTGATTCTCACCTAATAAAGTAAACATAAAGGTCCCAGCCATACAGATCTGTGCCTTCTAAACAGCCCTGCTGAAATTAGCTGGTGACACTGAGAAGTTTGAAGAACCCAAAGAGATAAAACAACAGATTCCAGCTGAGGTATGGCCTAATGGGGGACCCCAAGAATGGGTAGTTGAAGCACAGGAAATAAAGATAAGACAGTGGCCAAATATGACCCCACCACATCTAAAACAGAATTGGCTCAGACAGTAGGTTAGAGTCAGCATCCCACCCTAATCAAGAAATTTCTCAAGTGTGGACTAATTAGACCCTTGTCAAACAGACTTTAATGCTCTTATCTTATCATGCTTCAACCAGGTACTCAGGGATGTAGGTTTGTACAAGATTTGAGAGCTATTCATCAGATAGTAGAGGATGTCTACATAGTGGTGCCCAATCCCTACACACTTCTTGTTAATATTACTCATGAATACACCTGATTCACAGCCCTGGACTTAAAAGATGCTTTCCTTTGCATCCTGCTAGAGAAGGAATCACAGAGACACTTTGCTTTCGAATGGGAAGATCCCAACAATGGAATGATACAATAGTATTGTTGGACTGTGCTGCCATGGGTTTAAGAATTCTCTGACTTTTTTGGGAGAAGCCCTATCCTGGGATCTGTAGGTGGTGCAACTCTGGGAAGGACTCTTCCTTCAATATGTAGATGACATAGCAAAACACAACAGGAGTCAGAGGAGAACACAGTAATAACATTACAGATTACCTGAAAAAGGATATGTGTCAGAAAAGACAGCCCAAGTTACACAAACTCATGTTAAGTATCTTGGTTTTAAATTATTTGAGGGACAATAGGCCCTCCTGCCCAGTTGAAAGGAAGCCTTATCCCTAGTATCAAAGCCTAAGACCAAAAAGGAACTCATAGGGTTTCTAGACATGGCTGGTTACTATACGCTGTGGATATCTAATTTTGGACTTATAGCTAAGGCATTATATGAAGCTCTTAAAGGAAGTGAAAAAGAGGCCCTGGTCTGGACACCAGAATGTGCACTTACTTTTAGAAACTTAAGGAAAAATTAGTTATTGCCCCAGCTCTAGGATTTCCAGACTTCACAAAAAACTTTCACTTGTTCTTACATGAATGGCAAGGCATCAACCTGGGAGTTTTTACTCAACCCTTTGGAGGAGCATCCAACTGATAGCATACCTATAAAACAGCTAGACCCTGCATCTCAAAGCTGATCTGCCTCTCTGAACACAGGCCGAGCTATTTGTGACCTTATTCTAGAGACAGAAAAATTCACATTAAACTCTCCAGCTTACATCTATACTCCTCATGATTTAATTATGGTATTTAAACAAAAAGGAGATCAATCAAGCCTCTCTTCTAGGAAATCCTATTTTGACCTTAAAGACTATTGAAAAACTTAACTCTGCCATCTTGCTCCAAGAGTTTGGGATAAACCATGGTGGATATTCCTCAAACATGACTGTGTGCAGCTCCTTAAGAAAATATATTCCAGTGGACTGGGAATGACTGATGTAACCCTAAAAATCCCTGCTCATGAATTATTTACTGATGGAAGCAGTTTTATGGGCCATAGGAAGCAATGAGCAAGGTATTTGGTAGTCACCCTGGAAGGAACTTTGGAAGCAGGATCCCAGCCCTCTGGGAATTCAGCTCAGAGGGCTGGACTAGTAGTCCTTGGAAGAGCCCTCTAGTTAAGTGCAGGACAAAGAGTGAACATTTATACAAACTCCAGATATACCTTTGCAGTGTTAAACACCTATGGAGCCTTTTGGAAAAAGAGATTACTCAATACTACTAATAAGTACATAAAACATGTTGATCTCATTCTAAAGTTGTTTGAAGTTTTGATGCTCCCCCAAGGAATTAGCAGTCATTTATTGCAGAGGACATCAAACTTCTAATAGCAGGGAAGCAAACAGAAGTTTTTAGCTGATAAAGCTACTAAGTGAGCTGCAAGGAGAATAGAACCAACTCTTATTATACCCTTCCATATTGAAAGATTGGACCACCAACTAATACCCCAGAGTTTGTGAGACCCTAACTTAAAACCATTTGGGAAATCCCAATACTGGAAAAAAGATTTAACCAGTGAAAAAGAGTGGGGATAGGGAAGCAGATGTGGCTCAAATGATTGGGCTCCCATATAGCATATGGGAGGCCATGGGTTCAGTTTCCAAAGCCTCCTAGGGAGGGCAAGCTGGCCCATGCCCATACCCATGGAGAGCTGATGGCCTTTGCCTGTGGAGAGCTGAAGCAGCAAGTTCACACAGCAAAGGGAGATAAGCAGACACAGAGGAACATGCAGTGAATAGACACAGAGAGCAGACAGCAAGCATGAGCAGTAAGTTGGGAAATAAATAGATAATAAATAAATAAATAAATAAATAAATAAATAAATAAATAAATAAATAAATAGGGATATATTCAAACCACAGACAATGGCTGGTTGGTAAGAGAGTCCCTGGCAGAACTTTGTGAAGACTACCACAAATTATTCATACTTGGAAGCCTAGTGAAACCCATTACCACTCATTTCCATAGACTTATTATTGACTTGAAACTGTTTCAGTGGATAAGTTAGTTCTTCATAGGACCCAATTTATGCAGGATGATTCAGTCAGTAAATGATTGGTGTGTAACTTGTTCTTAAATTAACCCAAAAACTCAGCCTGGAGCCTTCAAAAAAAGAGTGCAATACCAAAGACTAGGATGAGAGAGAACAGGCAAATTGACTTTACTGTAATGCCAAGAGCTGCTGAGAACTTCATGTGTTTCCTACTGTTTGTATACACTTTCAATAATGGGGTAAAAGCTTTCCCATGCCAAATGGAAAAAGCTTGAGAAGTAGTCAAAGTCTTACTTAAAGAAATCATTCCAAGGTTTGAACTTCCTATTTCTATACAGTGACAATAGAGTGACCTTTGCTTCTAAAGTGAATAAAGATGTGTCTGGGCTGTTATAGATTGGCATTTGCATTCTCCCTGAAGACCTCAATCCACTGGGAAGACTGAGCAAATGAATCCCATCTTAAATGAAGCCATTGCCAAGGTTTGTTTAGAAACACACCTCAAGTGGGATAAAGCCCTGCCAATTACCCAACTGAGGGTTAGGGTCATGCCTGAAAGAAGACTTCAATCAAGTCCTTATGAAAAGTCTAATAGAAGACCATTTCTTAAATTTGAATAGGGGAGCCATATAGCTTGGTAGTGGAGTGCCTGCCTCCAATGCATGAGGTCCCAAGTTCATTCCCTGGTTCCTCCTTAAAAAAAGGAACATTCCATGCAAGGAATGTGTACATGACATGGAGGTGACTGAAGACACGAGGAGAAGAAGGATGCAGGGAGCAGCTGTGCCTGGAGAATCAGCACTTCCCCAGGTGCTGTGTGTGTGCACATGATGGAACCCCTGATAAACCTGGGGATGGATGTACAGACACTGACAATTATAACTATGTAAACTGATGTGCAGTAATAAATGTTATGCATCAAACTCAGTTTTATAATTTATTACATAGAAAAGTGTAATGTGAATTGGAAGGTAAGAAATTCACCTGCATTTGGTGAGCAGTTGACTGAACTTTACAAGACTTTGTGTAAAGAACCATCCATGGGATCTACATCTTGTTTAAGCATCCTTATCCTAAGAAAACAGATTTAGCTCCCTAGAACTCACTATAGGTAATTAGTATGGAGATGTTCTCTTGGACTTTGAATATTAAATGTCATTGTAAATATGTTTTTAAATTTTGTTCAATGTTAATAAAGTTTTACAAATGATGAAATACTGTACAGGTGTTTTGGATTCTAAATGTAGGGGATCATTTTTTAAAATTATTTGGCAGACTTCATTTTTCTGAGAGAAAAGAGGAGCTTGGAAATACAATTGTGTCCATGGCCCCATATCGTTTTAGATATATGGATTCTTAGTTAAAACCTAGCCCTGCTGCATCAAAATATGCATATTATTAATAGTAATGCCCCCAATTAATATTTATGCAAATTGAAGTTGGATAAATAGTGTATGCAGACTGATTCCCAGTTTAATTCACATTGGAATCACCTGGTGAGATAGAAGAGATAGATAAAGAGATAGAATGGCACAAAGATTTATAAAGGAAAATAATTAGTCTAATATAATGGAAATAAAGTATAACAAAATTCTAATTATTATATTCCAGCTTGAACTCTCAGACACAATAATATTTAAGTATGAGATAAATTTTTGTTTTAGTTATGCAATTTCCATTGAGGAGCTCACACCTTCTGAGTAAAAAATATTTCAAATTTGGGATTTGCACACATCTCATTAGCATAAATTACCACAGATAACAAGATCACTAGGAAAACCACAGTATTTCCAACCAGGGATCCTCAGAAAAAGGAAGCCAAGAGTAGAGGAAAAATTGAGAATAGAATGAGAAAGTATTGTCATCTCAATGAAGAGCCAACATTATCAAAATCACAAGACACCAGATACATCCCAGGATAGTGAAATGGATAACCTTTTCAGGAACATGACATTGAACTTTAGGCTCTGGGTTCCAAAATGACTCCCAGTGGTGGAGGCTGGCAGAATAGAATCATGTTTACCCTCGCCGTTGCCAGCCAGGAAAAACTGCCATGCAGGGGTTCCTAGACACTTGCCTGGCCTGTCTTCTTTACCCTCCTCCACCACAGGGATCATAGGTGGATGTTGCTGAAACAATTCTGCAGACTAATTACTTGGAGCTTGGGGGCATTGAGAATGGGCTTTTTGGAAAAAACAACATCTAGAGAGAAGGCACTGCTAAAAATAGACAAGAAAGAGAGAAGAGAGAATGGAATCCTACAGAAAAGTAACTAATCTCTAATTCTCTTTTGCAGTGCAGCATGGTGCCTGTTCAAAAATAGAAGTAAAAGGAAAAAGTCCACTAGGCAACTCAGGATGATGTGGAAAACTTTAAACACAAAAGTCTTCAAAACAGACACACCATATACATACAACTATCAAGACATGTTGAGGGCAGGGTATGGAAAACGTGTTTCAAACCTATAGTATGGACCTTGGCTGGTGGTAACAATTTCATTATGTTTTATCATGGTCTGTAAGAAATATTCCACCATGGTGTGGTGTGATGATGGAGGAAAGTGGTATGAGAATTTTGACTGAAAGCATAAATGTGTTATTAGTTTACATTTTCTTTTAAGAATTATATATTTATAAAAATAATTGTGTGACAGTTTGGAGGCAAAAACTCAAAATGGAAGGAAGAAATGGACTCTAGTTATGACTCAGATTGGGACGATATTCTCACATACATATATTTGGTGTATTTAAAAAAAATTTTTCTTAAGTACTCTGGAAAATACAAATCTTAAAATAAGGCTTAAATAACTATTTTCCCCTCAAATAAAACTTTACCTAAGAGAAAAATAATTTTTCCACATATCCAATTAATGCTATTTGGAAACGAAAGACCTTTTTTAAAGTAAACCCTTTAAAAACTAGAGGCTTCAATAATATGAGTTTATGCAGAATGCATTTTATACATAAATATTTAGACTAGATTTTCTTCTTAATAGTTAATGAAATAAAATTAAGCTACCCTAACCTGGAGAATAATAATGAGAAGACAACAAATGCTTCTCAGTGATTCCTCCATTTTTGAATAATCCCCATTTTAAATCAATAATTCAAAGGAGATCTTTTTACATGATTTCTGGATAATTTACAGAATGGTTAGAAGGCTCCAGGTTTTGTTTCAAGGACACCATTTCTAATTTTCTCGATGTCATTGAACTATTCTCGAGTTCAGAGAGATTCTAATATAGTTACCCATATGTAAATAACTGCTCTTATGCCATATTCTAATTTTTGAGAAAATATTTGAAATAAAATCAGAATTATTCTTACAACGAAAGCAGAATCCACAGATACACAAACAAAAAGCCCAGGAACTCAGAGTACAAACAGCCCCCAAACCTCAAAATTTCTCCTATGACTTGTGAAAGTCCCTGCCCACATCCAGGAGAGAAAAGCCACCTGTAAGGTCAATAAGTTGACAAATAGTGACTCAACTATTCACAAGATATAAGGGGGGAGATGAATGGTTCATAAAAGACAAGGACCTAATCCATCAGGTAGGGTGTACTGCCCTCCATACCTTGCACACGTGATCATAGCCTCCAACTATGAAGAAAAGCAAAGCAAAGACCAGTTTAGAGAAATAGGTAATTACATAGCTTCATGTTTGAGTCTCACCACCTGCTTTCTATTAATATATTTTTAATGATGGATATAATTCATACATGTGCATACATAAACCTGAATTATAGAGCAAAACTTGTGACCATAAAAAATAAAGGGGCATAACACCTTACAGGGGCCCCATACACACATCTCCAGCAGGAACTTGAATTGGTATTCCTTTTTAAAAAATTGGCCAGAGTGTTTTTCAAACATTACTAATAAATATGTAACCTTTGGTGTACATTTCCTGACATCCCCACTATTTTTAAAACAAATCTGTTTTATTGATACATGATAAACCAATATCTGATTTATCCAAAGTATACATACCCTGGTGTTTGGTATATTCACAGAGGTGTGCATTCATCTCTTCAATCATTATTAAACATTTTCAATATCTCTTTAATATTTATAATAAAGAAAGAAAAACCAGATGAACAATCAGGAAACAATTCATCTCTCAATCTCTTTGTTTCTGCAATGCATAGGTGTCTTTCTGGCATTCCTTGAACAAAATTTTTTTTTTGTTTACCTATGTGTTTTATTTCTATATGTTCACATACCACATCATGTGGACAAAGTGAAAAGTGAATGGCTGCTTTTAAGCTGTTGAAAAGATCTTTATTGTAAAATTATAAACTGAAAAGGATATTAGACTGAAAGAAAATGTAAATTTTAAAAGGAAGTGTAAGGTTAGTTTAGATTTAATGTAATCAATAATAAGAAAGATATAGTATGGCACAAACACTTATAAAGGAAGTAATCAGTCTGATAAAATGGAAATAAATTATTAAAAAAAATTTAATTATTATATTCCAGCTTGAGCTCTCAGACATAATAATCTCTAGGAATGAAACAATTTTCTTATACAATTTCCATTGAGGTGTTCTATCTTTCTGAGTAAAAAATTGCTCTGGGAACTGCATGCATCTCATTGGCATAAATTGCCACAAATAACAAGACCACTAGGAAAACCATAGTATTCCTAAACAAAGGTCCTCAGAGCAAAGAAAACCAAAGGTAGAGGAAGAAATGAGAATAGAATAAGAAAGTATTGTCACTTCAATGAACAGCCAACATTATCAAAAACCACCAGACAACAGATACAACCAAGCATAATGCAATGGATAAACTTTTAAAGGAACATGAAATTGAACTTTTGGCCCCGGATTCCCAAAGGGCTCCCAGTGGTGGAGCCTGGAATGCTAGAATCAAGGTCATCCTCACCATTGGTTACCCAGGAAAAAATGGCCACGTGGCACTTCCTAGCACTTGGCCTGGCCTGTCTTCTTTCCACTCCTCCACTGCAGGGATCTTTGGTGGGTGTTGCCCAAACAATTACACAGACTAATTATTTGTAGCTTGGCAGCATGGAGAATGGGCTTTTGAAAAAGACAGCATCTAGGAAGAAGGCACGGCTCAAAATAGACAAGAAAAAGAGAGAAAATAATGGAATCCTAGAGAAAAGAAACTAAGCTCTAATTCTCTTTTGCAGTGCGGTGTTGTGCTGACTCAAAAATAGAAGTAAAAGGAAAAATTCCACTAGTCCATCTCAGAACTATGTGGAAAAATTAAAATGAAAAAGTCTTCAAAACAGACACAACATATACACACAACTATCCAGTCATGTTGTAGGCAGGGTATGGAAAATGTGTTTTAATTGTATGCTATGGACCATAGCTGGTGGTAACAAAGTCAGGATGTTTTATCATGATCAGTAAGAAATATTCCACCAACATGTGGTGTGATGATGGAGGAGACTGGTATGAGAATTCTGACCGAGTGCATAGTGTTTTGTTAGTTTACAGATTCTGTTAAGAAATATATATTTACAAAAATAAGAATGTGGCCATTTGGAGGCAAAAACTCAAAATAGAAGGAAGAATTGGACCTAGTTATAACTCATATTAGGACGATATTCTCTCATACACATATCTGATGTATTAAAAATAAAGAAAAACATTTTTAACGTGCTCAGTAAAATATAGATTTTAAAAGAAGGGTTAAATATCTATTATTGTCTACATATAAATCTTTCCTTAAAAGAGAATGAATTTTTCAATGTAACCTGTCAACGCTATTTGGAAATGAAAGTTGTTAGCCCTTTTTAAAATTAAACTCTTTAAAAACAAGAAGCTTCAATGATATGAGTTTGTGTGGAATGCCTTTTGTACACAAATTTTTGGACTAGATTTTCTTCTTAATAGTTAATGAAATAATATTAAACTACTCTACCTTGGAAAATAATAATGGGAAGACAACAAATGCTTCTCAGTGATTCTTCCATTTTTGAATAATGTCAATTTTAATTCGATAATTCAGAGGAGACCTTTTTCCAGGACTTCACTATTTTTTACTATATGGTTAGAAGGCTTCTGGATTCATTTCAAGGAAACAATTTCTGATTTCCTGGATATCTTTGAGTTGTCTCAACTGCAGAGGGATTGTGATGCAGGTCCATATATAAATAACTGCTCTTATGACATATTGTAAGTTTTTAGAAATGAAAATAAAATCAAACTTATTCTTACAAAAAAAGCAGGAATAACAAAGACACACACAAAAAGCTAAGGAACTCAGAGTAGAAACAGGCCCCAACTTCAAAATTGCTCTTAGGGTTTGTGAAAGCTGCTACCCCTACCCAGGAGAGAAAAGCCACTTGTAGGGTCAATAAGCTGACAAAGAGTGACTCAACCATTCACAAGATATCAGGGGCCAGAGGAATAGTTCCTAAAAGTCAAGGACCTAATCCATCAGGCAGAGTGTACCACCCTCCACCCCTATGCACATGTGATCATAGCCTCCAAAAATGAAGAAAAACAAAATGAAGACCAGTTTAGAGAAATTGTTAATTCCAAACCTTCATGTTTGACACTCACCACCCTCTTTCTTTTAATACTTTTTGGATGGATTTCATTCAGGCATGAACATACATAAACTTGAAAGGTAGAGCAAAAGTTGAGACCTTACAAAATAAAGGGGCATAACACTTTACAGGGGTCCCATAAATACATCTCCATCAAGAACTTAAATTGTGATTCATTTTTTAAAACTTGGCCAGAACATCTTTCAAACATGACTAATAACTATGATCCATGGCTCATCTTTGCTGTACATTTCCTGACATTACCACTATTTTTAAAACAAACCTGTTTTATTGATACATATTAAATGAATATCTTATTTATCCAAAGTGTACATTCTTTGGTGTTTGTATATTAACAAAGGTGTGCATTCATGTCTTCTATAATTATACATTTTCAATATCTCTATAATAATTATAATAAAGAAAGAAAAAGCAAATGAACAAATAAGAAATTATTCACCTCTTAATCCCTTTGTTGATGCTGCCCATGCAGAGGTGTTTTTCTGGCTTTCCTTGACCAAATTTTTTTGTTTATCTCTCAGTTTTATTAATATATGTTGACATACCACATAATGTGGACAAAGTGAATAATAAATGGCTTTTTTTTTAAGTTGTAGAAAACCTTTTTATTGTAAAATGATAACCAAAATGGATATTAGATTAAAAGAAAATGTACATTTTAAAAGGGAGTGTAAGGTTCTGTTAGATTTAATATAATCAATGTAAGAAAGGGATAGTATGGCACAAACACTTATAAAGGAAAATAATTAGTCTGATATAGTGGGCATACATTTTTTTAAAAATTATAATTATTATATTCCAGCTTGAACTCTCAGACATAATAATCTCTAGTAATGAAGTAAAATTTTGGTTTATTATGCTAATTCCATTGAGGCATTCATTCTTTCTGAGGAAAAATGTTCCTCTTTGGAATTTTACACATGTCATTGGCATAAATTACCACAGATAACAAGATCACTAGGAAAACCATAGTATTTCCAACCAGTGATCCTCAGGGCAAAGGAAGCCAAGGAAAGAGGAAGAAATGAGAATAGAATGAGAAAGTATTATCTCAACAAAGAGCCAACATTATCAAAAGTAAAGAGACACAAGGTACTTCCCAGCATAGTGCAATGGAAAATCTTTTGAAGGAACTTGAAATTGAACTTTTGGCCCTGGATTCCAAAATTGCTCCCAGTGGTGACAGCTGGAACACTAGAATCATCATTAACCTTGCCATTGGTGACCCAGGAAAAACAGCCATGTGATGGTTCCTAGCATCTGGCCTGGCTTGTCTTCTTTATGCTCCACCACCACAGGTATCTTACGCGGGTGTTGCAAAAACAATTCTGCAGACTAATTAATTTCATGCTTGGGGGCATGGAGGATGAGCTCTTTGGAAAAGACAGCATCTAGAGAGTAGGCTTTGCTAAAAATAGACAAGAAAGAGATAGAAAAGAGTGAAACACTTGATAAAAGTAACTGAGCTCTAATTCTGTTTGGGAGTGTGGTGTGGTGCTGATTCAAAAAAAGAAGCAAAAGAAAAATCCACTAGTCAAACTCAGGATGATGTGGAAAAAATTAAAACAAAAGTCTTCAAAACAGACACACCACATACACACAACTATATAGACATGTTGAATGGAGGGTAGGTTAAATGTGTTTTAGACATACAGTATGGACCATGGTTGGTGGTAACAGTGTCAGGATATTTTACCATGTTTTTTTAGGAAATATTCCACCATGGTGTGGAGTGATGATGGAGGAGAGTGATATGAGAATTGTGATTGAGTGCATAAATTATTTTGTTAGTTTACAGATTCTGTTAAGAATTATATATTTACAAAAATTAGAATGTGGCAATTTGATGTGAAAACTCAAAATGGAAGGAAGAAATGGACTCTAGATATAACTCAGATTAGGATGATATTCTCTCATACACATATTTGGTGTATTTAAAATAAAGAAAAACATTTTTAAAGTACTCAGTAAAATACAAATTTTTAAAAAAGGGTTAAATATCTATTATCGTCTACAAAAAAATCTTTACTTAAGAGAGAATGAATTTTTCCACGTACCCTGTCAGTGATATTTGGAAATGAAAGTTGTTATGATAAGGGAAGTGCCAGGACCTTAACCCCACACTCCACAGAAAACCACAGCTTTAGAAAAATAAACTCCTCTCAGTCCCTGGTCCCTCTCTCCCCTCCTTCCACCCCTTTTCTCCATGGAATCCATGTCAGGAAGATAAACACTCCAGGCTGTCCCTTTGAATTGAATTTTACAACTCTGAAAAAATAATGACTCTTTTCCTCCCTAATGGCCTTCTGCTTTTAGAAAAATATTCTAACCTTGCTTCTCTGCCTTTGTAACACTGCCAGCCCACTTGCTCAGGAATTTGCCCACTTAGTGTCCCTATAAAAACTTATGAAAATTGGAAAACAGGGCTCAGATTTTTTTGGAGATTTGACTCTCCTCTGGGCCCATGCATAATAAAACTTTGTTCATCCATACTCCCAAGAGTGCTATTTGGGTCATTTTCTGCTGACCACAACATTTGGTTCCCTGACTGGGAAAGACCCAATTGAGCAGACCCATTGTGCCTCTGGCCTGGGGCTTATGGGCATGGCCAACAGCAATCTCTGAGCAAACATGGTGGGCATTGCATGTCCTCTTGATGGGACCTCCTTCTGAGGTGGTCCCTACAGGCCACATCCTTACAACCCAGCCTGACTCAGTGGGGAGGTGGACTGAACAGTGCCACAAGACTCTGGAAAGGTAAGGCCTCTGGGGCTAAGTCCTTAGTCCGGCCCATCTCTGGATGGAAGACGAGACTGATCACCTCCTGAAATCTCAAGTACCAAGATTCCAGAATAGGGCAATCCCTGTGAGAGGGACTGCATAACCTCTGAGTGACTGTGTGAGTGAGGAGGATGGCAGAGGCTTGCATCTGCTGTACCAGCCTGTGACTCCAAAGTGTTATGCTATGGAGCCCACTTGGGCCCTAACCTGTTTTCTGTGGCTATGTCATATGGCATAATGGCCACTTAGAAATTTACCTGGGTGCCTTAGCTAAGACAAGCCTAAGTTCTCACAAGAGATGGGGACAGGTGGGCATCAGAGTGGCCTTAAAAGAGGCAACCCCTTCCCTTATCTGTCTCATGCCACTGAGTCAGGGTGCAGATTCAACACTGTTAATCCCTGTGGGAGGGGCTGCATAACCTCTGAGTGACTGTGTGAGTGAGTGAGGATGGCAGAGGCTTGCGTCTGCCATACCAGTCTGTGACTCCAAAGCGTTATGCTTTGGAGCCTGCTTGGGCCCTAACCTCTTTTCTATGACTACATCATATGGCATAACAGCCACCCTGAAGTTTACCCAGGTGCCTTAGCTAAGAGGAGCCTAAGTTCTGATGAGAGACACAGACAGGTGGGCATCTGAGTGGCCTTGAAAGAGGCAACCACTTCCCTTGTTGTCTTGCACCACCAATGCAGGGTATGGGCTCACCATAGTCAAAACCTACTGTCTTAAACTGCATGCTCAAGAATTTCAAGATGGGTTTTTCCAGAGATTATGGCATCCAGATGAACCCCAGCACCCTCCAAACCTTGTGTGAAGTAGAGTGGCTCACTTTTAATGTTTACTGGCCCTTGGAAGGGACCCTGGATATAGCCACGTTCTGTGCAGTGTGGCTGGTGATCACAGCAACTCCTGACCACCCCAATCAGTTTCCCTACCTTGACTCTTGGTTGGAGATAGCCCAGACTCTGCCCCCTTGGGTTCAATTGTGTTTTGGAAAAAAGGGACAGAGCAGGGTCTTGGTTGCACAGGGAATGGGGCTCCAGAAGCCAGTCATTCATCAAGGGTCCTAGGAGGATGACCCACCACCACCCCACCACCATATGCTCCAGCCATTCTAGACTCTCCTCCTAGCCCAGGAATGCAGGCAGATCTCTCAACACCTCCACCTTTGGTCCCTCCAGAGACATTGATCCCCTCTGAGGAAAGCCCTGCAACCCCACTAGCAAGGAGACCCTGGCCAGCACAACCCACATTACAGATGCCCCTTTGTGAAACACAGGGTCCGGCCCAGATCGGCAAGAATGGGACCATCCAACCTGCGAAGCCTGTATTATACTACCAGCCCTTCACAACTACAGACCTCTTAAACTGAAAGCACCACACCCCCTCCTACTCAGAAAAGCCCCAGGCCCCTATTGATCTCATGGAATCCATTTTCCAAACCCATCATCCTACTTGGGATGATTGCTACCAACTCCTCCTGACTTTGTTTAATACAGAGGAGAGATGACGTATTCTGATGAAAGCCCAAAAGTGGCTGCTGGAGCAGACCCCAACTGGCATCTTAAACCCGGAAGATTAGGCACGAGAAGCAGCACCAGAAGCCCAACTGAACTGGGATTTCAACACTGAACAGGAACTGGTTGCAATACTGGGAAGCACTCCTCTGAGGGGTCTGAGAGGGGGCAAAATGACCCACAAACATGACAATGATGACTTTACTTACTCAAAAGCCTGATGAATCTCTGGGAGATTTCTTTGAACAGCTTTGTGAGGCCTTCAGAATCTACACTCCTTTTGATCCAGAAGCTCTGGAAAACCAGAAGATGGTGAATGTGACCTTTGTTGCACACACAGCAATGTACATTAAAAGAAAGCCCAAAAAATTAGAAAGGTTGGTGGGCATGAACATCTCTCAATTACTGGAAGTCACCAACAAAGTATTCATCAATTGAGATGAAGCCATTGAATGAGAAGCCAAGAAGTGAATAAAACATCAAGCCTCCCTCCTGGCAGCAACCTTAGGAAATCTTGACCCCACCAGATGAGAAGGACCACCTTGAAAAGGGGGGGACAATTGCCAGAAGGGTGCCTCTGGCCATAGACCAATGTGCCTACTGCAAAGAAAGTGGACACTAGAAAAATGAGTGCCCCCAAAAAACTCAGGAACATAGAGGGAACATCCCTAAAGGGAAATACCTATCAGAGCCCCAAGACCATCTGCTCAGGTTGGCAGGACTCAACCCTTAATAGAGGTGACCGGGTTCACTGGAACTTAACCCCCACGAGTTCATGGTCAATACAACTCAGGGGCCAGTCAATTACTTTCATGGTGGACACTGACACTGAACATTCTGTGGTCACAATCCCCATCACCCCCTTTAGCAGAAAAACTGTTAATATCATAGGAGCGACTGGGGACCAGTCAAGCGAATGGCCTTTTTGACAGTCAAGAACATGCCAGCTCTGTGGCCATGAAGTGACTCATGAATTTCTGTACCTGGCTGAATGTCCAGATCCCCTGCTTGGTAGGAACCTCTTAACCAAACTAGGAACCCAGATTACCTTCAAACCTGAAGGGCCAGCAAGCTCAAATCTCGGGACCGGCCTCACTCTCCTCATCACCATGCCCTGAAGTGAAGAATGGAGACTTCATGTGGAAGAAAGTTCAGGTCAGAATCCAGAAAAACTCCTGGAACTTTTTCCCCAGGTTTGGGCAGAAAAAAATCCACTGGGAATGGCACAGAACCGTTCACCCATTATCGTCAACCTGGAGCCTGAAGCAATTCTGGTCCAGCAGAGGCAGTATCTGATTCCCTGTGAAGTGCAATTGGGTATAGCTGAACATATAGATCGCCTGAAGAGAGAGGGGAATCTAATCAAATGCCAGTCACCTTGGAACACCCCATTATTGCCAGTAAAAAAGCCAGATGGGACCAGATTTCGACCAGTGCAGGATTTATGAGCCATTAATAATGACACTCTCACCTTACATCAGGTTGTTGCCAACCCCTACACTTTGTTAGGACACCTGCCACCTGAAGCTACCTGGTTCACTTGCCTGGACCTGAAATATGCCTTCTTCTGCCTGCATCTGGCCTCCCTGAGCCTGCCTCTATTTGCCTTTGAATGGGAAGATCCCAAAACCCAGCAGAAAACTCAGCTAACCTGGACCTGGCTCCTGCAGGGCTTCAAAAACCCTAATGAACTCACATGGGCATCGGTGGATATCAAATCCTCAGCTCACACATTACCAAGGTTTACTCTGTGAAAATCCCTGAGTGACAATAGAAATGGTGCACAGTCTAAACCCTGCCACCTTTTTGCCAGATGAAGAAGGGGTTCCTGAACATGACTGTGTCAAAGTGACAGAAGAAGTTTACACCAGTTCCCCTGACCTCCAAGACAAACTGCTGCCTTTCCCAGATCAGACACTATTTACAGATGGGAGCAGTCTTGTTAAAAATGGGGAAAACTTGCTGGGTATGCAGTCACCACTACTAAACAGGTGCTGGAAGCATCGTCTCTTATGTGGGGACGGTCTGTGCAAGGGGCGGAACTCTGGGTGGTAGTCCAAGCCCTGCAGCTAGCTGATGGGTAAGCGGTAGACATTTACATTGACTCTAAGTATGCATTTGCTACTGTTCATATCCACAGGACAATTTATAAAGAAAGAGGCCTCCTAACCACAGGGGGAAAGGAAATCAAAAACAAAGAAGAAATCCTCCAACTGTTAGAAGCAATCTGGAAACAAGACAGAGTTGCCATGATCCACTGCCAGGGACATCAGAAAGGAATGGATATGGTTGCTCAAGGAAACAGGCTAGCCAACAAAGCAGCTCTGCAAGTGGCTGAAGGAATCCATGGACTATGAGTCCCAGAATTAACACCCCAGCTGTCCCTCTTAGGACAAGAGACTGATCAACCAAGCTATACCCGGGAAGAACAGGAGTGGGCTAAAAGAGAAGGGGGAAGCCAAACACCTGAAGCAACTTGGCTGCTCCTGGATGACCAGATTTTTGTACCAAAAGGAGCTGCTCATGCCCTCATCCTGTGATACCACCAACTCACCCTCCTAGGAAAAACAGCGCTAGAATTCTTGCTTGGGAGATAGTACTACATAGCCCAGGTAACTTCTCTCTGTGTTACCATCAGCAACCAGTGCCAAATTTGTGCTAAAAACAACCCCATGCAGGGCCCCCATACTCTGGCAGGTATCCAGCACACAGGAATAGCCCCCTTTGAAGATATCACAGAAGACTTCACAGAAGTGAAACCAAGTTGATGGTAAAAATATCTGTTGTTGATAATATGCACCTTTTCAGGTTGGGTCAAAGCTTTCCCCACTTGCACTGAAAAGGCAAGAGAAGTGACTAAGGCTTTACTTAGAGAAATCATTCCATGACATGGGCTGCCACTGTCAATTGGAAGTGACAATGACCCAGCCTTAGTGGCTGCTCTAGTCCAAGAGCTAGCAAAAATGTTAGGAATCAAGTGGAAACTCCATACCACTTACAGGCCCCAGAGCTCAGGGAAAGTTGAATGCATGGACCAAACCCTCAAAGCCACCCTAACCAAATTCTGCCAGGAAACTGGTCTCCATTGAGTAGACTTAATTACCTTGACCTTTCTTTGAGTTAGGTGCACCCCAGGATCACAAGGCTATTAACCCTTTGAAATTCTATTTGCATGGCCATCCCCAATTATCTGGGACTTCAGAGGAAATCTCAGACTTCTGGGGGAGGCTAGCCAAGATTCCATTCTCCAGGAGCTGGGGAAAACTAGCTGAAATACATGAAACTGTCATGTCCCAGAATCTCCTCCCCCTGGGACATGCAGTGCACCCCCACCAGCCAGGGAACCTAGTCTCGGTCAATGACTGGAAAAAAGAACTCCTTCAGCCCTCCTGGGCAGGTCCATGTACTCTGCTCCTTGTAACTCCTACTGCTTTTAAAGTTGCAGGTATTGTCCCTTGGATCCATCATTCCAGGGTCAAGAAGGCACATCTCGATAAAGAGCAGGACAGTTGGACAGCCCAATCCATACCTGGCCACCCCTTGAGGGTGCAATTCACCCAGGATCCTCGATCACCGACCTTGTCAAATACCTGCTGAATGGACCCCTGCTCCTGATGTATCTTGTGCTTATATGCCTGCTTGCCTTGGAATTTGGAGTTGGACTCACTGCTGTGGTCCCTGCAGACTGAACTGTTGTGAATAGAACCCTAATTGCAATTGCTTAATGGTGTATAATAGGATGCTTCTGTGCCTTAACTTGCTTGTCCTTTACATCTTTGTCCCCTCCCTAGAATTCAATTCCTGCCCCCCAAATCTATGGCAGCTGCAAATTAGTCAAAGCTGGGGCAAACAATCCATGCTGAATGCTTCAGTCCCATTCTTGGCAGGTGCAACTTCAGCCTTTGTAATATTTGACACTTGCAGGGAAATCCAAGATCACGCTCTTTACACCTTGCTGGTTGCCTCATACACCCATGTCTCAATACTTGCCCCCATGAGAGGGTGTAGGGGTTGCAGCTATGGGACTTATGACAAATACCTCTGCTGAGACCTCCAAAAAGACAGAGGATTCTGCCACTCTTGGAGCTTGCTGGTAGGTGCCACTGCTCCCTGGAAGGGGGTCCCACTGACTTCTTATCTCCTATAGAATATCTCCAGCCCAGCAGGGTGTGGCATAAACCTGTGACTCTTATTACACATAACCACTGGATCAGAAAATACCTTTTAAAGGCCCAGACAGGACTAAAACTAAGAATCAGAATATAAAACCCTTTGGGGCCAGACCCAGTAGACCTCATACTGGTCCAAATGATCCCGGTAACCCAACCCCCAGAGAAAACCCTGATGAAAAACATCAGTAAAGCCACCCAGATGCTAAAAGCCAAAATTAGAACAGCCCCCCACAATGTTCTTTTGAACCAGGTTCAAAATTGCCACCAATACTTAATGAATCTCGACCAGACATAGCTGGCTCCTGTTGAGTATTCAGTTCCTCCAATCTAACCATCTTCCCTGTACCTGTCCCATGGAATATAATCCCCCTAACTCATGTCAGCTCTGCAACAGGAACCAGGCCCTTCCCAGTCTGCATAACCAAACCCCCAGGAAAACTGGCTAATTGTAAAAACATAACTACTAGGTCTCCTTCAACCATCCTCCTTCTTGGAAGGGCCAACTGTGACACCACCCACCCACTCAATGGGCCTGATCAATGCACCACAAACTCCACCATCTGGGTCTGTGGCACCAACGCCTACCAGTACCTACCCCAGTATAGCCAGGGCATATGCTACCTGGCTTGGCCAGTACTATCATTCTCAGTGTATGGAGATGAATTGCCTGGAAAGCTCTCCTGAGCCAAATGAGTAATACAGGCAATTCTGACACTCTTAGGACTAGGAGTAATCAGGAGCACAGCAGTAGCAGGGGCCTCACTCACAGTTGGTCAGGAGGGCTTACAAACCCTAGCATGGGAAACATCAAATGACCTTGAAGAAATATTGGGGGCTCTCAAAGAGTTGTAAGACCAGATAAACTCATTGGCAGAAGTGGTTTTACAAAACAGGCTAGGATTAAACTTGCTCACCGCAAGTTCAAGGGGGATCTGTCAGGTCCTGGGGAAAGAATGCTGTTTCTATGCAAACTCCTCAGGAATAGTTAGGGACAAAGTAGCCCTACTGAAGGAACAAGACAAAAACCATTTAAACCGTGTTTACCAGGCATCTGCCAATGGAAACTACTTCTGGTATCAACTCTCCTGGATTTTGTCATTTATGCCAGTAATAGCCTCAGTCTTTTTCCTCTTAAGTTTAGGGGTCATGCATTCTATGGTACCTAACACAATACATCACTTCCCACTTAAATGCCTTAAAACACCAAGTAATGCCTTGTGGTAAATATCAGCACTTGGGGACTTTAGAAAAATCCCTATGATTGCAAATGATGCCCCATAAAGAATTATAAGGGCATCAAAAGGGGGGAATGATAAAGGAAGTGCCGGGACCCTAATCCCCCCTTGACACAAATCCACAAATTTAAGAAAATAAACTCCCCTTGGTCCCTGGTCCCTCTTTCCCCTCATTCCTCCATTTTTCTCCATGGAATCTATGTCAGGAAAATAAGCACTCCAGGCTGCCCCTTTGAATTGAAATTTACAACTCTATACAGATAATGATTCTTTTCCTCCCTAATGGCCCTCTGCTTTTAGAAAGATAAGCTAACCTTGCTTCTCTGCCTTTGTAACCCTCCCTGCCTGCTAGCCCAGAAATTTACATGCTTAGTGTGCCTATATAAACTTATAAAAGTTGGAAAAGAAGGCTCAGATTTTTTGAGATTGGACTCTTCTTCAGAGCCTGCACGTAATAAAATTTTGTTAATCTGTACTCCCAAGAGTGCCATTTGGGTTACTTTCTGCTGGCTACAACAAAACCAGAGTATTTCCAAACAGCAATCCTCAGAGCAAAGGAAGCCTAAGGTAGAGGAAGAAATGAGAATAGAATTAGATACTATTTTCTCAATGAAGAGCCAACATAACAAAAGTAAAGAGACACCAGATACTTCCCAGTTTAGTAAATTGTATAATCTTTTCAAGGAACATGAAATGGAAATTTTGGCACTGGATTCCTAAACAGCTCCCTGTGGTGGAGCCTGGAATGCTAGAATCATGGTCACTCTCACCATTGGTGACCCAGGAAAAACTGCTATGTTGTGATTCCTAGCAACTGGCCTGGCCTGTATTCTTTCTCCTCTTCCACCACAGGGATCTTAAGTGGGTGTGGCTCAAACAATTTGGCAGACTAATTATTTGGAGCTTAGGGCAAAGAAGATAGGCTCTTTGGAAAAGAGCATGAAGAAAGAAGGCAGTGCTAAAAATAGAAAAGAAAGAGAGAGAAGAATGGAATCCTAGACAAAAGTTACTTAGTTCTATTTTCTTTTGCAGTGTGGTGTGGTGCTGGTACAAAAATAGAAATAAAATGAATAATCCAGTAGTCCAACTCTTGGCTTTGTGGAAAAAATTAAAACAAAAGAGTCTTCAAAACAGAAACGCCATATACACACAATTAGCCAGACATGTTGAAGGCAGGGTATGGAAAATTTGTTTTAATCATATACTAGGGACTATGGCTCATGGTAGAAATGTCATGATATTTTATCATGATCTGAAAGAAATATTACACCATGGTGTGGTGTGATGATGGAGGAAAGTGGTATGAGAATTCTGACCAAGTGCATAAATGTTTTATTATTTACAGATTCTATTAAGAAATATATATTTACAAAAATAAGAATGTGGCAGTTTGGACGTGCAAACTCAAAATGGTAGGAAGAGTTGGACTCTCTATATAACTCACATTAAAACAATATACATGGGAATCCGAGTGGGTTCCGTATAATATTTTAGGTAATCTAAGCACCTCTTAAAATATATGTATATATATATATATAAAATAACATTTTTGTAAGCAAATACACATATATGCATATATATTTATATATCATTTTACAAATGTTTGTTTGTATTTTGATAATTTTTTTTTTTACCCAAAAAAATAATTCCAAAGAAAAAAAAAAAAAAACACGATATACTCTCATACACATATTTGGTGTACTGAAAATAAATAAAAACTGTTTTAATGTACTCGGTAAAATACAAATTTTGCAAGAATGGTTAAATATCTAATATCATCTACAAATAAATCTTTACCTAAGACAGAATGAATTTTTCCACATACCCTGTCAACGCTATTTGGAAATGAAAGTTGTGAGCCATTTTTAAAAGTAAACTCTTTAAAAACATGAAGTTTCAATGATATGAGTTCGTGTGGAAAGCCTTTGGTACATAAATTTTAGGTCTATATTTTCTTCTTAATAGTGAAATAATATTTAACTACTCTACCTTGGAGAATAATAATGAGACAACAACAAATGATTCACAGTGATTCCTCCATTTTTTAATAATCTCAATTTTAAATTGATAATAAAGAAGAGATCTTTTGACATGACTTCACGATTGTTTACTGAATGGTTAGAAGGCTCCAAGGTTTTGTTTCAAGGAAACGATTTCTGATTTTCTGGATATCTTTGGGTTGTTTTCAAGTGCAGAGAGTTTGTGATGTAGATATAAACATATAAATAACTGTTCTTACTCCCTATTGTAATTTTTAAAAGGAATTGGAAATAAAATCAAACTTATTCTTACAAAAAAAAGCAGAATCCATAGATACACAAACAAAAAGCCCAGGAACTCAGAGTACAAACAGCTCCCAACCTCAAAATTTCTCCTATAGCTTGTGAAAGACCCTGTAAACAACCAGGAGAGAAAAGCCACTTCCAGGGTCAATAAGTTGACAAAGAATGACTCATCTATTCACAAGATATCAGGGGGAGAGGAATGGTTTATAAAAGTCAAGGACCTAATCCATCAGGCATAGTGTACAGCCCTCCATTCTGGTGCACATGTAATCATAGCCTCCAACAATGAAAAAAAACAAAAGGGAGACCAGTTTAGGGCCATAAGTAATTCCAAACCTTCATGTTTGACTCTCACCACCGTCTTTCTCTTATATTTTTAAGTGAGGGATATCATTCATATGTGAACATTCATAAACTTGAAGTGTAGAGCAAAACTTGTGACCTTACAGAATAAAGGGGCATAGCCACTTACAGGGCTCCCATACACACATATTCAGCAGGAACTTGAATTGTGATTCATTTTTTAAAAGTTGGCCAGAGCATCTTTCAAACATGATGAATAAGTTTAATCCATGGCTCACCTTTGGTGTACATTTCCTGACATCCCCACTATTTTTAAAAGAAAACTATTTTATTGATACATTTTAAACAAAATTCTATTTATCCAAAGTGTATTCCCTGGTGTTTAGTATATTCACAGAGGTATGCATTCATCTCTTCAATCATTATTAACCATTTTCAACATCTCTGTAATAATTATAATAAAGAAAGAAAAACCAGATGAACAAACAAGAAATTATTCACCTCTCAATCACTTTGTTGACACTGCCATGCATAGGTGTTTTACTGGCTTTCCTTGATCAAATTTTTTTTGTTTATCTATCAGTTTTATTGCTATTTGTTCATATGCCATATCATGTGGACAAATTGAATAATGAATGGCTTTTTTAAGCTGTGGAAAAGATCTTTATTTTAAAATTATAAACTGAAATGCATATTAGATTGAAAGAAAATGTAAATTTTAAAAGGGAGTGTAAGGTTCAGTTAGATTTAATATAATCAATGATAAAAAGGGATAGTATGGCACTAACAATTAAAAAGGGAAATAATTAGTCTAATATAATGGAAATAAATTATAACAAAATTCTAATTATTATATTCCAGCTCAAACTCTAGGACATAACCATCTCTAGGAATGAAATAAATTTTTTGTTTTATCCTGCAATTTCCATTAAGGCATTCAATCTTTCTGAGTAAATACATGACTCTGGGAATTGCACACATGTCATTGGCATAAATTACCACAAATAACAAGATCATTAGGAAAACCATAGTATTTCCAACCAGCAATCCTCAGCACAAATGAAGCCAAGAGTAGAGGAAGAAATAAGAATAGAATGAGATAGTATTATATCAATGAAGAGACAACACTACTTAAAATAGAGATACACCAGACACTTCCCAGGTTACTGCAATGGAAAACATTTTCAAGGAACATGAAATTGAACTTTTGGCTCTGGATTCCAAAATAGCTCCCAGTGGTGGAGCCTGAAACTCTAGATTCATGGTCACCTTCGCCATTGGTAATCCAGGTAAAATGGCCATGTGGCGGTTCCTAGGAAATGGCCTGGCCTGTCTTCTTGGTGCTCCACCACTGCAGGAATCTTAGGTGGTGTTGCACAAATAATTCTGCAGCCTAATTATTTGGAGCTAGGGGGCATGGAGGATGGGCTCTTTGAAAAAGACAGCATCTTGAGAGAAGGCACTGCTAAAAATAGACAAGAAAGAGAGAGAAGAATGGAATCCTAGAGAAAAGAAACTAAGCTCTGATTCTCTTTTGCAGTGTGGTGTGTTGCTGGTTCAAAAATAGAAGTAAAAAGAAAAAATCCACTAGTCAAACTCAGGACTATGTAGAAAAAGTTAAAACACAAGAGTCTTCAAAACAGACACACCATATAAACACAACTATCCAGACATGTTGAAGGCAGGGTATGGAAAATGTGTTTTAAACATATACTATGGACCATGGCTGGTAGTAAAAATATCAGGGTATTTTATCATGATCTGTAGGAAATATTCCACCACAGTGTGGTGTGATGATGGAGGAGAGTGGGATGAGAATTGTGACCAAGTACATAAATGTTTTGTCAGTTTACAGATTCTGTTAAAAAATATATATTTACATAAATAAGAATGTGGCAGTTTGGAGGCAAAAACTCAAAATGGGAGGAAGAATTGAACTCTAGTTAGAACACAGATAAGGACCATATTCTCTCATACACATATTTGGTGAATTTAAAATAAAGAAAACTATTTTTAAAGTATGCAGTAAAATACAAATTTTAAAAGATTTGTTAAATATCTATTATTGTCTACAAATAAATCTTTACTTAAGGGAGAATGATTTTTCCACATACCCTTTCAATGCTATTTGGAAATGAATGTTGTTAACTCTTTTTAAAAGTAAACTCTTTAAAAACAAGAAGATTCAATGATATGAATTCCTGTGGAATGCCTTTTTTACATAAATATTTGGACTAGATTTTCTTCTTAATAGTTAATGAAATAATATCAAACTACTCTACCTTGGAGAATAATAATGGGAAGACAACAAATGCTTCTCAGTGATTCCTTCATTTTTGAATAATCTCAATTTTAAATTGATAATTCAGAGATCTTTTTACATGGTTTCCTGACTGTTTACTGAATGGTTAGAAGGCTCCAGGTTTTGTTTCAAGGAAACCATTTCTGATTCTCTTTGGTTTGTTCTTGGGTGCAACAATATTGTGATGTAGGTATCCACATATAAATAACTGCTTACATGCCATAGTGTAATTTTTTAGAAAGTATTGGAAATAAAATCAAACTTATTCTTACAAAGAAAGCAGAAACCACAGATACAAACAAAAAGCCCAGGAACTCAGAATACAAACAGACTGCAACCTCAAATTTTCCCCTATGGCTTGTGAAAGCTGCCACCCCTACCCAGGAGAGAAAAGCCAGTTGTAGGGTCAATAAGTTGGCAAAGAGTGACTCAACAGCTCACAAGATATCGGGGAGGAGAGGAATGGTTCATAAAAGTCAAGAACCTAATCCATCAGGCAGAGTGTACCACCCTCCTTCCTTATGCACATGTGATCGTAGCCTCCCGCAATGAAGAAAAAGAAAACTAAAACCAGTTTAGAGAAATAGGTAATTAAAAAACTTCACATTTGACTCTCACCACCCTATTTCTTTTAACATATTTTTTGATGGATATCATTCATACATGAACATACATAAACTTGAAGTGTAGAGAGAATTTGTGACCTTACAAAAAAAGGGGGCATAACAGCTTACAAGTGTCTCATACACACATGTTCAGCAGGCACTTGAATTGTGATTCATTTTTTAAAACTTGGCCAGAGCTTCTTCAAACATGGTGAATAACTATAATCCATGGCTCACCCTTGGTGTACATTTCCTGACATACCCACTATTTTTAAGAGAAATCTGTTTTATTGATACATATTAAACCAATATCCTATTTATCCAAAGTGTATTCCCTGGTGTTTGGTATATTCACAGAGTTGTGCATTCATCTCTTCAATCATTATTTAACATTTTCAATATCTATCACTATAATAATTATAATAAATAAAGAAAAAGCACATGAAAAACAAGAAAATTATTCACCTCTCAATCCCTTTGTTGATACTGCCATGCATAGGTGTTTTACTGGCATTCCTTAAACAATTTTTTTTTATCTATCAGTTTTATTGATCTTTGTTCACATACCACATCACGTGGACCAACTGAATAATGAATGGCATTATTTAAGCTGTTGAAAAGATCTTTATGGGAAGCGGCTGTGGCTCAATCAGTAGGGCTCCCGTTTACCATATGGGAGGCCCCGGGTTCGGTTCCCGAGGCCTCCTGGTGAAGGCAAGCCCGCCCGCACGGCGTAGTTAGCTGACCCAGTGAGCACAAGCAGCAAGGGGGGGATAAATGAATAAATAAATAAAATATTAAAAAAAAAAAGATCTTTATTTTAAAATTATAAACTGAAATAGATATTAGATTGAAAGAAAATGTAAATTTTAAAAGGGAGTGTAAGGTTCGGTTAGATTTAATGTAATCAATGATAAGGAAAGGATAGTATGGCACAAATACTTTAAAGGAAAATAATTAGTCTGATATAATGGAAATAAATTGTAACAAAATTCTAATTATTATATTCCAGCTCAAACTCTCGTACATGGTAATCTCTAGGAATGAAATACATTTTTTTTTTATCCTGCAGTTTCCATTGAGGCATTCATTCTTTCTGAGTAAAAATATTCCTCTTTGGGAATTGCACATATATCATTGGCATAAATTACCAGAGATAACAAGATCACTAGGAAAACCATAGTATTTCCAACCAGTGATCTTCAGGGCAAAGGAAGCCAAGGGTAGAGGAAGAAATGAGAATAGAATGAGAAAGTATTTTCTCAATGAAAAGCCAACATTATCAAACATAAAGAGACTCAGGATACATCCCAGCTTAGTGCTATGGATAAGCTTTTCAAGGAACATGAAATTGAACTTTTGGCCCTGGATTCCAAAATGGGTCCCAGTGGTGGATGCTGGGACACTAGAATCACGGTCACCCTCGCCATTGGTGACACAGGAAAAACAGCCACGCGATGGTTCCTAGCTTCTGGCCTGGCCTGTCTTCTTTCCACTCCACCACTGCAGGGATCTTAGGAGGGTGTTGCACAAACAATTCCAAAGACTAATTATTTTTAGCCCACGGGCATGGAGGATGGGCTCTTTGGAAAAAAAGACAGCATCTATAGAGAAGGCACTAAAAGTAGACAAGAAAGTGCGAGAAAAGAACGGAATCCTAGATAAAAGTAACTAAGCTCTGATTCTCTTTTGCAGTGTAGTGTGGTGCTGGTTCAAAAACAGAAGTAAAATGAAACTCCACTAGTCAAACTCAGGATGATGTGCAAAAAATTAAAACACAAGGGTCTTCAAAACAGACACACCGTATACACACAAATACTCAGACATGCTGAAGGCAGGATATTTTAAATGTGTTTAAATGTATGGACCATGGCAGGTGGTAAGAATGTCAGGATATTTTATTATGATCTGTAAGAAATATTCCACCACGGTGTGGAGTGATGATAGAGGAGAGTCGTATGAGAAATCTGACTGAGTGCATAAAAGTTTTGTTAGTTTACAGATTCTGTTAAGAAATATATATTTACAAAAATAATAATGCCGTGTTTTGGAGGTGAAAACTCAAAATGGAAGGAAGAATTGAACTCTAAATATAACTCAGATTAGGACGATATTCTCTAATACACATATTTGGTGTATTTAAAATAAAGAAAACATTTTTAATGTCCTCAGTAAAATTCAAATTTTAAAAGAAGGGTTAAATATCTATTATCATCTACAAATTAATCTTTACTTAAGACAGAATGAATTTTTCCACATACCCTGTGAACACTTTTTGGAAATGAAAGTTGATAGCCCTTTTTAACAGTAAACTCTTTAAAAACAAGACACTTCAAAGATATGAGTTTGTGTGGAATGCCTTTTGTACATAAATTTTTGGACTAGATTTTTTTCTTAATAAATAATGAAATAATGTTAAACTACTCTACCTTGGAGAATGATAATATGAAGGCAAATGCTTCTCAGTGATTCCTCCATTTTTGAATACTCTCAATTTTAAATTGGTAATTTAGAGGAGATCCTTTTCCATGAATTTACAATTTTTTATTGAATGGGTAGAAGGCTCCAGGATTTGTTTCAAATAAACTATTTCTGATTTTCTTGATATCTTTGGTTTCCTCTTGAGTGCAGAGAGATTGTGATACAGGTACCCATATATAAATAACTGTTCTTATGATATATTGTAATTTTTTAGAAAGTATTGGAAATAAAATCAAATGCATTCTTACAAAGAATGCAGAATCCACAGATACACAAACAAAATGCCCAAGAACTCAGAGTGAAAACAGCTCCCAACCTCAATATGTCTCCTATGGCTTGTGAAACCTTCTGCCCACATTCAGGAGAGAAAAGCCTCTTGTAGGCTCAATAAGTTCACTAGAGAGTGACTCAACTATTCACAAGTTATCAGGGAGGAGAGGAATGCTTCATAAAAGTCAATTACCTAATCCATCATGTAGAGTGTACCACCCTCCATCCTTAGGCACACATCATCATAGCTACCAACAATGAAGAAAAAAAAAATCAAAGACCAGTTTAGGAAAATAGGTAATACCAAAACTTCATGATTGAATCTCACAACCCTCCTTCTCTTAATATATTTTTTAGTGATAGTTATCATTCATATATGGATATATATAAATGAAGTGTAAAGCAAAACTCATGACCCAACAAAATAAAGGGGCATAACAGCTTACAGGGGTCCCATACATACATCTCCAGCAGGAACTTGAATTGTGGTTCATTTTTTTTAAATTTGGCCAGAGTGACTTTCAAACATGATAAATAACTGTAATCCATGACTCACCTTTGGTGTACATTTCCTGACATCCCCACTATTTTTAAAACAATTCTGTTTTATTGATACATATTAAACCAATACCCTATTTATCCAAAGTGTAAGTTCCCTGGTGTTTGGTATATTCACAGAGGTGTGCATTCATCTCTTCAGTCATTATTAAACATTTTCAATATCTCTATAATATTTATAATAAAGAAAGAAAAACCAGGTGAACACACAAGAAATTATTCACCTCTAAATACCTTCATTGGCACTGCCATGCATAGATGTTTTTCTGGCTTTCTTTGAACAATTTTTTTTTTTGTTTATCTATCAGTTTTATTGATATATGTTCACATACCACATCATGTGGACAAAGTGAATAATGAATGGCTTTTTTAAGCTGTTGAAAATATCTTTATTGTAAAATTATAAACTGAAATGTATATTAGTTTGAAAGAAAATGTAAATTTTAAAAGGGAGTGTAAGGTTAGGTTATTTAATATAATCAATGATAAGAAGGAGATAGTATGGCACAAATACTTATAAAGGAAAATAATTAGTCTGATATAATGGAAATAAATTATGACAAAGTTCTAATTATTATATTCCAGCATGAACTCTTGGACATAATAAGCTCTAGGAATGAAATATATTTTTGTTTTATTATGCAATTTCCATGGAGGCTTTCATTATTTCTGAGTAAATATTTCCTCTTTGGGAATTGCACACCTCATTGGCATAAATTACTGCAGATAACAAGATCACTAGGAAAACTAGTATTTCCAACCAGCTAACCTCAGAGGAAAGGAAGCCAAGGGTAGAGGAAGAAATAAGAATAGAATGAGATAGTAGTATCTCAATGAAGAGCCAACATCATAAAAATAAAGAGACACCAGATACATCCCAGCTTGGTGCAAAGGATAACATTTTCAAGGAACATGAAATTGAACTTTTGGTGCTGGATTCCTGTGGTGGAGCCTAGAATGCTAGAATCACAGTCATCCTCACCATTGGTGACTCAGGAAAAATGGCCACATTGCACTTTCTAGGAAAGGCCTGGCCTGTCTTCTTTCCACTCCTCTATCACATGGATCTTTAGTGGGTGTTGCCCAAACAATTCCACAGTCTAATTATTTGAAGCTCTGGGATATAGAGGATGGGATTTTGGGAAAATATAGCATCTAGAGAGAAGGCAGTGCTAAAAATAGAAAAGAGGGAGAATAATGGAATCCTAGATAAAACTACCTAAGCTCTTATCCTCTTTTGCACTGCAGTGTGGTGTTGGTACAAAAATAGAAAGAAAATGAAAAATCCACTATTCCAACTCAGGACTATGTGGAAAAAATGAAAACAAAAGCATCTTCAAAACAGACAAACCATATACTGCAACTGTTCAGACATGTTGAAGGCAGGGTACATAAAATGTGTTTTAATCATTGACTATGGACCATGACTGGTGGTAACAATGTCATGATATTTTATCATGATCTGTAAGAAATATTCCACCATGGTGTGGTGTGATCATGGAGGAAAATGGTATGAGAATTGTGATCAAGTGCATAAATGTTTTGTTAATTTACAGATTCTGTTAAGAAATATATATTTACAAAAAGAATGTGGCAGTTTGGGGTCAAAAACTCAAAATGGAAGGAAGAAATGGACTCTAGCTTAACTCAGATTTGGATGATACTCTCTAATACACATATTTGGTGTATTTAAAGAAAAATATTTTTAAAGTACTTAGTAAATACAAATTTTAAAAGAAGGGTTAAATATCTAACATCATCTACAAAGAAATCTTTACTTAAGAGAGAATGAATTTTTCCACATACCCTGTTAATGTTATTTGGAAGTGAAAGTTGTTAGCCCTTTTAAAAAGTAAACTCTTTAAAAACAAGAAGCTTCAATGATATGAGTTCATCTGGAAAGCCTTTTGTACATAAATTTTTGGACTAGATTTCTTCTTAATAGTTAATGAAATAATATTAAACTACTATACCTTGGAGAATAATAATGGGAAGACAAAAAAATGCTTCAGTGATTCTTCCATTTTTGAATAATCTCAATTTTAAATTATAATTCAGAAGAGATCTTTTACATGTTTAATAATTGTTTACTAAATGGTTAGAAGGATTCAGGTTTTGTTTCAAGGAAACCATTTCTGATTTTCTGGCTATCTTTGGGTTGTTCTCAAGTGCAGAGAGATTGTGATGTAGATATCCACATGTAAATAACTGCTCTTATTCCATATTGAAAAATTTTAGAATGTATTGGAAATAAAACCAAACTTATTCTTACAAAGAAAGCAGAAACCACAGAGACACAAACAAAAAACTAAGGAACTCAGAGTACAAACAGCCCCCAACCTCAAAATTTCACCCATGGCTTATGAAAGCTGCCACTCCTATGCAGGAGAGAAAATCCACTTGTAGGGTCAATAGGTTAACAAAGAGTGACTCCACTATTCACAATATAACAGGGGGGAGAGGAATGGTTCATAAAAGTCAAGGACCTAATCCATCAGGCAGAGTGTACAACATGCCATCCCTATGCACATGTGACCATAGCCTCCAACAATGAAGAAAAAGAAAACAAAAACCAGTTTAGAAAAATAGGTAATTGAAAACCTTCATGTTTGACTCTCACCACCCTTTTTCTTTTAATATATTTTTTAATTGATATCACTCATAAATAAACACACATAAACCTGAGGTGTAGAGCAAAACTTGTGATCTTACAAAATGAAGGGGAATAACACCTTAGAGGGGTTATGTACATACATCTCCAGCAGGAACTTAAATAGTGATTCATTTTTTTTAAAACTTGGACTGAGTGTTATTTCAAACATGACTAATAACTATGAACCATGGCTCACCTTTGGTGTACATTTCCTGACATCCCCACTATTTTTAAAACAAATCTGTTTTGTTGATACATATTAAACCAATATTCTTTTTATCCAAAGTGTATGTTCCCTGGTGTTTGGTATATTCACATAGGTGTGCATTCATCTCTTCAATCATTATTAAAAATTTTCAATATCTCTACAAAAATTATAATAAATAAAGAAAAATCAGATGAACAAACGAGAAATTTTTCACCTCTCAATCCCTTTGTTGACAGTGCCATGCATAGGTGTTTGTCTGGTTTTCCTTGAACAATTTTTTTTAATCTATCAGTTTTATTGATATATGTTGATATACCACATCATGTGGACAAAGTGAATAAGGAATAGATTTTTAAAGTTGTTGAAAATATCTTTGCTGTAAAATTATAACTAAAATGGATATTAGATTGAAAGAAAATGTAAATTTTAAAAGGGAGTGTAAGGTTCAGTTAGATTTAATATAATCAATGATAAAAAGAAATAGTATGGCACAAACACTTATAAAGGAAATAATTAGACTGAAATAATGGAAACAAATTATAACAATATTCTAATTATTATATTCCAACTTGAACTCTTGGACATAATAATCTATAGGAATGACATAAATTTTTATTTTATCATTCAAATTCAATTAAGGCCTTCATTCTTCCTGAGTAAAAACGTTCCTCTTTGGGAATTACACACATTTTATTGGCCTAAATTACTGCAGATAACAAGATCACCAGGAAAGCCATAATATTTCCAACCAGTGATCCCCAGGGCAAAGGAAGCCAAGGATAATGTAATTGATGAGAATAGAATGAGAAAACGTTATCTCAATGAAGAGCCAATATTATCAACAGTAAAGAGACACTGGATATATCCCAGCTTAATGCAATGGATAACCTTTTCAAGAAACATGAAACTGAACTTTTGGCCCAGCATTCCAAAATGGCTCCCAGTGGTGGAGGCTAGAACACTAGAAACATGGTCATCCTCACCATTGGTAACCCAGGAAAAATGGCCACGTTAAGGTTCCTAGAAGCATCTGGCCTGGCCTGTCTTCTTTCTGCTCCACCGCCACAGGGATCTTAGGTGGGTGATGCACAAAAAAATTTCACAGACTAATTATTTGGAGCTCAGGGACATGGAGGATGGGCTCTTTGGAAAAGACAGCATGTAGAGAGAAGGCACTGATAAAAATAGACAAGAAAGAGAGAGATAAGAATGGAATCCTAGATAAAAGTAACTAAGCTCTAATTTTCTTTTGCAGTACATTCTGTTGCTGGTTCAAAATTGGAAGAAAAAGCAAAAATTCCACTAGTCCAACTCAGGACAATGTGGAAAAAATTTAAAGCACAGGAGTCTTCAAAAGAGACACACCATATACACACAACTATCCAGACTTGTGAAGGCAGGGTATGAAAAATGTATTTTTTAATGTATAGTATGGGCCATGGCTGGTGCTAACAAGGTCATGATATTTTATCATGATCAGTAAGAAATATTCCACAATGGTGTGGTGTAAAGATGGAGGATAGTGGTAAGAGAATTGTGACTGAGAGCATAAATATTTTGTTAGTTTAAAGATTCTGTTAAGAAATATATATTTACAAAAAGAAGAATGTGGCAGTTTTGAAGCAAAATTTCAAAATGAAAGGAATAAATGGACTCTAGTTATAACTCAGATTAGGACGATATTCTCTAATACACATATTTGATGTGTTTAAAATAAAGAAAAACATTTTTAAAGTACTAGGTAAAATAGAAATTTTTTAAAAGGGTTAAATATCTAATATCATCTACAAATAAATCTTTACTTAAGAGAGAATGAATTTTTGCACATACCCTGTCAGCGCTATTTGGAAATGAATGTTGTTAGCCTTTTTCAAAGTAAACACTTAAAAACAAGAGGCTGCATTGATATGAGTTCATGTGGAATGCCTTTTGTACATAAATTTTTGGACTAGATTTTCTTCTTAATAGTTAATGAAATAATATTAAACTGCTCTACCTTGGAGAATAATAATGGGAAGACAACAAGTGCTTATCAGTGATTCCTCCATTTTTTAATAATCTCAATTTTAAATCAATAATTCAGAAAATATCTTTTTACACGACTTCACAATTGTTTACTGAAAAGTTAGAAGGCTCTAGGTTTTGTTTCAAGGAAACCATTTCTGATTTTTGGGATATCTTTGGGTTGCTCTCAAGTTCAGAAAGATTGTAATGCAGGTATCCATATATAAATGACTGCTCTTATGACATATTTTAATTTTTTAGAAAGTATTGGAAATAAAATCAAACTTATTCTTACAAAGAATGCAGAATCCACAGATACACAACAAAAAGCCCAGGAACTCAGAGTACAAACAAATTTCACCTATGGCTTGAGAAAGCCCCTGCCAACACCCAGGAAAGAAAAGCCACTTTTAGGGTCAATAAATTGACAAAGAGAGACTCAACTATTCACAAGATATCAGGGAGGAGAGGAAAGGTTCATAAAAGTCAAGGACCTAATCCAGCAGGCAGAGTGTATAGCCCTACATCCTTATGTACACGTGATCTTTCCCTCCAACAATGAAGAAAAACAAGGCAAAGTCCAGTTTAGAGAAAAAGGCAAATCCAAACCTTCATGTTTCACTCTCACAACCCTCCTTCTCTTAATATATTTTTAGTGATGGATATCATTCATACATGAACATATATAAACTTGAACTGTAGAGCAAAACTCATGAACTTACAAAATAAAGGAGCAAAACTCTTACAGGAGACCCATACATATATCTCCAGCAGGAACTTGAACTATGATTTATTTTTTAAAACTTGGCAAGAGTGACTTTCAAACATGATGAATATCTATAATACATGGTTCACATTTGCTGTATGTTTCCTGACATCCCCACTATTTTTAAAACAAATCTGTTTTATTGATACATATTAAACCAATATATTATTTATTCAAAGTGTACATTCCCTGGTGTTTGGTATATTCACAGACGTGTGCATTCATCTCTTCAATCATTATTAAACATTTTTAATATCTCTATAATAAGTATAATAAAGAAAGAAAAAAAAGAGATGAACAAACAAAAACTTATCATATCTCAATCCCTTTGTTGACATTGCCATGCATTGGTATTTTTCTGGCTTTTCTTTAGCAAATTTTTTTGGTTCATCTCTCACTTTTATTGATATATTTTGACAAATCATATCATGTGGACAAAGGGTATAATGAGTGGCTTTTTTTAAGTTGTTGAAAAGATCTTTATTGTAAAATTATAAGCTGAAAAGGATATTAGAGTGAAAGAAATTGTATATTTTAAAAGGGAGTGTAAGCTTAAGTTATATTTAATATAATCAAAGATAAGAAAGAGATAGTATGGCACAAACACTTATAAAGGATAATAATTAGTCTCAGATAATGGAAATAAATTATTTAAAAATTCTAATTATTATATTCCACCTCACACTCCTGGACAAAATAATCCCTAGGAATTAAATAAATTTCTGGTTTATTATGTGAATTCCATTGAGGAATTCATTATTTCTGAGTAAAAAAATTCCTGTTTGGGAATTGCACACATGTCATTGCCATAAGTTTCCACAGATAACAAGATCACTAGGTAAACCATAGTATTTCCAACCAGTGATCCTCAGGGCAAAGGATGCCAAGGGTAATGAAATTAATGAGAATAGAATGAGGAAGCATTATCTCAATGAAGAGCCAATATTATCAACACCATCAAAGAGACACCAGATACATCCCAGCTTAGTGCAATGGATAACCTTTTCAAGGAACATGAAATTGAACTTTTCACCCTGCATTCCAAAATGGCTCTAATTGGTAGAGGCTAGAACACTATAATCTTTGTCACTCTCACCATTGGTGACCCAGGAAAACTGGCCATGTGAAGGTTCCTAGCATCTGGCCTGGCCTGTCTTCTTTCTGCTCCACCACCACAAGGATCTTAGGTGGGTGATGCACAAAACATTTCACAGACTAATTATTTGGAGCTTGGGTGCATGGTAGATGGGCTCTTTGGAAAAGACAGCATCTAGAGAGAAGGCACTGCTAAAAATAATAAGAAAGGGAGAGAAAAGAATGGAATCCTAGATAAAAGTACCTAAGCTCTAATTTTCCTTTGCAGTGTGTTTTGATGCTGGTTCAAAAATAGAAGAAAAAGCAAATATTCCACTAGTCCAACTCAGGAAAATGTGGAAAAAAATTAAAACACAAGAGTCTTCAAAACAGACACACCATATGCAAACAACTATCCAGACTTATTGAAGGCAGGGTATGAAAAATGTGTTTTAAACATATACTATGGACCATGGCTGGTGGTAACAATGTCATGATATTTTATCAAGATCTGTAAGAAATATTCCATCATGATGTGGTGTGATGATGGAGGAGAGTGGTATGAGAATTCTGACCAAGTCCATAAATATTTTGTTAGTTTACATATACTGTTAAGAAATATATATTTACAAAAATAAGAATATGGAAGTTTGGGGGTGAAAACTCAAATTGGAAGGATGAAATGGACTCTAGATATAACTCAAATTAGGATAATATTGTCTCATACACATATTTGGTGTATTTAAAATAAAGAGAAACATTTATAAAGTACTCAGTAAAATTCAAAATTTAAAAGGGTTAAATATCTTTTATCATCTACAAATAAATCATTACTTAAGAGAGAATGAATATTTCCTCATACCTGTCAACGTTATTTGTAAATGAATGCTGTTAGCCGTTTTCAAATGTAAACCCTTTAGAAACAAGAGATTTCCATGATATGAGTTTGTGTGGAATGCCTTTGTACATAAATTTTAGGAGTAGATTTTCTTCTTAATAGAAATAATATTAAACTACTCTATCTTGGAAAATAATAATGGGAAGACAACAAATGCTTCCAAGTGATTCCCCATTTTTGAATAATCTCAATTTTTAATCGATAATTCAGAGAAGATATTTTTACATGACTTCATGATGGTTTACTGAATACTTAGAAGGCTCCAGGTTTTGTTTCAAGGAAACCATTTCTGATTTTCTGGATATCTTTGGGTTGCTCTCATGTGCAGAGAGATTGTGATGCAGATATCCATATATAAATAACTGCTCTTATGCCATATTGTAATTTTTTAGAAAGTATTGGATATAAAATGAAACATTCTTACAATGAAAGTGGAAACCACAGAGACACAAACAAAAAGCTGAGGAACTCAGAGTACAAATGATAAAGAAAGTGCTGGAGCCCTAACCCTGAGCTGGAGCTCAGGAGAAACCAACAGCTTTAGGAAAATAATCTCCCCTCAGTCTCTTTCTCCCTTCCTCCCCTTTTCTCCTGGAATCCACATCATTTGGAAGATAAGCATTCCCAGCCTGCCCCTTTCAATAGGAATTTACAACTCTAAACAGATAATGACACTTTTCCTCCCTAATAGCCCTCTGCTTTAGGAAGATAAGCTAACCTTGATCCTTTTGCTTTTGTAACCCTGCCTACCCACTTGCTTAGGAATTTGCCCACTTAGAGTTCCTATATAAACTTATGAAAATCAAGACATGGCACTCAGATTTTTGGAGACTTGACTCTCCTCTGGGCCACACATAATAAAACTTTGTTCATCTGCCCTCTCAGAGTGCTGCTTGGGATTTCATTCCATCTGCCACAACAAATTGAGCAGACCCACTGTGCCTCCATCTTGGGGCTGACAGGCATGGCTGACTGTGATCTCTGAGTGAATGAGGTGGGCACCATCCATCCTTTAGTCAGAACCTCCTTCTGAAGTGGTCCCAGTGGGCTGTGTCCTCACACTCTTGCCTGACTCAGTGGGGAGGTAGACTGAACAGTGACAGAAGACTCCAGAAAGGTCCCCAGGTCCCAAGTCCTCAGTCAGGCCTGTCTCTGGATGTAAGGGGAGACTGACCACCTCCTGACATCTTGAGTACTGAGATTCCAGAATAGGGCAATCCCTGTGGGAGAGACTGCATAATCTCTGAGTGATTGTGTGTCTGAGTGAGGATGACAGAGGCTTGCCTCTGTTATTACAGTCTGTGACTCCAAAGTTTATGCTACAAAGCCCATGTGGGCCCTAACCTGTTTTCTGTGGCTACATCATATGGCATAATGGCCAACCCAAGCTCTGCCCAGGTGCCTTGGCTAAGACAAGCTAAAGTTCTTGCAAGAGACTTGGTCAGGCAGGCATCTGAGTGGCCTTGAAAGAGGTGACCCATTCCTTCATCTGTCATGCACAACTGACGCAGGGTGTGGACTTATTACTGTTAATTCCTGAGGGAGGGACTGTGTAACCTCTGAGTGATTGTGTGTGTGAGGATGAAAGAGGCTTGCCTCTGTTATTCTATTCTGTGATCCAAAGCTTATGTTATGGAGCCAGTGTGGGCCCAAACCTGTTTTCCATGGCTACGTCATATGGAATAATGGCCAACCTGAACTCTGCTCAGGTGCCTTAGCCAAGATGAGCCAAAGTTCTCATGAGAGATGTGGACAGGTTGGCATCTGAGTGGCCTTGAAAGAGGTCACCTTTTCCCTTGTATGTCTTGCACCACCAATGCAGGGTATGGGCTCATCACAGTCAAATCTTAAACTGCATGCTCAAGAATTTCAAAAAGGGTTTTTATGGAGATTATGGCATCTCCACAATAAATTAAATAAAACATCAAGCCTCCCTACTGGCAGCAGCCTTGGGAAATCCTGACCCCACCAGATGAGAAGGGCCACCTTGAAAAGGGGGACAAGCACCAGAAGGGTGCCCCTGTCCAGAGACTAAGGTGCCTACTACAAAGAAAGTGGACACTGGAAAAATGAGTGCCCCCAAAGACTCAGACACATAAAGAAAATATCCCTGAAGGAAAATACCAACCTAAGCCCCAAGACCATCTAATCAGGCTGGCAGGGCTCAACCCTGAATAGGGGTGACTGGGCTCACTGGAACTTTGCCCCTAAGACCCATAGTCAAACTATAAGTCGGGGGCCATTCAATGACTTTCATGATGGACACTGGCACTGAATATTTTGTGGTCATACCCCCCATCACCCCCTTTAGTGGAAAAACTGCTAATATCATAGGAGCGACTGGGGACCAGTCAAGCCAATGGCCTTTTTGCCAGTCAAGAACTTGCCAGTTTGGTGGCCATGAAGTGACTCATGAATTCCTGTACCTGCCTGAATGACCAGTTCCCCTGCTTGGTAGGGACCTCATAACCAAACTAGGAGCCCAGATTACCTTCAAACCTGAAGGTCCAGAAAGCTTAAGTCTCGGGACCAGCCTCACTCTCATCACCATAACCCATGGTGAAGAAAGGGGACTTCATGCAGAAGAAAGTTCAAGTCAGAATCTGGAAAAACTGCTGGAACTTTTCTCCCAGGTTTGGGTGGGAAAAAGCCCACTGGGAATGGCACAGAACTATGCACCCATCATCATCAACCCGAAGCCTGTAGCAGTCCTGGTCTGACAGAGGCAATATCTGATCCCCCGTGAAGTGCAATTGGGCATAGTGAAACACATAGATCACCTGAGGAAAGAAGAAATTCTAATTGAGTGCCAGACACCCTGGAACACCCCATTATTACCAGTAAAAAAGCCAGATGGGACTGGATTTCAACCAGTGCCAGTGCAGGATTTACAAGCCATTAATAATGCCACTCTCACCTTACATCAGGTTGTTCCCAACCCATACACTTTGCTAGGACAGCTGCCACCTGAAGCCACCTGGTTCACTTGCCTGGACCTGAAAGATGCCTTCTTCTGCCTGTGGCTGGGCCCCCTGAACCAGCTTCCTTTTGCCTTTGAATGGGAAGATCCCAAAACCTGACAGAAAACTCAGACAACCTGGACCTGGCTCCCACAAGGCTTGAAAAACTCCCCTACCCTTTTCAGGGAAGACTTGGCAGCAAATTTGGCCAACTATCCCTGAGAAGACTGCAGGTGTGCCCTCTTGCAATCCATAGATGACTTCCTACTTGCCATTGAAATGGAAGAGGACTGCTTGGAGAGACATCCAGACTCTCTTACAACTCCTAACACAGACTGGGTACAAAATGTCTTGGAGAAAGGCCCAGATCTGTAAACAGTATGTCAGGTACCTGGGGTTCAGCATCACACATGGGCACCAGACACTCAGACCCAAATGAAAGAAAGTGATCTGCACCATCCCTACTCCCACCACAAAAAGAAAGCTTCATGAGTTCCTCAGGGCTGCAAGGTTCTACCGCATCTGGATTCTCGGGTTTGCAGCCATGCCCAAACCCCTTTATGAAGTTCTGGTAGGTACAGAAAAAGGGCCTCTTGCCTGGGGAGAAGCTCAACAGGGGACCATTCAAAATATCAAAGGACAACTCGACTGCCTTGGGGCTCCCAGATGTAACTCAAAACTTTTACCTGTTCATGCATGAAAAGAACAAAGTAGCATTGGGGGTTCTCACTCAAACAGTCAGCCCCTGGCAAAGACCTATCACTTACCTCTCCAAGCAATAAGACCCCGTGGCTGCAGAGTGTCTACCTTGCCTGAAAACCCTGGCAGAAACCATAACCTTCATCAAAGAAGCTGTCAAATTAACCCTTGGACAAGCTATTCATGTTATGGTGCCACAAGCAGTTCACCTAATGAACTCACACGGGCATCGGTGGATATTGAATCCCCGGCTCACACATTACCAAGATTTACTCTGTGAAAACCCCAGAGTGACAACATAAACAGTGTGCAGTCTAAACCTTGCCACTTTTTTTACAGGAAGAGGAAGGAGTTCCTGAGCATGATTGCATTGAAGTAACTGAGGAAGTTTTCCAGTTGCCCCAACCTCCAAGACAAACCACTCCCTTCCCCAGATCAAACACTATTTACAGATCAGAGCAGTCTAATTAAAAATGGGGAAAAGCTTGCTGGATATGCAGTCACCACTACCGAATGGGTGGTGGAAGCAGCATCTCTACCACAGATTGTCCGTGCAATGAGCAGAACTCTGGGCACCGGTCCAAGCCCTGTAGCTAGCCACCTGGTAAGTGGTAAACATTTACACTGACTCTAAGTATGTATTTGCTACCATTCATATCCACAGGGCAATTTATTTTTAAGAAAGGTCTCCTAACCACTGGGGAAAGGAAATCAAAAACAAAGACGAAATCCTCCAACTCTTAGAAGCAATCTGGAAACCAGACAAAGTCACCTTCATCCACTGCCAGGGACATCAGAAAGGAATGGACATAGTTGCTCAAGGAAACAGGCTAGCTGGCAAAGCAGCTCAGCAAGTGCCTGAAGGAACCCACAGAATTGACACCACAGATGTCCCTCTTAGGACAAGAGACTAATCAATTAAGATATACCTGGGAAGAACATGAATGGGCTATGAGAGAAGGGGGAAACTGAACTCCCAAAGGAACTTGGCTGCTGCCAGGTGACTGGATTTTTGTCCCAAAAGGAACCATTCATGCCCTCATCCAGTGATACCACCAACTCACCCACATAGGGAAAACTGTGCTAGAAGTCTTGCTCGGCAGTTAATACAACATAGCCCAACTAGCTTCTCTCTGTGCCACCAACAGCAGACAGTGACAAGTCTGTGCCAAAAAGAACCCTCTGCAGGGGCCCTGTGCTCAGCACATGGAGACAGGCCTCTTTGAAGATCTCACAGTAGGCCACAGAAGTGAAACCAAGTCGGGGTAAAAATATCTATTAGTGATGATATGCATCTTTTCAGGCTGGGTCGAAGCTTTCCCCACTCACACCGAAAAGGCAAGAGAAGTGACAAAGACTTTACTTAGAGAAATCATTCCCTGACATGGGCTGCCACTGTCTATTGGAAGTGATAAGGGCCCAGCCTTCATGGCTGCTGTAGTCCAAGAGCTGGTGAAAATGTTAGGAATCAAATGGAAACTCTATACTGCTTATAGGCCCCAGAGTTCAGGGAAATTTGAATGCATGAATCAAAACCTCAAAGCAACCCTAGCCAAATTCTGCCAAGAAACTGGTCTCCCATTGTTAGACTTACTTCCCTTAACCCTTCTCTGAGTTAGGTGCCCCCCAGGACCCACAGGCTATTCGCCCTTTGAAATTCTATTTGGATGGCCACCCCCAATTTTCCAGGCCTTCAAAGGAAATCTCAACTTCTGAGGGAGGTTAGCCAAGATTCCATTCTCCAGCATCTGGGGAAAACACTAGCCTAAATACATAAAACTGTCTTGTCCCAGAACCTCACCCCCTGGGACACCTGGTGCACCCCCACCAGCCAGGGGACCTAGTCTGGGTCAAAGTCTGGAAAAAATAACCCCTTTAGCCTTCCTGGACAGGTCCACATACAGTGATCTTTTTAACTCCTACTGCTCTTAAAGTTGCAGGCATTGACCCTTGGATCCATCATTCCAGGGCAAGAAGGCACACCCTGATAAACAGCAGGACAGCTAGACAGCCCAACTGATACCCAGCCACTGCTTGAGAGTACGAGATGCCCAGAATCCCTGAACACTGAACTTGTCAAACACCTGCTGAATGGATCCCTGCTCCTGGTAGATCCTGTGCTTATGCGGCCTACTTGCCTTGTTATTTGGAGTTAGACTCACTACTGTGGCCCCTGCAGATGGACTATAGTGACTAGAGCTCTAAATACAATTGTTTTTTGGTGTATAATAGGATACATCTGTGCCTTGACTTGCTTATCCTTTTCTTCCTCGCCCCCTCCTTAGGAGCCAATACCCACCCCCAAAATCTATGGCAGCTGCAAGTTAGTCAGAGCTGGGGCAAATAATCCATGGTGAATGCTTCAGTCCCATTGTCAGCAGGTGCAATTTCAGCATCTGTAATATTTGACACTTTCAAGGCAATCCAAGATCCCACTCCTTACACCTTGCTAGTTGCCCCATACCCCCATGCACCCATACATGCCCCTGGGAGTGGTGTAGGGGCTGCATCTATGGCAGTTATGACAAATACTTCTGCCGAGGCCCCCACAAGAGTGGAGGATTCTGCCACTCTTGGAGCTTGCTGGTAGGTGCCACCATTCTCTGGAAGGGGTCCCACTGACTTCTCAATATCTCCTACAGAAAATACCCAGCACAGCAGGGTGTGGCATAGAAACTTGTGACTCCATGAAACTCACCTTATTAAGCATAACCACCAGATCAGAAAATACTTTTTTAAAGCCCCAAACAGGACTGAAACTAGGAATTGGAATATATGACCCAGGAGGCTGGACCCAGGGAACCTCATACTAGTCCAACTGATCCTGGTCACCCACCCTCCAGAGAAAACCCTGGTTAAAAATATCAGTAAACCTGCCAAGATGCTAAAAGCCAAAGTTAAAACAGGACCCCACAATGTCCTTTTGAACCAGATTCAAGATTTCCACCAACTCCTAAATAAATCCCAGCCTGCATCCTGTTGGCTATGTACTTCCTCAAGTCTAACCATTTTCCCCATACCTGTGCCATGGAACACAACCTTCCTGACCCATGACAGCTCTGTGGTGGGGGCCAGGCCCCTCCCAATCTGCATAAAAGAACCCCAAGGAAAACTAGCTAACTGTAAAAACATAATACCAGCTCTCCTTCAACCATCCTCCGTCTTCGAAAGGCTAACTTTTACACCACCCACCCACTCAATGAGCCTGATTGATGCACTGCAAACCCCACCATCTGGGTCTGTGACAACAATGCCTACTGGTTCCTACCCCAAGATGGCCAGGGCATCTGTTACCTGGCTTGGCCAGTACCATAATTCTCAATGTATGGAGAGAATTGCCTGGAGAGCTTTCCCAAGTCAAATGAGCAATACAGGCTATTTCAATACTCTTAGGACTAGGAGTAGTCAGAAGCACAGCAGTAGCAGGGGCCTCACCTGCAGTTGGTCAGGAGGGCATACAAACACTACCATGACATCAAAGATACATCAGGGGAGATGGATGTGGCTCAGATGGTTGGGTGTCCATCTCCCATATGGAGGGACCTGGGTTCGATCCCTGGGACCTCCTGGTAAAAAAAAAAAAAAAAAAAAAAAAAAAAAAAAAAAAATACATCGGGGATTCTCAATGGGTTGCAAGACCAGATAGACTCATTGGCAGATGTAGTTTTACAAAACAGGCGAGGATTAGCCTTGCTCACTGCAGATTCAGAGGGAATCTGCCAGACCCTGGGGGAAGAATGCTGTTTCTATGCAAATTCCTCAGGGATAGTTAGGGACAAGTTAGCCATGCTAAAAGAATGAGCCAAAGAATGAGCCAAAGCCAAAGATTAAACCATGTATACCAGGCATCTACCAATGGGAACTACTTCCAGTATCTCCTTTCCTGGATTTTGCCATTCATGCCAGTAATAGCCTCAGTTTTCTTCCTCTTAACTTTCGGGCCATGTGTTCTATGGTACCTAAGACAATATATCCACTCCCGCCTAAACGCCTTAAAACACCAACTAATGCCTCGTGTTAAATATCTGCCCTTGGGGACTATAGAAAAATCCCCATGTTAGCAGATGATGCCCCATAAGGAATTATAAGGGCATCAAAGGCGGGAATGATAATGGAAGTGCTGCAGCCCTAACCCCCATTCAGCAGAAACCCACATCTTTAGGAAGATAAGCACCCCTCATCCCCCCTTTCTCCCTAATTCTTTTTTTCCCTGGAATCCACATCTTTAGAAAGATAAGCTCTCCCTGTCTGCCCCTTTCAACTGGAATTTAGTACTTCAAACAGATAATGACTCATTTTTTTTTTTTTAATTCATACAAGCCTGTTCAAACAAATTTGTGGGGCTTTTTAAAGAATAAATTTTTGTGAAAGGATCTGGTTCTCTTATACTACATTTATCATATTATCCTTTCATAGCATTAGGTGCCTTGTACTTTATTTATTATTTTTTAATTTGTAAAATGATATATAAATATATATGCATATATGTGCATTTGCTTACAAAAACATTATTTGTATATATATATATATATTAAAAGGTGCTTAGATTACCTAAATATTACACAGAAACTACAGGGATTCCCATGTTCCCCACCTCTCACACCTCCCACCACATCCCACACAAACATCTCCCACAAGTGTGGCCCATCACCCTCAATGGACTTACGCATCCTGGGGCCTTGCCATCAACCATAGACCACAGTTCACATTGTAGACCACACTGTCTCCCATGCAGTTCTGAATGGTATGTGCTGATTTAAAATGGCCTACATCCATTGCCACAACGGCACTCAGGACAACCTCCAAGTCCCGAAAAAGCCCCTATATTTCAACTGCACATCCCCTCCCTGCCCCAAAAGTGCCCAGTGGCCACTGGCTCCACCTCACTGTGGAGGTGCTGCAGCCCTAACCCCCATTCAGAAACCCACATCTTTAGGAAGATAAGCACCCCTCATCCCCCCTTTCTCCCTAACTCCTTTTCTTCCTAGAATCCACATCTTTAGAAAGATAAGCTCTCCCTGCCTGCCCTTTCAACTGGAATTTAGTACTTTAAACAGATAATGACTCTTTTTCCTCCCTAATAGCCCTCTGCTTTAGGAAGATAAGCTAAACTCACACCTTTTACTTTTGTAACCCCTGCCTACCTGCTTGCTTAGGAATTTGCCCACTTGAAGTCGCTATATAAACTTATCAAAGCCAAGACAGGGCATTCAGAATTTGTAGACTTGACTCTCCTCTGAGCCCGTGCATAATAAAACTTTGTTCCTCTGCCTCTCAAGTGCTACTTGGGTTTTTTCATCATCTAAGTTTTGTTTCTGCCACAACAACATCACTACATTCCAGAGCTCAGAGCTTCTTTCTTTTTTTATTTTATTAGAGAAGTATGGGTTTACAGAAAAATCATGCATAAAATATGGATTCCCACATACCATACACCAACAACAACAACCTGGATTGCTGTGGATATTTGTTACACTTTTGGTTAGGACATTTTTATAATTGCACAATTAATATATGTCCATGGTTTAACTTACAGCTCAATGTTTGTGAAGTGTAGTTCCATGGATTTTTTAAAGATTATATTACCATATATACAATCTAACACTTCCCCTTTGAATCATTTTCAGGTCTATATTTCAGTGCTATTAATTGTGCTCATAATGTGCCACCATCACCACCATCCATTACCAAAATATTTCCATCATTCCAAAAAGGAGCATTATACATTTTAAGTCTTAACGTCCCATTCCCTCTCCCTACCCCAACCCTTATAGCCTATATTCCAGAGTATATCTCTATGAGTTTGCTTATTCTAATTGTTTTAAATCAGGGAAGTCATATAATAATTGTCCTTTTGTGCCTGTCTTATTTCACTCAACATGATGTCTTCATGGTTCATCTGTGTTGTCACACATATCAAGAATTCATTCTTCTTTACAGCTGAATAATATTCCATGGTAGGTACATACCATGGTATATACCACATTTATTTTTCCATTCATTGGTTCATGGACACTTAGATTGTCACATTTTCTTTCTTGCTCTAGAAAAATCACTACTGATAGTGCCTCGTTATGTTGCTGATAACTTCATCAGACATGCATAAAAGGTGCACCCTCTTTTTGAATGCCAATAAAGAAAAATCTAATCAAAGTATCACTAAAGAAAAACTTTCCATCCAATCATGTAAAACATGTATATACAGGTAATGAAAATAGGTTATATCTCTTCATTCTGTGATTGCTCTAAAATATCTAAAAGCCACCTTCAATCATTTGCCCAGAGGTCTCACTCTTTTGTATATTCTGGTTGAGGGAGGCAATACTGTAGAGAACTTTCAGAAAAAGGATCAATCCTGCTGAAGACTTTTAAAACTACAAATATTCTCTCAGGTTGGGAGCATCAATGTTCTGTATAAGTACAAATAGTTATGCTGCCAATAAATATTTAATGGAAAGTTATTTTTCATGACTCAAGTGTGCATATACTTTATTATCAAGGAATAAAAATAACACAGAATACAGATCTCTTCAATTCAGAATTATCTGATGTCATAAAGACTGTAAAATCCTACAAGTCTCATATATTAGGCAATCAAAGTTATTAATTATCCAGTTTCATTATTGATTTGATTATAAATAGATTGTGTTTCAACTATTTTTAAATAAAAATAAAATTGTAAAGATCTTAGGACATCTCCTGAGAGAAATAAAAAGAAATTATTCATAAAGAAATATCAAGCAATATATTTATTTTTTAAAGGATTTATTTATTTATTTATCCACCCTATTGTTTTGCACTCATTGTCTGCTCTCTGTGTCCATTTGCTGTGTGTTTCTCTGTATCTGCTTGTCTTCTCTTTTAGGCAACACCAGGAACAAATCCTGGGACCTTCTAGAGTGGGAGAAAAGTGCTCAATTTCTTACACCATCTCAGCTCCCTGATCTGCTGTGTTTCTTAGTGTCTCTCCTCTGTGTCTCTTTTTGTTGTCATCTTGCTGTGCCAGCTCTCCACTTGGGCCAGCACTCAGTGTGGTCCAGCACTCCTGCACAGGCCAGCACTCCTGCATGGGCTAGCACTCTGCATGGGACAGCTTGTTGCTTGGACCAGCTCACCATGTGGGCCAGCTTGCCTTCACCAGGAAGTCCTGGAAATCAAACCCTGGACCTCCTACATGGTATACAGGAGCCAATAGCTTGAGCTACATCCATTAAGCAATATACATAAATTTGGGGTAGAGACATTTGTTTCCCAAGGGAATATTTTGTCTTTAACTCTTTTAATAGTCTTCTGAAATTTAAAAATAAAAAGTGTGCTGTAGTATTTTAATAGCAAACATTTTTGGTAATGAACTTCAATATTATTGTTCTCTTATATGTTCCTATGCCTTTACATATAAATGCAAATATGTCTCTATAATCAAATATAATGTTGTTTAAAATTTGTTTCACAGAGACTATTGAGCACTGACAAACATTTTGCTAGTGGTTAGATATGCAGTTGTGAGAAAAATACATGACCTTTCTCCCTGACTTTAATATCTAAACATCCAAACAATTTTTTACTTACACATTGTGGTAACATTTGAACATAAAGTTCAGGATGTTAGCAGAGAGGTGTGTCAAAGGAGCCCTGGTCTCATCTGGAGGCTTGGGGAGGATCTACTTCCAAGTTCTTTCATCTGGTCTTTGGCAGCATTTAGTTTCTCTTAAAGGAAATTTTGGACTGAGGAACTTGGTCCATGGCTGTTGGCTGGTGTTCTTCTCATTTCCTTATCAACTGGGCCCTTCCACATGGATGGTCCCTACATCAAATCTTACAAATTGAGAAGGCCATAGAGTCTGCTAACAAGTTGGAATTCACAGTCTTTTGTAATCAAATGTAGGAAGTGATTAGCCATTCATTTTGATGCATTCTATACATTAGAAGCTATTCACTAGGTCCAGCCCTCAATTAAGGGAAAGGGATTACACAGGGTGTGAATACCAGGCAGGAGGGATCTTTGAGCATCCTTTTATAAGTCTGCCTACCATCCTGTCTTTCACAAAATTTGGTTGACATGGGGTCAGCCAGCAAGTAGACTTCCTGAAGATTCCTTGGTGGATCAAATATCAGGTTTTGGCTGTTGTCTGTCTCATTTTAGTTTCACAGTCCTTTTACTTATCCAAAATGTCTTTCATTCCATAGGAATTTATTGAGAGCAAAATGAGTGGCTTGCATTGAGCTAAAGGCAAAATATAGAACAGTAATCAATATGTGGTCCCAGGTACTTCAGTCTTATGAGGAGGGTATGGTTCTCCTACCTGAAACAAGTGAATTTCTGGAGTCCCTGGCAGCTCCTGAAATCTGATGAAAGTCCCATCTGAGGAGGTCAGAAAAATTAATTTTTTTCTGGCTCCATGCATCTCTTTGTCAAATTTAAAGTGATATTGTTTGATAATCAGAACTTTGACCTATGTTTTTCCTTCAGTTTAGTATCTCTTTTTTTATTTTTTACTCAGGGCTGTACAACAACTTACTATGGTGTCTTTAGGGAGATGGAAATACTGGTGATGTTTCCTCTGAGAACTTTATTTTGAGGTTTTAGCTTTGCTCATTGCAGGATGAAAAGGGTGATAACTGATGAAAGCTTCCACAGCCAACTGCTCATGTGATCTTGACCCCTATTTCCAACCGTACATCATCACCACAGTCTACCATCCTCACTCTGCAAATGTTCTTACTTACTTATGTTTCCCTCTAGAGGCATTGGCTGGATTTAAAAAATTGCACACAGTGGGATCAACTTGAGGCTAGAGGGGAACAGGGGAAAATCAGAAAGTGAATGACACAGTGAGGGAAATGCAGATAAATGAAAAGAGAAACAAAGGTTGCTGCACAAGTTCATGACCATTGTGTAGATAGGACTGTCCTCCCTTATCCATCCCATCCCATGTCTCCTTCTGGCAGACTGGCTATCTCTACTTCTACTCTAGGTATTGGTGTGGATTACAACCCCATATAGTGACAAGAACACAGCATTCCTTCCCCCAGTCCCTGCCATTTCCTTTGCCCAATCATTATGCTTTGCCAAACATTCAAGGAGGTATTGTTCTCTGCCCAGCTTCTATGCATGTCACTTGGTCAGAATGATGGCTTTATGAAGGACACCCCAATACCTAATCCACTGGTGTGGGCCAGTGTCTATAAGTTGCTAGAATGAAAGTCTGTGTAAAAGGGGAGGAGAAAGAGTGTCTGTTGGGTATTTCACATCCATGTCATCTCAGTCTGCATCTGGAAGAATCCCCCTTCTCTTCAATCTATTCCTTAGATCAAGGCATCCCACCTCCCAACCACCAATTAATCCTGCTAGAAGCCTAGATGGGGAAAATCAAGGCTGGCATATTCTGGTAGCTTCTGGGAGCTGCTCTTATATTCCACAAGGGGATCTGGAATTGATTAAAATTCAAACAAGCCCCACTCCCAACCTTTCAGATGTTCCAATATTTCTGAAGTGAAACATACTTTCCTTCAGCCAAGATGATGATCAAAGGAGCATTTTTAGACTCTAAAATCTTCATAACTAAGGGATGGCTTGTAGAAGGCTTTCATGCCTATTGTTATGTCCAGTGTCCCCATAAACACACAATCTGAATAAGAACAGTTTGACTCTTCTGTAAACACACTGCCCCCCATCCAAGGGATAGTGCCACACTGTAGCCCCTTCTCCTTCAGAGCCCTCACCCCTTCATGCTTCACTTATGAGCCATGTCTGGAGCTTAGAGGGCATGAAATGTCAAAGGAAGCCCATTTTCCCTTCAGGAGAAGATCTGACATCCAGCCCTGTTCTCTCCTATACTACTCTTCAGATATCATGGGACTGGACCTCAAGAGGAGCTCAGTCTCAGGATGAAAAAATGTTCAGAGCTTACCATGTAAAAACAAATGGGAGACAAGTTCCCACTTGAGGTATCATTTCCCAGCCTCTGCTGCTATGTGTGAGGAACTGGAATTAGACCTCTGCATGAAGTAGTCCCAGTGTTATCCTTAGACCTTATCTCTGTATCATAGGTACCTGGGAAAAAGCAGGTCCCTTTGCTAAGGCCTTTGACTCTGTTCCCCCTTTCCTTCTACCTGGAGACTCCCATTACTGGATCACAATGAGTAAAGATGGAGCCTCAATCCTTATGAACTGAGCATTGGGGTCAAATGGGTTACGGGTATACACTCAGAGAAGTGTCAGCACTTCTTTAGGAATTCTGTTTTATGGAAAATGGTGAAACCATATAATTTTTACAAGCTGGCCTGCCTAGTGGGATATGGCTATAGAAGGTGGATCCAGGATCTGATACCAGAGGTGAGATCTTAACTGTCCCTGGAATCTGTGTGAATCAGGATATCAGAAAATGGAGATACTAGGGGATCCTCACTTAGAGGATGCTATCTGGAGATTAAAATGTGATGATAGAGGATCAAGTATAGCTCATTAGTTTGAGCACCTGCTTCCCACAAATGAGGTCCTGGGTTCAATCCCTTGTCCCTCTTAAATTTTTTAAAAAAATATGATGATAATTCCATGATACAGACTGTGTGTTATAATTAATTCTAAAGCTGCCATAACAGAACAGAGAGAAAGACCCATCAGCAGCACATGATTTCTGGGACTCCAAACACCACAACAGAACTCACAGGTTAGGAATCCCTTAGAAAATGTGGAAATGAAAATGCTCATTGAGTGATCCCTCCTCTATGCTTTGGGTGGATACCAGAAGTCTGCACTGGTGTCAAGTGCTTCAGAGATCCTGATGTGGTTCAGAAACTTGAACTTCATAAAAGAGTGGTTCAAAAGAAAAAGACCAATACTTATGATGGACTCCCATCTCCATCAGACAAGGCAAAGTGATCACTCCAGTGTTAGTCACTCCTCCCTCCATTAACTCTCAGACTATGAGCTCTGAGGTGTACAATAGCATAATCACCATGCCCATCTCAGACACGGATTGCCCTTGTCAAATTATTAACATAATTGGAGAGAGACTATTAAGAAATGTCTAAATAAACCATGTGGATGCTAATATTCCTCTTTCCCTCTAATATATAACAAAACACCTGATTCCTTCTAACCCTGATGATCAGGGCAAATTAACCTTCCAAGATGTTGCCTCCTGTTTTTGCCTCCCAGACGCTGAACACAATGATCCGAAGTGCCCCAGGGGGAGAAAAGTTCCCATTTGGCAGTTAAAACTTGTAATTCAATGACATTGTACTTGGGCCTTTTTTCACATAACTTTTAGAACTAGATTCTGATATTCTTCTAGAAAGTTATTTAGAATTTTGAGATGACTTAACTGTATCAGTTGTGTAATTGACATGTTAGCTATGTTGAATCATGTTATCTGTGAATGTGGATCTAAATGAATTGCTAAAATTATTGTTTCTTTTTAGGATATGAGGAGAACAATAAATGACAAATATCTACCCCACATTGGAAACAGTAAACACTTATAAAAGTTGAGAAAAGAAGATGAAGATCAGAGAGGACATCTGGGAAGATGGCATTGGAGTAGGCATGCACAGCTCAACTCACAAAAACAATGAAGGAAGGGCAAAAAGCTCTCAAAAGGAGCTGCTTTGAGGATCCACAGATCAGGAGAGTGCTGTACACTGTTCAGAAGGATGAGGGATTGAGAGATGAGGAACTCAAAATGAAAACCCTAAATTATTAACCCCCATGGATGGGAATGGCACCTATCCCCCAACTTCAAGGTGAACAGCCTGGAGAAAGCACATGGCTAGCTGCTGCCAACTGAGAAGGGAACAGACATCTTCCTTAAGTAGCAGAATGTAGAGAGTGGTTTCTCTTCAATGAGTTTGGCCAGCAAAGCCCAATTTAAATCTTAACTCTGGTTAGACCTGAATAATGGTCAAGTGGAGGCTGAAAAAGACACATCCATGGTAAGATTTGCCAAAAAGCATCATCTGCTGCCAGGCCAGGAAATTGCAAGAAGAAAAAAATGCTATTTGGGGTCTCTCTTTCCAGACCCCTTGGATTGGATCTGTGCCTTATTAGTGGGATCAAGGCCCTAATTTGATAACTTAAGCTGGGAAATTTTAAAGGCTTAGAATAAGCTGAACCAAAAATCAATAAAGAGCTATGAAACAAAACCACTAGGCAAGAGAGAGAAATTGACCATCAGAGTAAATTCACCAAGATAATCAGATGCCTAGACATCAGCAAAAAATTACAAGCCATACTAAGAAACAGGAAAAATGGCCCAGCCAAAAGAACAAATCAAAAATTCTGATGAGACACAATATTTAAGACAACTAATCAATGATAATCACACAATTCTCCTATATAAATTCAAGGAGTTGAAGAAAAATATGACAAAAGAAATAAATTATATTGTGATAATGGATGAGCATAAAGAACAATTTGAAAGCCTGCAAAGAAATGTAACAGCTTATGGGAATGAAAGACAATGATTGAGGTTAAAAATACATTAGACCTTGCAAATTCCAGCTTCCTCTTGGTAGAGACATGGAGCAGAGAGTGTGGAGATGCAGAACCCATAGGTCAGAAGGGAAATCCTAAAGGCTTTCAGGATGAAAGAGCAGTGATATAGTCTCACTACATGCAGGGCCTGACATGGGAGGTCACAAGGATGCCTTACCAGGCCTGACCTACATGAGGAGATGCTCAGCAGCCTGGACACAAGAATGGGGCCTGTGTGGATACCCTACAGGATGAATTGTGAGAATACACACTCAAGAAATGGAAAGACATGAAACCTCAATGTCCACAGATGTCAATGCCCATGAGCTATGCAATCAAATGTTACTAAAAGCAGATATATAAGCAAAGGCTCCCATGGGCCAGAAATACCTACACATTGAACTGCTTTGATGCCTGTCCTGTCATGTCTCCATAAGCTGGGTCCTGAGGGAGATGAAGTATTCAAAGTCAAGCTCCATGGCTTGCCCTGGTCTTGCTCTATTGAGATGTGCAAAATTTCCTTTTCAACTGAAAAATTTAAAACTGCATAAGGCTTTCATTTCATCCACCACATGGAAGGCAGACAGCTTTGTGAGGCTTTTGTTAAACTCAAATCAGAAGTATAACAAATGGCCCTGAAAAAGGACAGAGAAAGCAGAGGACACAGATGTACTGAAATATTTAAGCTTTACAGAGCCAAAATAGATGGGGTGCTGAAGTACAGTGATGCATTTAGTACTAGTCAAGACAGCTCAAGTTGATACAGCTTGTATAGGAAAATGCTCTTCTTTTAGTCTATCCAAGGAAAAATAAGTGCCTATTTTTACAGAAGTCTGTACTTTTTGCAATTACTCACACTTAATATGCTATCATAACTGATATTTGAATTGTGCTGTTGGGAGACTGGTGTTATTTAATTGATGCCTTCTCTAATGTGGGAGTCTACTCTGCAGCAGTCTCCTTCAAGCATTCTGTTGACCCTGGATGTGGAATTGCCACCTATTTGCTATGACATAGACATTTAAATTTCTTAGTGCTTTATAGACTGTGTATTCTTTGTATCAGTAAAGCAACTCTTTCTTTAATAAACTTATCCTAATATTGAAAAAACCCTGGCAAAGCAAGAACTTCCTCTGTAGTATAATGTTGCCACATTTTATGGGAATTTAAATCAATATCCACTCATCTTTAAAATAATACAAATAAAATATTTGAAAGTTGTAAGAAATTCTTTCAATATTTTAAACATTTTCAGGAAACGCAGAATTTCAAAAAACTCTTGAATAGTAAAACAGGGGCTATGTTGTTATTATATATGGTCCTCTCTAAATAGCACTTAAAATTTAACTTCATTGCATGCCAGTCTCCTGTAAATGTTTTGTGTGGCTTTGAGAATTTTGTTACTGATGTGCTGACCACTGGTGCTATATTATTCTTCAGTGCTGTCATAATTCAGAATCTTTTTTACTAAACTAATTCACCCAAATACTCACTTAATAGAGATGTTAATGTTTATTCTGTAAAATGTGCAAAAAAATTGATAATTCTGGCATAAATTTTTATTTTTCATAAATTTTTATTTTGAAAAAAATGCATTAGAACAAAAAACAAAAACATTTGAAATGGGAGAAGAACAGTTAACTGACATCAAGGGAAGAACATTTGAACTTGAAAAGACAGGAGAACAGAAAGAGAGAAGAATGGAGAAAACAGAACAGGGTCTCAGGGAATTGACTGATAATATGAAGCACACAAACATATATGTTATTGGTGTTCCCAGGAGGAGAAGAGATAGGAAAAGGGCCAGAAAGAATATTTAAAGAAATAATTACTGAAAATGTCCCAACCTTTGTGAGACATTAATATCAATATCCAAGAAGGACACCACACCCCAAACAGAATACATCTTAATAGACCTACTCTGAGACACCTATTCAGAATGAAAATATCAGAAATAAAGAGAGGATTCTGAAAGCAGCAAGTGAAAAGCAATGCATCACATAAAAGGGAACTTCAATAAGATTAAGTGCTGACCTCTCATCAGAAACCATGGAGGTGAGATGAAAGTGGTATGATGTATTTAAAGTACTAAAAGAGAAAAATTGCCAGTCAGAATTCTTTATTCAGCATTACTGTCCAAAAATGACTGTGAGTTTACAGTCTTCACAGATAAATAAAAGCTGAAAGATTATTTTACCAAATGACCAGATCTACAAGAGATATTAAAGGGAGTGCTGCCCTGAGAGTGACAGAGTTGGACTCAAATATATCCTCCCTGCACATGGTCCATATGTCCCTTCTATTCAAACCTATATGTGGTGCTGGAGTTTATGGGTCTACTTCCAGAGACTGGAGTCTTTGGGCTGTCCATCTGCCAGCTGAGACCAGAGTGTCAGTGGAGCTGCAACTCCTGCTTTGCAGATCAGTGGACTCACCCAGGATGACTGGTGGGGAGATGGTGGTGGCAGCTGCCATCCCAGGGACTGGAGAGAGTCTGCAGCTGCAGACAGGGATTTTGTCCATAGGATGTGGGTCCCCTCTCACTTGGAGGTGGAGTGGACATCACCATCCCAGACTCCTCAAGACTGGAGGAGGAGCAATGGATTAGAGTGGACTTACTGGTATTCTGTTATAGACATATTGTGATTCAAGCAATGGAAGAAATTACAATATTGGTGTGGAGTCAGTGGCCACTGGATGCTTTGGGGGCAGGGAGAGGGAGAAGCAGTTGTAATACAGGGACATTTTTGGGATTTGGGAATTGTCCTGATTGAAGTTGCAATGACAGATATAGGTCATTTCATATCCGCATATAGCATGTGGGGCTGTGTGGGAAAGAGTGTGGTCTGCAATGTGAACTATGGTCCATGCTTAGTGGCAAAGCCCTAGGATGTGTATATCCATTGCAGGTGATGTGCTACACTAAGGAAAGATGTTTATGTGGGAGGTTGTGGGAGGTGGAACATATGGGAATCCCTACAATTTTTGTGTAACATTTATGTAATCTAGGTATCTTTTAAAATACATATGTTAATTAATTAATTAATTAAAATAAAATAAAAAAATAAAGGGAGTGCTGCAACCAGAAAGGAAAAAAAAAAACAAAGGTGAGAGGCTCAGAGAAGAGTATACAAATGAAGATTATGAGGAAGGGTGATTTAAAGCTTAAAAGACAGACAATAGTAAAATATGATAAGGGAAAGCCAAAGGATAAAATGGATGAAGTAAGTAATGCCTTTACAGTAATAACATTGAACATTTATGATTGAACTCCCCAATCAAAAGACATAGACAGAATGGATTTAAAAAAAAAAAGAGAGCTATATATACACTGTCTACAGGAGACTCACCTCAGATGTAAGGACACAATCAGGGTGAAAGTAAGTTGGAAAAAATATTCCATGCACATATTAACCAAAATGATATGGAGTAGTAGTTCCAATAATGGAAAAACAGAGACTATAAATACAAAACTGCTATAAGAGATGAAGAAAGTCAACATATAATTAATAAAAGGGGCAGGGAGAAAAAGACATCTCTATTATAAAAGTTGGAGTCCTCAATACACACAATTCAGCATTGGAAACCAGATGTGGACAGAGGATAAAGAAACTGAGAACTTGTATTTTGTTGAATGATGAATGACCTAGACCTAACAGACATTTATAGATTGTTGTATCCCCAAACAGAAGGATATACATTCTTTTTTTAATATTTTTTTTTTACTTTTTAAAAGATAATTAGATAACATAAATGTTACCCCAAAATTATAGGGATTCCCATATGCCCACCTCCCACACCTCCCACAACCTCCCACACAAACATCCTTCATTAGTGTGGCACATCACCTGCAATGGATATACCTGGCACTTTGCCATTAAGCATGGATCATAGTTCACATTGTAGACCACACTCTCTCCCACACAGTTCTGCATGTTATATGATGATATAAAATGGCCTATACCTGACATTGCAATGTCACTCAGGATAATTCCCAAGTCCCAAAAATGTCCCTGTGCTACAACTGCTTTTCCCTCTCTCTGCCCCCAGAGCTTTCAGTGGCCACTGGCTCTACATCAATGTTGCAATTTCTTCCATTGCTTGAATCATAATAGGCCTATAGTAGAATACAAGAAAGTCCACTCTTGTCCATAGCTCTTCCCCCAGTCCTGAGGAGTCTGGTATGGTGATGTCCACTTGACCTCCAAGTGAGAGTGGGCTTATATCCCATGGATAATATGGATGGGATTATCCTGCCTGCAGCTGCAGACTCTCTCCATTCCCTGGTATGGCTGTTGTCCATCATCATCACCCCACCAGGTGTGCTGGGTGAGCCCATTGAGCTGTAGAGTAGGAGCTGCAGCTCCACTGAGATTCCAGACCCAGATGGCACATAGACAGCCCAAAGACTCCAGTCTGTGGAAGTATACGTACAAACTCCAGCACCACATATAGGTTTGAATAGAAGGGACAGATGGACCATGTGCAGGGAAGACATGTTTGAGTCCAACTCTGTCACTCTCAGTAGCACAGATTCCAAAGTAGGGCCCACTGATAAGGCACCAAACTATCCACCCTGATATAGGACCTGGGTGTCTCCAGAGCCCTCAGGATCCCCTCTATTTGGGGTGATAGTCACATTGGAAGCCTATGAGGTCCAACTGAGATGTGCATAAGCGTTACCTCTGGGATGATCTCCTGACTCACTTTGAAGTCTCTTAGCAATATAAACTCATTTCTCTTTACCTTTTCCCCCTTTTATTTGAGGTCTTTTCCAGTTATATTGCCACTTGGCCCTTGGTAGTAATCCCTCATTGCCAAGGAGACTCATCTCTGGGAGTCATATAACATGCTGGGAGGAAGGTAATGCCTTCATATGCTAAGTTTGGCTTAGAGAGTGGCCACATTTGAGCAACAAGGAGGCTCTCAGGAGGCAACACTGAGGCACCCCCTAACAACAGGCTAAGTTTCAATTTCAAGGGCAAAACTCATAAGGCTAGTCACCAATAACAAGAACCCATCAGTGGATCATCCTCCTTTGCCAGACACTGCCCCTGCACTTGGGGTACTGTTACTGTTCCCTTGGAGAATTTGGCAGAGCTCTCCAGGCTGGGAATTCAGTATTCTCTCATTTATTGAGTGATTCTCCACCCACTGTGGCCATGCCCCATGAGCATTTGAATAATTTCATATGCTCCAGAATAGACCTTGTGTTTGGTCACAAGACAGGTCTCAAAAATGTAAGAAGACTGAAATTATACAAAGCACTATCTCTGATCATAATGTAATGAAGCTGGAAATGTATAACAATTGTAAAAAGGGAAAATTCACAAAAATATGGAGATTAAACAACATATTCTTAAATAATCAGTAGGTCAAAGAAGAAATTAAAAGAGATGAGTAAATTTTTTGAGACAAATGAAAACAAAATTACAATGTATAAAAACCTAAAGGGACAGTCAGCAAGATTGCAGCAGGGTAAGGAGCTCCAAGAGTCAGCTTGTGCTACAGGGCAGTTACTAATTTCCCAGAGCTATCCAAAGCACCTGTTTGGGGGCTCCAGGAGACCAAAAAGAGCATCCTGCAACATCCTTGAAAGAATGGAAGGAGGAGACTGCACATCTGCAGAGAGGGTTCATGAGTAGAGCACTCAGTGCCAGAGGCTGGTGCCCTTACTTCACTGGTAGTGCAAGCCACCTCAGGAGATATTCCATGGCTGGAATTGGAATTTTAATTTCCCAAAAATGGGGGAGAAACAGACAGTTGGGCACCAACTTCAAGTACTGATGTGCAAATTGGGCTGGCTAAAGTATGATCCTAAAAACAACTACAGTTTGAACATGTCTAAGTCAGAAAGAGGCCAGTAGCTGCCATTATAACTCTGCCCCTGGCATGAGAGGAAGTGTGGTGGACTGAAAATCACAGTGTTCGTAGGGAATGGCTTCTTTCCATCCAGATCCAATTGCAGCTCTAGCCTAATAAGAACACCACCTCTGGCAGGGAGGAAGCTGCAGGACCACTGCCATCCACTGTCAGAAAACTATAGGCCATGCCCTGGAGACCAGTGCTCATTCTACTCTGGCAGTGCTAGCCTCCTCAGGAGCTATTTTGTGGCTGGAGATGGAAGCTCCGTTTCCCAAAAACAGGGGAGGAAGAGATAGTTGGCCATTTAATTCAGCTACTGCTTAGTAAATTCGGATGGCTAAATTATAATCCTAGGAACAGCTAAAATTTGAACCTGTCCAAATTAGAAAGAGGCTGGTGCCACCAGTTTGACTACACCCCCCAACATGAGGGGAAGTAGGGCTGATTGAAAATCACAGTGATGGTCGGAACTGGCTTCTTTCCACCCAGATCAGACTGCAGCCCTAGCATAGGATTCAGGCCCACCTCTGGCAAGAGTGAAGCTGGCACAGCTTGCATCAGCCTTTCCAGGTAACTGCAGGTACATTTGGCCAGCGCAGACTGAAAAGGTGGAAGTCTACTGGAGCAACTGGTTATTCTGGACCCACAAAGCACAGATTGCTGCTCACACTAGCAGCTCCATTTCCAACCCAGGCAGTAGAGGAAGGGGCGTGAATCATCATCAGGCTCTCTGAACAGCTATACTATAGTCTAGGCCTGCATGATGGGAATTTTTACACTTGGCTGTGGCTCTGTCCCTCCCCCTGGCAAAGGAGAAAGGTGGGAGAAGGTTTAACAGTCCCTGGGGCAATGCAGTCAGGTTGAACTTCCACAGCTTATAGCACCAACTACATCCTCAGTTCCTACTACACAACCAGCAAGGGAGAAAGGGAAAGAAAGCCCTAAACTAAAGAGAGAAACTGCACACAGAATAAATACATCTAGTAAGCCAGATGGCAAGACACCAATAAAAAATTACAATCCACACCAAGAAGCGGGAAGATATGGACCAATTAAAAGAAGAAGATAAGCCTCCAGATGACATAAAGGAGTTGAGACAAGTAAAAATAGATGTTCAAACAAATATCCTTCATAAATTCAATGAGATGACTGAAGAGATTCAGGATATTAAAATGACACTGGATGAGCACAAGGAAGAATTTGAAAGCATACATAGAAAAATAGCAGATCTTACAGTAATGAAAGGCATAATAAATGAATTTAAAAATACATTGGGGGAAGTGGATGTGGCTTAAGTGATTGGGCTCCCATCTACTAAATGGGAGGTCCAAGGATCAGTTCACAGTGCCTGCTAAAGAGAAGACAAGCAGACACAGAAAGGACACAGTGAATGGGCACAGAGAGCAAGACAGTGAACAAAAAAACACAACAAGAATGGGAATAAATAAATAAAAATAAAACTTAAAAAATACATTGGAATCATATAAGAGCAGATTTGAGGAGGCAGAAAAAAGTTTCATGAATTGGAATAATTGGCCTCCAAAAGCAAACATACAAAGAAACAGATGAAGAAAGAATGAAAAAAATTGAACAAGTTCTCAGGGTAAACAGCAGCAAGCGATGTGCAAACATATGTGTCATGGGTGTCCCAGAAGGAAAAGAGAAGGAAAAGGGGTAGAAGGAATACTTGAAAAAACAATGTTAGAATATTTTCCAACCCTATTGAAATATATATATATCTGTGTCCAAGAAGCACAATGTACTCCCCTCCAAATAAATCTGAATAGACCAACTCTAAGACACATAGTAATCAGAAGGTCAAATGCCAAAGACAAAGAAAAAATTCTGTGAGGAGCAAGAGAAAAGCAATGCATAATATATAAGGGATACCCAATAAGATTAAGTGCCAATTACTCATCAGAAACAATGGAGGCAAGAAGACAGTGGTATTTAAGATACTGCAAGAGAAAAACTTCCAGCCAAGAATCTTATTTCAGGCAAAATTGTTTTTCAAAAATGAAGGCATGTGTAGAATATTCTCACATAAACAGAAACTAAGAGAGTTTATAATAAAGAGACCAGCCTTGCAGGAAATACTAAAAGGAGTGTTACATTCTGAAAAAAAAAGAAAGGAGAGAGAGGCTTAGAAGAGAGTCTATAAATGAAGATTATATCAGTAAAAATAACTAAAAGTATCAAAAGAGTGGTGAAAATATAATATGACAGATAAATCCCAAAGGTCAAAATGGGTGAAATAAGAACTCTTTTCACAGTAATAACATTGAATGTTAATGGATTAAACTCACCAATCAAAAGACACAGACTGGCAGAATGGATAAGAAAACATGACCCATGTATATGCTGTCTGCAAGAAACTCACCTTAGACCCAAGGATACCAACAGAAGGACACTGAAAGGCTGAAAAAAGATATTCCACACATGCAGTAACCAAAATTTTTTTAAAAGCTGTATTAGCTATACTTATATCATATTAAATGGACTTTAAAAGGCACTAGTAATATGCAATCATGAGAAAGTCAGGAAAAATTTCCATTTACAATAGCAACTAAAAGGTCACATATTTAGGAATAAACTTATCCAAACATGTTAAACACTTGTATTCAGAAAATTACAATGCATTAAGTTTAAAAAACTCTAAATAATTGGAAGAACAGTACATTCTTATGGATTGGAAGACTAAATATCATCAAGATGTCAACTCTACCCACATTTTTTAAAGATTTATTTTATTTATTTCTCCCAACCCTTTCTCCATCTGTGCTCTCTGTGTCTATTAGTTGTATGCTTGCCTTCCCTTTTATTAGGAGGCACTGTGAACTAAATCAGGGACCTTCCATGTGGGAAGTAGATTCCCAATTGCTTGAGCCACCTCCACTCCCCACTTTGTTGTGTCTCTCATTATGTTTTCTTCCTTGTGTTTCTTCTTACATCAGCTCACTGCACCAGCCCATCACATCATCTCACTGTCTTACTCATCCTCCTCAAGAGGCACTGGAAACCAAACCCAGGACCTCCCAGGTGGTAGCTGGGAGCTCAATCACTTGAGTCACATCTACTTCCCTACCCAAATTGATATGCAGATTCAATGTAATCCCAATAAAAATCCCACCAGCATTTTTTAAATAAATGGAAAACACAATTATGAAATTTATTTGAAAGGGTAAGTGGTCCCGAATAGCCAGAAGCATCTTTAAAAGGAAAAGCAAAGTTGGAGGACTCTCATGTCTGTACTTTAAAACATATTACCTAGCTAGAGTGGTAAACACAGCATGGTACTGGCATAAGACAGACACATAGAATAATGGAACCAAACTTATGGTTCAGAAACAGAACCTCATATCTATGATCAAGTGATTTTTGACAATCCTGTCAAACCCACCCAGCTTGGACAGAATAGTCCATTCAACAAATGGTGCTGGGAGAATGGGATATCCATAGCCAAAAGAAAGAAAGAGGATACCTATCTCACACCTTATACAAAATTTAACTCAAAATGGATTGAACACCTAAATATAAAAGCAAGAACCATAAAGCTTCTAGATGAAATTATAGGAAAACATCTTCCAGACCTGATCGTAGTTAGTGGATTCTTAAAGGAGATAAGAGTAGGACTGAGATGGACTACTGATGCTTAATGTATGTAGATGTTTAAATAAACTTTACTGTAAAAGTGTGGAAATGTAGAGAGTTGATGGTAGCACATTATAGTGAGTAACAGCTGGTATATAAATGGGAATGTGGCTGGAAAGAGTGGTCTAAGGAAGTAAATGTTAATTGAAAGAAAGCTGGAGAATAATCTATGTACTGAATAACAGTAAACCCAGAGGTAGGTGAGTATTACAGTTGATGGTACAGATGCAAGAGTGTCCTTTGTGAGGTAGAGCAGATGGACATCATTATTGTAAGGTGGTGGGAATGTGGAGAAGCATGGGAAAATTACACCGGAGTCACCAATGGATGGTGGTTAACAGCAATATTGTAATATTCATGCATCTATGCCAAAGATATACTTTGTTGATAATGGGGGAATATGGAAAAAGTGTGCCCAATATACACAATGGATCATGATTAATGGTATTAGTCTGAGTATATTATTTCATAATCTCTAATAAATGTCCCACCATGGTGTGGTATGTTGATAAAGGAGTATTGTATGGGAATTCTGCACATGTGCATGATTGTTTTGTACGTTCATAACTTCTGTAATAAAAATATATTTAAAAAGTAATAATAGGGTAGGTTGGAGGAAAATACACCAAATATAAGATATGGACTATAGTTAGTAGTAAGATTTTAATGATATTCTTTCATAATTTGTAACACATTCTCACAACAGTGCAAGGTGTTGGTGTTGTGTTGATGTATGGAACCACTGTATGCTGGTATGCATGTTTGGTTTGTAAGTTCACAAATTTTACTGTACACTTATTGTTTATGTATATTCTTATATAAGTGATATAATAATAATGATAATAATAATAATAGGATGAGTTGGGGGAGTATACACCAAATGTAAGATACTTTGGTTAGTAGTAATATTTTGAGGATGCTCTTTCTTCATTAGTTAAAATGTTTCACAACAATGCAAGATATTGGTGGTAGGGTGATGTATGAGAGCCTTGTATGTTAAGTATATTTGTTTTGTAAGTTCACAACTATTACCGTACACTTATTGTTTATGTATGTCTATGTATGAGTGATTTATTTCAATAAATTTTAAAATATATATACATGCTATAAAGGGAGTACTGAATAGGCAGAGAGAGGAAATTATCAAAGAACATTATCAAAGAAATTGGACAAAATTGCTCAGAGCTTAAAGGAAAACTTCAAATTGAGAGGCTTAGCATCAAAAGGAATTAAAAAGACCTCACCCTATAACATTATTGTGAGGGGTAGTAGGGTAGGGGCTTGAGTTGGACTCTTCATGGAACTGGGGGAAGGGCTGGAAGAAGCAGCAGTTGAACTCAGGGGATTTGAAGGTCTGTGGTTAAAACTGCAATGGTGGGAATGTACTTTTGGCAAATATGGCAGGGGAGGATTCCTGGTGCAGGGTGCAGGTTTGGTATGATATGTGGGGTAGGGTGAATCTGCAGCATGCCTCTGTGGAACATGAAATTGTTCATCTTGTCATAGTGTGTTATGTCAGTGGGTGGAGACCCACACAATAAACAAGAAAATATTAAACTCTCATACTGGGGAGTCCTGCTATGTTCTCAGTTAGAGGGGCAAGAATCTCTGGAGAACAAAGGGAGTGCCTAAAAAATGAAAACAGACCAATATGTCAAGCCCTCAATATTATTGCATGTAACTATGAACATTATTCTTCAAAACCTAAAACTTAGTGATTACCCCTGAGGGTGACGGGGAGAGTGTGGCAGTTTGATATTATTTATGAATTCCCAAAAGAGATGTAGATTATTTTTGTAAACTGGTCTGTTTTTCTGGGCATGATACCCTTTGATTGTATTTGATGGAGCTGAAATGTATTCGATTAAATTATGTTATGATTAGGGCTTTGATTCAATCATATCAGTAGGGAGGAACTCAGGGTTGAGTCCCCATGCCCTTGCTGGGTTATATAATTGGAAACTGGATTAAAAAGGCACATAGAAAAAGATACAGATGAATGGAGCTCCATAGGCATGGATGAGGAGAAACATTGATCTTTCATCCCTGGGAAGAGAGAGGAGCCATTTGCCTGATAGTTTGCAGCTGAGGAGAACAGAGCAGCTGAGCCCTATGCCAGCCAGCAGCTGAGATCAGAAGATGGACCCACAGAGCCTTAAGAGGAAAGAGGAAGCCTGAACCCTCATGGACATCACTCACCATCTTGCTTCAACATGTGGCAACTGACCTTGGATGAGGTATCAAACTTAAGTTGGACTCTTTAGGGCCTTGTCACTTTAAGCTTTTACCCCAAATATATATACCTTATAAAAGCCGACAGACTTCTGGTACTTTGCATCAGCACACTTTTGGCTGACTCATACAGGGAGGGAAGAATAGAATAGATAGAACATAGAGCATTTTCAGGGCATTGGAATTCTTCTGCATGATCTTGCAATGAAGGATACATATTTTAAATTCTGTCTAAATCTATAAAATTGTATGGGCAAAATGTAAATCATTTTGACCATGGTAATTGCAATGCTTTGATATTTGACATCAATTTTAACAAATGTACCATACACATGTAAAATATTATTATTGGGGGAGAGTGGGAGAGTAAGAGGTATTTGGATATATGTGAATTCCCTATATGTTCTACATGACTTTTCTGTAAACTAAACCTCTTTGAAGATAAAGTGAATAAAATAAAAACTGGGGGAACATACAGAAGAACTTGTCACTGTTTATAAAAGATAACAGTTCTCACAGGAATGAAAGATACAAAGAAATTTTGTTTTATTATAATTTTACTTTTATTTTTTCTATATTATTTTTTATTTTTAATTATTTTTTTATTTTCTGACTACTTATTTGTTTATATTTTGGATTTGTTTTGGGGTATTTTTTAAAATATATTTTTAAATTTTTTTAAAGATTCTTAGATTAAATAAATTTTATGCAAAAAAAATATGGATTCCCATATGCCCCACTCCCCACATCTCCCACACCCTCCCACATAAACAACATCCTTCATTAGTGTGGTACATTATTGCAATTGATAAATGCATCCTGTGGCAATGCTGCTTATCATGGTCCATAGTTCACATTGTAGTTTATACTCTCTCCCACATAATTCTGCAGGTTATGGGAAGATATATAATGGCCTATATCTGCCATTGCAATGTCATTCAGGACAATTCCCAAGTTTTGGGGTGGTTTTGGATCACAGAAGGGTTATAGCTGTGTCAGTGGAGGATCACTGGTGCAAGGTGTCAGTGATGGGGGATGTGTGGGTAGTGGTGTACCTGGGACATGCCTCTATGACATATGAATATGTTCAAGTGGTCATAGGGTGTTGTCTCAGTGGATGGAGATTCACACAATAACCTAAATAATATTGAATTCCCATCCTGTGAAATCCTGCTACATTCTCCAATAGAGTAGCAAGAATCCCCCAAGTATATGGGCAGGGCCTACTGAAGGAGGGCAGACCATTATAACAGTCCTTTGATATTATGAACTTTTTCTAATGAAATTGAAACTTAGCATAATATTATATATTGCCTAAGACTTACCTTCTGAAAGCCTCTTGTTGCACAAATGTGGCCTCTCTCTAAGCCAAACTCAGCATATAAACTCACTACCTTCCCCCAAGTGTAGACATGACTTAGAAGGATTAGCCTCCCTGTCAGTGAGGGCTTATTACCAAGAACTGACTAGCAGTGAATCTGGAAAAAGAGCTTGACCAATGAGTTTTATGGCTAAGAGACTTCAAAGTGAGTTAGGAGGTTATTCCAGAGTTTACACTTATGAAAGGATCTCCTTGACTGCCACAGTAAACAGTGCTTCAAACACTGGGCTCCTGAGGCTCTAGTGACATCTAGATACTACAAGCAGGGAAGACAATCTCAGGAATTCTGCACCCTGTCGATGGGCCTTACTTAGGAATAGATCCTCCCCAATGTAACAGAGTTATACTTCTTTATAATTTTCTTTATAAATTTATAACGGCTCTTCTGCCTTTTATGTGAACCTATAATTAGCACTATACTTGTTAAATAATTGTCCAAGAGACTTAAACCTTCAGAATGCTCATTTGCCAGTTGAGCCTTGAATCTCAACAGAGTTGCAACATCTACACACCAGTTCATCAGAATCACCCAGGACAACTAACAAAAGGATCGTGATAAACAATACCCATGAAAGGAAGTGGAAAGTATCTGTAACAGCAAGCAATATAGTTCCATCCATCTGCCCCATGGGATCTAAGTCTTTTCTTAGTCATAGGGTGTATACCATCACCCCAAAATCCTCATGATTGAGGAATGAACAAACATAAAGGGGGAAACAACAATGATATAAAAGCAGTGGCCACCAGAGGTTCTGAGAGGAGGGAGAGGGAAGAATAGGTATAACATGGGGGCATTTTTGAGATATTGAAATTGTCCTGTGTGACATTGCAATGATGGATACAGGCGATTATACATTTTGTCAAAACCTATAAAATTGCATGAGGCAAAGTGTAAACTATAATATAAGCTATAGTCCTTGCTTAATACAATGCTTCAATATGTGTTAATCAATTACAACAAATGTACTACACTAATGAAAGATGTTGTTAATGTGGAAAAGTGTGGGAAGTGGAGGGGTGGGATATATGGGAATCCCCTATATTTTGATGTAATATTTATGAAATCTAAAGCTCTGTATAAAATATTTTAAAAATTAAAAAAGACCCTCACCCTAGAATATTATATTGAGATTTCAGATTGCCAAGATTAAAAATAAAAACAGGTTTGTTATAAAGGTTGTTTGTAAATCTTTGGAAATGAATAGAAATGTTTAAAGCATTAAACAAAATGCAAAAGTCTGGAAAAAATAGTAGCAAACTGAAACTTGTAACAAATAAAAACATTATACCTCAAAAAAACCCACAAATAAACCCAAATACAAACAAGAAAACAGCACACACACACACAAAAACAGAAAGGAAATATAGAAACAAAATATATAAAAAAATAAAATAAAATAAAATAAAATAAAATAAAAAGAATTTAAATGTTCTCTGAAAGAAAAATAAACCTGTGAGGGATTAAACAATGGAAAAATATCTGAACTATCAGCAAAAAACACTGAAAAATACAAACCAGTATTACAATACCTTCAAGTGGCTAAGGGAATAGTATTTTCAACTCTGAATTCTGTTCCTGCCAAATTGCCAATCAATTGTGAGGACAGATAAGAATATTGAACTTTATCTCCCAGGCTCCTTATCTTGCAAAGTTCACTGAAGACATTCTCTAACAAGACAAGGGAATCCTGAGAGAGAAGATACAATTCAGGAAGCAGTGGAGCAAACCCATTCAAGCAATTTAGGTACTTTCAGTAAGGAGACTCCACCCCAGGCCTAGGGAGGCCTCATTCCAGGTGGAAACAGGAAGTAGGACAGTGCCCAGCAGGGAGGACTTCAGATGAAAAGCTCAAAATGCTGGAAGAAATTAAAGATGTGATAAGAGTAGATAATGTAAGAGAAAAGAAAGGCAATGAGAAACTCTGGGAAAACAAAAGGGTGAAAAGAAAAAAATAAATACATACATAAACCTTACAATAATAGGAAATTTACATGATAGGAAGAATTGATAGTGCCAATATCTTCCTGACAAGGTGGGAAGCTAAAAGATTTTGTTATATTTTAAGGAATCCAGCACTACACTGATAAAGAGGAAAGAAATTACAGTAATTATATGTCTACAATGTGGTGAGGGTATAGGAGAGGTGGGGAGTACAAGAAGCTCACACTTTCTGTGCAACAGGTGGACACAGGTGAGGTCAGGGGACATTGGAGGGGGGAGAAGAGGGGAAGCAGCTCTTTCCTTTCATTTTAATTCCTTTTACACTGTCTTAATCCTTAGCCATGTACATATTTCATTGTGAAAAATATATTGAATTTAATTCGAAATAACTTTGGGAAAGCCTCTGTTCCAGTGACACAGTTTCTTGGTCTAATTGGATAATACTTGATGAAGGTGAACATCCTAACCCTTCCACCCTTCTGCACCCTCAAACATGAGGTGAGGGGGCCATGGCATCTGGTGCAGAAATAATTTTCCTGTCTAGAGCAGACCCACCTGTGGGGCTGGGATCATCCAGGGCAGTGAGGGGCACAGCTGCAGTAGGGTCCAGATGGCACATCATGAAGTCCAGCTCCTGACCCTGAGCCAGCTGCCCACTCTTGAAATAAACTTCCATGGATGACATCAGTGTGAGGGGCATCAGCCATGATCCTGAGGTGGCCAGTATGGGATCCACCAGGTTGCTGCTGGCAGAGGCCAGGCCCAGGGCAGACTGGGTGTCAGGAGGCAGCATGGAGGCCCAACCCCTCCACCAAAATCTCAGTGCCCTACAGAGACCTGTGGCACAAGCAAACACTAACCCTCAGTGGGCAGAGGCTCCTGCAGTTTTCCCCATCACTAGCCCCATTTCACAGGTGGGAAAACAGAGGCACAGAGAGGTCAGGTGAACCTGTCCAATGTCATACAGCAAGGTGGGACCTAGCCTAGATGTGAACCAGCTGGGAAGCCATGAGAGATTCTGACATCATGATATTTAAAGGAAAAAGAAGAACAGATGCACAAAAGGTCATGGGCAGGCCAGGACGGGCCATGGCCCTGGCTAGGGCTCCAGCCCTGCCCATCAGCCACTTTTGCCACCAGTACCCTTGTTATAGTGCCGGCAGCTTTAAATTCATCAAAGGAGGAGCAGTGGGGGCACAAGCAGTGCTGGGAAACAGCACATGGGGTAGAGGAGGAACTAAGAAAAGGTTGCATTAACTAACCCAATGCCATTTGAAAACACAAAACACTAGAAATATATGACAGTGACACCTGCACAGTATACTTCTTTCTAAATCTGCCCTCCTGTTGTCAGAAGGAAGTTGCCCCCACCTGCAGCCATGGGGCTCCTTCCATCCCAGGGTACAGCTTTCTCTGCTCAGCCTCCAAATTACCACCCTCTCCCAGCCCTGCAGTCCCATCCTCAGGGCAGAGCAGGGACTGAACATTTGAGGTGGTCCTGCTGGCCCTGGAGACAACAGTACCTGGGAGCCAATCACTTTGAGAGGGCCTCATTTCCAGTAAATTCTGGGGCCAGGGCCAGCAGTTCCCACAGTCCCTGGGTGGCCTCCAGGGACTGTGGAGGGTCACTTACCTGGTTTCCTGCTGAAAGCACCGCAGAGTCAAAGGGAGGGGAGGCTAGGAGCTCTAATGCCCTGCCTCCTTCCCCTGGCATAGTTAGGTCTTCTGAGCACAGAAGAGCATCCACTGGTGGGAAGAGGGCATCACCACTGCTTCAATCCAATATGCTTCATCGCTTGGTCTGTCTTCAGTCTTAATAAACAAACCAGAATTATGACTCCTGGACACCCCCAAACCATGACACTGGGTTCAACAGCCCCTTCCACCTAACCACAACTCTTGGCCCTGGCTGCATATGAAGCTCTAAACACAGAGTGGCTGTCACAGCCCCACCTGGCCAATACTCAGTCACACAGGAGCCTCGGAGCCCAGTCTGAGGACAGCCTTGGCTGCATCATTCTCACTCCCTGATGAAAAACTGACCCAACAACACCTGATGTTGAACTTGAGCCACCAGGAAAACCCCTGAACCTGCAAATGGCACACTGTCCCTGCCTAACCAGAAGGATACAGGGTAGCTGTGAAGCTTGCCAGATGCCAGCAGCCCACCCCCCCAAACCTTGAGGAGCCTGGGTGCTTATGCCACTCACCAGACAGCACAGACCTGTCCACAAACTGGGAATGAGCTTGGGGGTTGCCTGATGGCCCTGGCAGGCCTTGCTCTGGCTTCAGGGGGAGGGAGATTTGATGCCACTGGTAGTTGGCAAAACCAGTTACATACCTGCTTGAATGTCAAGCCTATCTCCAATGCTAGGTGCTCCTGCCCAGGACAACAAGACACCCAGTCAGTTCAAGTCCACCCTAGTCTCTCCAAGGACAGATGTGACAAAATGTGGGGGAGCTGGAGGGCTGCTCCCCCCCACATTTGCAGGTTTGCCACCAAGCATTTCTGTGGACAAAGTGAGAGAAACGCCTGTGGGGAGTCCATGAGAACAGCACCTGCTGCCCAGCTGTCACTTCCCAGATGGTACCCAGAGCCCATTTGAAAAGCCCTGGCATCATGAGGCTGGCAGAGTGACTCACGGGGCTGGCACAAACCATCCCCAGTGGGGCACACCTCCATCTGTGGGTCTCCCCACTGTGGCCAAGCCACCAGGGCCTGTGAACCTGACTTGGTGACTTTTCTCTACAGTGGAAGAACCAGAGCTCAGAGAATAACCAGGATGGCTTGGGGACTCCTCCTCCAGTGAGGGCTGCCTTCTCCTCCAGCTCTCTCCTGCCCCCTGCATGGTGGTCCTGAGGGGTGGGACCCCCTCCTGCTGAGCACACACCTCTCCATGGGCTTCTTTCTCTGGTGATCCGTTGCTTACTTTCCTTCCCCCCACATGGTAAGTGCTCAGTGACTGGACACAGGAGATGCTTAAGGTACATGGATTGAAGACAGCTGACTGGCAATGTTTTGGCTCCATGTGGCAAAACAAAACCTCTGTGTGTGCAGACTCTCCAATTAGGGAAGGAATGCCCATCAGACACTGAACCCCTGTCTTGGAGCCACCAGGTCACAGTAGATGAGGAATTCTTAGGAGATCTAAAGTAGCCCCAGGAGGGGACACCCCTAGAGAGAGACACCTGGGGAGAACAGCCTGGGGGTAACTTCCTGTCCATAAAGAGCTCCCCAGGGAGGGCCAGCTTAATGGAGAAGCACTCTAGGGGACGGGTGTCCTGGGGGAGCATCCTGTGAGGGAGTAGTCTTGGTGAGGAGCATTCTAGGTGAAAGCAGCTTGTGAGGGAGCATCCTAGGGAGCAGTCTAGTGGGGAGCAGTCTAGGGGGGAGCTGTCTATGGGTACATCCTGGGGAGGAACAGCCCAGGGAGGGCACAGCCTGGGGGAAGCAGTCCCAACCTCAACTCACCATTTGGGCCTTGTTGAGGCTGGTGCCCACAGCCAAGGTGAAATCTTGCAGCTTCAGGTGAACCTTTCTGAGGAAGCTCTGGCTCTTTAGACCCTCTGGGCAGAGGGAGGAGGGTGGTGGGTGCCTGGAAAAGGAAAGTGAGGGGGAAGGTTATGAGAACAGGGACCCCCAAGTTTGCTTCCCCCTCTCCCCGCTTACCTCTCTGTCCTCAGTCTGGGGAAGTGTGACAAGCTGCCTCCCATAGACTCAGAGGTGCACAGGCAGAGGTGATGGCCACCTGCAGACCCCAGGTGAGGGCCAAAGGTCTAGAGCTACAACAGGGCTCCTGACCCCCATGGGGTCCACTCCTGAGCCCAGCATCTTCCCAAGACCCTGCCCAGCCCCCATGCACAAGCTTGGCACTCAGCTCATTTCTGTGGAAGAACTGTTGTGTGTTTGGGCAAAGGATCAGCTGTCAGTTATTCAGCCACTGGTCCCCTGGGAGTCCCTGAGGGTGGAGCCAGAAAGGGCAGGACCCTGAGTAGGTGGGACCCAGTTTGGAGGAAACTGGAGTGGGCAGGACCCAGAGTGGGTGGATCCCAGCCTAGGCAGACCCTGAGTGGGTGGGACCCTGAGTGGCTGGGACCCCAAGTGGGCAGCACTAGGAGTGAGCAGGAAGAGGAATGGGGGTACCCAGAGTGGGGGACATAGAGTGGGGGACCCAGAATGGGGGTAACTGGAGTGGGGTACATGGGGTGGGGGGACCCCAAGTGGTTGACACTAGGAGTGAGCAGGAAGCAGAGTGGGAAGACCAAGAGTGGGGGGGGGCCTGGAGGGGAGAGCCAGAGTGGGGATATCTGGAGTGGGACATGGAGTGTGCAGCCTACTCACCCAACCAATGGCTCCTGGAATTCTCCCACAATGGGCAGAACTGTGCCCTGGGGTTGAACTCCCTGTCCCTCTCCAGAATAAGTCCCTTGAGGTGATGGCCTCCATAAGCCTCTTCCCTCACCTGCTGCCTGCTGGGAGAAGTCCCTGCACACCTGCCTCTCTTCTCTTTGTCTCTCAGGCCCTGCTCTGGCTGCAGGGGAGCTGGAGCTGGGGGCTGCAGCACCACTCCACCCCAGAGCATTCTCCCACCCAGGCCACCTCAGCTTCTCCCCCTTGTCACCTCCCTGCTGCCCCCTGGATCCCTGGGATTCTGGCTGGGGTCTCTTCCTGTGGTCAATCCTGCCATGTAAATGACCCTCAGATTATTCATCCTATGCAGGGTCCCCAGCCTCATCCTGCACCCTCCTCATTGCCTAGCACCAATGGGCAGGCCTGGGAAGCAGTCTTCAGGGCCAGTGACTATAGCCCCCATCCAATGCCAGCCCCGCTCCCTGGGCACCCCCTCTTGGTGGGTCCCCATGTCTGCAAGAACTGGAGGCCCTGGGACATCAGTGCTATCACCATACTCACTGACTGTCCTCATGCGCTACTCCACACAGACCCTGGGCTGGGGGAGTCCATCCCCCACCATACCTGAACCCTCTGCCCTGCTCCCTTGTCACAACCCTGAGTGAGCTGGTCACACTCACCCACAATGCCCAATACCATTTAGGGAAGGCACAATGGCTAATGAATCTCCAGCAAATACCTTTTCAGTGGATGTCCAGCACCTAGGATACTCGCCCATCTGCCTCAATGTTGCCTTCACCCTTCTGCTCTCCCTTCAGCCCTCCATTTCCCCATTGCTCATGGCCACTGAGGACCTTGGTGCTAATTTCACAGTGATGGAAAGTAACCAAGTGAGAAGTGCCTCCCTGTCCCACACCCACCCTGCTCCCAGGCTAACCACCAGGTCCCAGGTGGCTTCCACACCTACCCGTGGCTTTCCCAGGACTCCCCCAACATCCACCTCCTTTCAGCACTGTCAATCTTTCTTCTCCAAGGCACTCCCTTAGCTGGGGTTTCAATAGATCTCCCACCTCACACATTGGCTTTTCCAGCTTGCCCCACCTCTCCAGCTGCCCTGTGATGCTGCTCACCACTCCCACAGCTCCTCTCAGAATGATCTAAACTCCTATTGCTGACTCCATGTCATACACTTTCCATGGCACACTCCAACCTGCCTGCTCACCAGCCACCTCTATCCAACAGCCACCTCCTGGACAGAACCTCATCTGCTTGGCTTCCAGAACACACTGTCATTCTGATGTCCCTCTTATCTCACCCATCATGCCCTCTTAGCCCCTTCTGCTAACACCTCCTTATCCTGCTCTGTCTAGAAAGTTCATGGTTGAGTCCATGAAGGTCAGAAAAGCAGGGCCTCAGCCCTCAGCCCTCTCTCCTCCCTCTCACTGTACTAGGGTTGAGCACAACCCAACACAACAATACCTGCTTATAGTTGTCAGCCATAGAAGCAGGATGACAGTTCCCACTACTATTCTCTCTACTTCTGTGTATACTGGAAATTTCCATAAGAAAAAAGTGATGTGTAAATAGCTGTCTGCTGAAGCCTTGATATCCAAGTGCCTTTGAACAACCCCATGGAGGTTTCCACATCACACACCCAAATGGAACCCCATTCCTCCCTCTCAAAGTCTACCCTAGTGCCCAGGGTTCTGGACAGCTTGGTGAGGAGCACTGTGCCAGGAGCCTCCTGCCATTCCTTCAGGACAGGAGGGCAAATAGGTCCTGTATATCAAACCTGACCCACAACTTGTTTTCCTTTGCTGAAACACCAACTTTACAGCAACACCCGGCCTTGTCCTGGCAGCACCACCACCATGCCAACCCAAGGTGACACCATACCTGACTGATGCTCCTCAGACCCAACCTCACTGCTCCATGGGCCCTGTGTTTGCAACCAGACCTTGACAGACAGAGCAGATGACAAGTGTCACTCAGTGATGGCACATGGTGGGTTCTGGAGAAACACTGACTAAGGGGGCACTTGTTGATACATTCTGACTGCTCCCACTGCATTGGGTTCTCCTTCCCCACTTCTGATTTCAGCTCCTGGGCCATGGGGGAGGCCCTTGTGGTAAGCACAAACCTACACCCAAAACCTTCTTCTTCCTGGGGGCACCCTGTGGAGTAAACACTAAATCATTCCCAGAGCCTACCTCTTCATGGGGAAACACAGTGGGGTGAGCACATACTCATGCCCAGTGCACACCTGTTCCTGAGGGAGCCCTGTGAAGTTAGCACAAACCTAAGCCCAGCACACCCTTCCTAGGCAAGCTGCATGGCCCTATGGGAGCTGGGTCATGACATGGGGCCATGGAACATGTTCACATCATCCACAAGATGGCTACACTCCTTGGAGCCCTCAAATATCCCATGAGTTAAGAATGGCTCTGAGCCTGCTGGGGGAGCAAAGGCAAGGAGAAGGCAAAGAATGGACCTCTGACACTATGTCCTGGGAGAGGAGGAGCATGGCCCCTGGAGGCTTGGCCCACATCTGCTGTGAAGGACCTTCATCTCCCCTGCAAGGCTGACCTCAGGCTCTGCACTCTGGGCTGAGCAGGAGTAACCCTGTATTAGTCAGTCAAAGGAGTTCTGATGCAAAATACCAGAAATAGTTGGCTTTTGTAAAGTGTATTTATTTGGGGTAGAAGCCCAAAGATACCAGGCCATAAAGCATAAGTAACTTCCCTCATGAAAATGTTGCCATGTGTTGGAGCAAGATAGCAGCCAACATCTGCAAGGGTTCAGGCTTCCTGGGTTCCTCTCTTCCCAGGGCTCATTTCTTTCCAGACTCATCACCTCTGCTGCTCCACAAGGCTTGCTGTAGAGTATCAGCAAATGGCTCATCTCTCTTCCTGGGGACTCAGCTGTGTCCAGTTGAGCCTTCTCTCATTCCTTATATATCTGCTTCTCTGTGTGTTTGCTTCCCAGGCTCCAGGATAAAAACTCCAAACTCCCTTCTCTGTGGTGCAGTTTCTCTGTGTGTCCCTGCCTCTTGGTGGGTAGAGTCTCAATGTCCTACTGACATGGCCCAATCAAAGCCCCAATCATTATTTAATCAAGTAAAAGTGAAACCTCTGAATCCAATATATGCCCAGAGAAACAAACCAGTTTACAAACATAATCCAATATCTATTTTTGGAATTCATAAACAATGCAAAACTGCTACAGCCCCCTTCTGTGACATGACACTTAATCACCCACCCTGGAACGTGATTTGTTAACTGGACTTTCCAGTTAACAAAGGATGCATGGCCTTGGCCCAGGTGTGGTGCCCACCATTTACTTAACTCTATTGGCCACCACCGTGAGCCTTCTCATGTTCTGTTCTGACATTTCTCACCACAATCACTCACTGAACAAGTGTTCTTGGGACTGTTTTGGTGAAGATGCCAGAATTTCTTCTGGAGAAATTGGGAATTGTTCAGTGTTGTCTCCAGGACACTAGATAGACCCTGGTCTCACTGGATGGTGATCCTCATGGCTTTGGGAAACCCACATTGTGTGTCATGCCAAGGTCTCTGGGATAGTAGTTTACCATGACCTTGCCTGCCTGGAGACTTCAGTGACCCTTCACAAAACCTCCCCACCTGCCCCAACTGAGCTGCACAGACCAGAATCGTTCCAGCTCTTGGCATGGTTGCCTCAACATTGGGGAACCTCTTCAGAGAGGCTGCCCCAGACCACTTGACTGAGCTGCTGACACTGCTTTTTGCCCTACTGCCTGTCTGTTCCAGGCCCACCTCCAAGAGCAGGCAGGTGGCCTGGGGCTGCTCCTGCTGAGCCAGCATGCATGTGCACACCATAACCATGTCCTCCCTGTCCAGCAGGTGCAGGCAGAGCAGACTCTCAAGCAGGGCCTTCAGCAAGGGCTCCACCTGGGCAAGGTCATCCTACAGGGCCCAGCACAGCCTTCCTGCAAGGGCCACCAGCTCTGCAGCTGGTGGACAAGAGTCCCTGCTCTCCTACAGCAGCACCTGGAAGCTCTGCATGGCCTCTCAGGCTGGGGGTCCATTCTGCCAGCACAGAGAACAGTCTGCAGCACTGGCCTGGGTCACCACACAATGCACATAGCACTGCTTTCACCCTCCTCATCCTCAGACCTCCTCCATGCAGCTCACCCAAGTAAAGGCAGGGGTGAGGGCCAGATGCCCTTAAGGATTTCCTCCCAAACTCCCAAAGAATACAGTCCTTAAGGAACTCTGGCTGAGGGCCATGCTTGTGCCCAGGGCCACTGTGCACAGCTCATCTGTCTCTGAACCTCTCCTCTGCCCCCTGGGCAACAACTGGCTCAGGAGGCTGAGGGGCCCATCCCCAGCCTGGCCCAATAATGAAAAAAGTGCACAAGGAAAGGAAAGCTCCTGCTTAGCAATGCTGTTGTTGATTCTGGCTGGGTCAAGTCCTGCCTGTGTGCTTTGGCTCACTTCCCTTCATGGGAGCTTGTGAGGTGGTCCCTAGAGCTGCCCCACTTGGCAGATATGGTCATCCAGCTCAGAGAGTTGAGGCAAATTCTTAGTGTTACCAGGCAGGTGACCCCAGCAGGCTGGCCTCTGTGTCCAATCACTGACCCACCTACACCTAGAAGGCCACTCTGCCCCAATGAGGCATAGGTACACCCCATCTGGAACCTCCAGAGCTAGGCATTGGCTGGTGGGACTCCTGGGCTTTCTGAATTTTTCCTGTTTATACAAATCTCACTGTGTACACTGTAGCAGTTGGGCATTATTTATGAATTTCAAAAATAAGTATTGGTGTATGCTTGTAAACTGGTCTAGTCCTCTGGGTGTGATTAAATTATGATTAGGGTTTTGATTGGGCAATGTCAATAGGACATTGAGACCCCACACCTTGTTGGGCAGGGAATCAGAGATAAAACTACATGGCAGAGCAAAGGAGTTGGAGTTCTAATGCTGAGTTTTAATACTGGAACCCAGGGAAGTAAGCCCACAGAGGAGCTTGGTCATGAGGAAGGAGAGAATGCCCCAGGAAAAGAGACAAGCCATTTGCCTGAGAGTCTACAATTGAGCCTGGAGAGAACCAGCCTCTGGAAGAGAGACAAAGCCTGGAGAGCCTGACCTTGGAGCCTTAAGAGGAAGCAGAAGTCTGAACATCAACAGCCATCTTGCTCCAACATGTGACAATAGACTGGTGAGGGAAGTAACTTATGTTTTATGGCCTGATAACTGTAAGCTTTTACCCCAAGTAAATACCCTTTATAAAAACTGACCAATTTCTGGTATTGTACATCAGCACCCCTTTGGCTAACTAATACATTCACACACACATTTTCACATCAGAAACAGAAAAAGGGACCAACTGCCTCTGCCTGAACCTGCCTGATACCCATAGAATTACTCATATACCCAGTTCTAACACATATTCTGTCAGAGGACTGGAATATGCTGAAGAGTATCCCCCAATGGACACTTAGGTGCCTCCTAGTGCCTGCCTTTCCAAACAGAATGGCTTTGTTTGCAACTGAGCTTTCTTTTCTATGAGATGGACTTCTGGTAGTGAATCTAAATTGAAGTGGGATATGGATATTAAAATTATTCACTGATATGCCAAACTACATTTCAAAAGTGAATCAAGAACCTATAGAGGGCAGATGGCTGGACCTGTCAATCCTGCCATCCGGTTGTCTGCTTTGTCTTATTCTCTCCATCCAGGCTGAGCATGTGTGGGTGTCCATGGAACTCCCAGGCTGGTTCTTGCCAGGCCAGCTGCTGGTCCTCCTTCTCTCTGCACAGTGCCCCACCAGGGTGACCTCCTTTAGTCTCCAGACACCACCTGATGGCTTTTAGTGGCTCACCTGTCCCCAGACTTGGGACCTTCACATCCAGGGGTGACCATGCTCTTCTGTGCACCTAAGTGACTGCAGGAAGCTCTGGGCTTCAGATAAGGGGCAGAAGACCCCTTACCCCTTATAAAAAGAGGGGTGTTTCCAGGACTTCCACTGGGGGAGGGCTCCTCTCACCACCCCCATTTGCTACAGCACAGACACATCCCCAACAGATACTTGGAAGAGGCAGGGAATGTGGAGGGAAAGCTGGAAGCAAGACTTCCACTACAAGTCTGATACAGAGACCAGAAATTAAGATCAGAAAGGGATTCATTTGTGGACTCTGGTTTTGAATTTGGCCCATGGCCTTTCCAGGCCTAGATATTTAGGGGGGATTGGAGTAGAGGAAACCTGCTGGGCACCTGTACTACAGGAGACCCCCACCTACCCAGCACCCCGAAATTTGTCAGGCAGGACTGCTGCTCTGCATGGAAAGGCCCACACATGCCCCACATCCTGCTGTGTTGGTCCCACTTCTCAGCACTGGGAGTCATCCTTCTGGGGTCCCATATGTCTGTCTTTTTTACCAGCTTCCCCCACCCAGACTCACCCAAGTGTGCTGGGCTCAGCCACTCCCTGCTACCATTTCCACACTCAGGGCCAAGCACATGCTACAGGCTCCTCTGCCTGCTGTCCAGTAAGTCCTGGGTGCCGAAGCGGCACCATGACCCACAGCCAGAGCCGCACAGGATCGTGGGTGCTACAAATGTGGGCTGCGCCCACAGTCCAAACCTGCCCATTTGGGCCAACTCCCCTCCTCATTTGTGGTCTGCATTGCTTCCTGTGCTTGGGACACAGGGACGGCCTTGGCAGTTTGCAAAGCCCTGTGGAATTGCAGTTCTCCCAGGAAGGCAATGGGCCTTTCCTATCAAAGGATCTGGACTCCATGGTGAAGATCCCTGGGCAGCCCCATGCCCCCTGCACTTCTTACCATCAGACATGCTCTCTGTTCCCTTACCCTGAGATCTCCTGTGATCTCCAAGGACTGGGTCCTGCTGGTGGGAGACTTGTCCTCAGGGCCCTGAAGGAGAGCCCACCATTCAGACTGGGCCCCTGGGGAGTGGATGCTGGTGGCAGGTGGGAGCAGAAGTGCACACAACCCAGTAGTCTGTGAGCAGGGCAGGGGGTGCTGGAACTCCCACCCTTGCAGCAGGAGGGGATTGGGAGGGTGGAGGAACAACCCCCCTCCTTTTGCCCTAAGGTACTCTGCAGAGGCAAGGTTGGTTCTGGAAGTACTAGCTGCAGAAGGGGCTGGGATAGGAAATCCTTTGGTACAAGCTCCATGGCATGGGCACCCCCTGCTCTCTGTGGCCTGTACCACCCCCTCTGCCTCCTGGGAGCTGGACAGGAGGAGGATGGCACCTTTGCAAAGCCAGACCCCAGGGAGACAACTGGCCAGGACTGAGAAGAGACTCCTGTGGAAGATGCTGGTCCTTCCACCCTGGGGATGGTGTAAGTGTCTCTGATGGACAAGCTGGAGGGGCCAGGAGGGACAACTTCCAGAACAGGGCTCTGCAGGATGACCTTGGAGATTTTGAGCTTTGCCCTGACCCCTGAAGGCCCAACCTCTCCTTGACCCTGTGCTTGGAGGCTTAGCTGCACAATGGAGAATCGGGAGTGAGGCCTGAGGATGTTCTGGGGATGTTAAAGGTTCTCCCTGACCTGGTCAAGTAATTGTTGGGTAATTACTAAACTGCTAAAATCCTGGCTTAAGACATCTAGTGAATATGCAAATGATAAACCTCCTGGTGAATACCAGGCTCTCCTTTGTAGAGTTTGCAGTTTTAGGGAGCAAGTCAAAGGCTGGGTTTTGAGCCTCTACAAGCATGGAAGACCTTCTCAAGGTGAGATGGAGACTTTGCACTGGCTTTTAAAAGGTGGGCCAGGGTTACCTGGGAAGAAAGAGTCCTGACTTCATGGCTTAGTGTGTGCAAAAGAATTAGGTAGAAAGGTATATATTTTAGCATTAGTTCAAGAGAAAATCTGAGAACACTCCACGGGGCTGGTGGCAGGTTTGCTACATCAATCATGTATGTGCAGAAGGTGGACTTGGAATTGGAGGTAGATCACTTCCTGGCCTGAAAGGTGATCATGATACATTGTACTATAAAAATGGTGCTCAATGAAACAGCTTTCAAAACAGGAACCCACCTAGAGAGCATAGAGGTAAAATGATATGTGGCACATTACTAAACCCTGATTACTACTGGCATGATGAAATAATGAAGCATATTCATTTTCTCCATTTTGTTTATCAATCTTTTCTGATTATTATAGGGTGATATCATGGTTTCCTATTTCTAAGTTTTTTTTTAAGGAGTGGAAAAGCAAATCAAGGGTATTAACAAGGTTGGGACAGAGCCATCATGACCAACTGTACTGATACTTAAGCATTGGACAAGGGTGGAAAGTTGACGGAAATGAGAGGATTTCAGTCTGCATGTGAGCAGCTCTTTTGCTGCAGCAAATCTCCCATTTATGGTGAAATTTTCTGGGAATGTGATTTTAGGGCCTTGCATCTAGGATGCTCTAGGTTCTCAGTGAATATACTCCTCATCACCCATAAAGCACTAATAAATTTTAACCAGCAATGTAACTGCCAAAATGTCAAATAAAGTACCATGCACTATTAAATTAGATTTAAAAATAATTCCACAAATTTTATGATTCTAATCTTGATTGTTTTAAAAGCAGTTACTTTTTTTGTTGCTGTGCACTCAATTAGTCCCAGGTAAGATATTTCTGTTTACAAATGCATCTTACTTAACATTTTGAGAAAGGCTGACTGTTCCCTATTTACTATCAAGAAACAGGTCCAGTAAATTTTAAAACACTTTCCAAAAGACCTCTGCCAGTAAGTGGCAATTCAGATTTTCAACCCACGATTGTCAGACTCTAAAGCCCACACTCCTAAACTCAGCACTTCAGGACAAATTCTTTATAACCTGCATATCTAATGGAGCTTAGTATATCGGCAAAAGGCAGTGCCAGCATGTATTTAACCAATGTCCATGGCAAAGCTAGGCTGTCTTTCACCTTCTCCCTGCTCTCTAATGTGAAATGTAATTGTTAGCACATCTTAAACATACTTGCCCAGTATTTCTCAATCTATTCTCACCTGAACCCAGATTAGATTGGGGTGGATTCTCAGATCAATTACTAAATAGCTGTGTGTCCTTGGGCAATGTACTGATCCTCTCTGAAAATTAGGGATAGCGATAGGATCAATGCCATCATTTTGAGATCTTTGGGATCATGACATCATCACCATTTTGTTTCTTATATACACTATTGATTCTTAACACATTCAGCATCTGGTAGTGCAAGTTCCCCTTATTCCTTTCCCCTTTCATAAATTTTCTGGCAATTCCTGCACTTTCTTCCTTCATAATTAGTTGAGCACATTTTTAAAAAATCTCCTGATGGACAGAAGGCTGGAATTTAAATTCCTTAGGGGCTCCCCTGAGTAACTAGCAGTACTATTTTCCAGGTATGAAAGATGTTTAAAAGGAAACTTAAAGTCATTTATATTATTAAAAGGAAATCTAAAAAATGTAACATGAAACTGTATAGCATAGTAAATCCACATGTGAAATGTGAATATGGGTAAAATTGCATATATAAGACCATTTTTCTTTGAAGCTGAACAAATGTATGTTTATACTACAAGATGTTCTTATCAGACAAAAAAACTCCACTATGCCAAGTGAAAGAAACCAGACACAAAGTACTACATATTGTATGATTCAATTTATATAAAATGTAAATATAAATCAACTTATAAAGATGAAATTAGATTAGTAGTTATATAAGACTGGGGAAGGACTGCTAAGGGAATTGGAATTTTTCTTTTTGAAGTAATGAAATTGTTCTAAAATTTTTTTGTGGTGATGAATACACAACACTGTGATTATACTAAAAGCCATTGATTATACACTTTGGATAAATCAAATGTTATGTGAATATATCTCAATAACACTGCTTAATAAATTGATAAATGTACAAGAATAGTCAGAAATATCAGCTATGTACAGCAGGGGAAGCATAGAGAGGTTGAGAGGTAAAGAATTTTCTTGTTTGATTATTTGTCTATGTTTTATTATTATTATTACTGAAATAATGAAAATGCTCTAATAACAATTGAGGTGATAAATGTACAACTATGTGATTATATCAAATACCATTGATTGTACACTTTGGGTGAATTGTATGCTTTATTAATATGTATCATTTTGGGGGGCACAGTCCTTCTGGACCCATTGTTGGAAAAACAGATGGAGCCAGAGGGAGAAATTGAGTCCTCCTTTCTTGGGGGCTGGACAGTGTCCTCAGAAGGCAGACTGGGGTGGGGGCAGGGAAGGGGAAAAGAGGAGCCTCAATTTACAATGGTCCCAACACTAAAACAGATAATTAGGTATGGCCATTTTTCTTACTGTAACAGAAATGATTTACACTTAAAGCATTGCTCAAAGAGTTAGATGTGTTTGGGAACCTTGTGCCTCCAGTTGAAGACAGATATTTTTCAGGTGAGACAAAGCCCTGAAAGGCTTCTCCCCTGGGCTTCCCCCATGAAGTTCCTCCTCTGTGATCCTGGGCTCCAGCTTCACTCCTCAAAACAAGGATCCCGCAGGTGGGGGCCCACCATCCCTCCCCCTGGGTCCACAAGGCCTGACCATGCTTCCCTGAATACTTTTTCTTTCAAACAGGCCTGGGAGTAGGGTGAGGTGAGTGAAGCATCAAAAAACTGAGACATTAAGATAAGTAATATCTTGATGCAATGTTCCTAAAAATTGAACTTAATGCCAAAGAATCTGTGATGACAACAATTTCAAAATTTTAAATATACACAAGTCAGCATTATTAATTTTTTTTCTTTTTGGTCAGGCTACAAGGGGGCTGAGTAGCAATGTTGCACCCAGACAAGGCCCTGTTCATTGGCTGTAATCCTTTTCCTCAGGTCCTAAATCAAGTGTGGGATGGGGACAGGCAGCTTAGAGCCCAGGTCCTGTTGATGGAGCATAAGTGCCAGATGTCTTGCTCAGGCCACCTAATCTGCATAAGTATCCTGCCATTACACTGCTATTTAAGTTTTTATTTTTAGTGGTTACCCCAGGTCTTATGATACACAGCCAGCCTACCTTCAAGAACATTACACCAATCCATGTGTAGTGTGAGAAACTAACAAAAAGTCCATGTCCAGCTCCTCCATCCTATCCCTCATGCTTTTACTGTCACACTTTTGACTTTCACTTATGCCATAATGCACAAGACACTGTCCAGTTTTTCATTAGACAATCAGTTATCTTTTAGCATGGTTAAAAATGATTAAGTGTAGGTGATAAGTTCACCTTCATTTTCACCATTTTCTACTCTTGATTTCTTTTGTAGATGCAAATTCCTTTGTCTGAAGAACTATTTTAGCATGTATTGTGCAATTCAAATTTTTTCATTTTTAAAAGATTTTGTTTTTATAATAATTCTTAATTTTTACTTCATGTTTGAAACATAATTTGGCTAGGTTAAAGTGGCTTATTTAGTCACTTTAAGAATTGTCCTCTAATTTGCATAGTTTCTGACAATATTCTACTGAATTCCTTATTTTTGTACCCCTGTATGTCATGTTTTTAGCAGTCTGACTTTTTGTTTAAGTGTGTTATGTGTGTGTATGTGTGTTTGTACAGTTGATATTTACCCAACTAGGTAGGCTCTGAGTTTCCTTAATCTCTGGTTTCATGACTTTTATTACTTTTAGGCAATTCCAAGTCATTTTCAAATGTCTTTTCTGTTCTTTTATTGCTCTTTTGGGATCTCAATTACACATTTGTTGGTTTATTTGATATGGTCCCACAGCTCTTGGATGTCCTGCCATGTTTAATTTTACACTTTCCTCTTTCTATTTCAGTTTGGATAACTTCTATTTACCTCTCCTCAAAGACTGTTTCCTTGTCTGAGTAGACTTTAGAGATGAGCCTAACCATAGAGGGTATCTTTCATTTCAATGATATTGAAGGGAAGAGGGGAATATTTATTGTTTTTCCTACATATCAACTTGATTATTGATGTTTCCATCTATCTGCTAAAATGGTCAAATTGTTCATACTTGTAGAGCACCTTTAACACTAACGCATTTAAAATAAGTTAACATGTAGCAATACTTACATTAAAAAGGCCAGTGCTCCATCTTGAAAGAAAGGGTAAAAATTGTGTATACATGAGCAAGCTACAGAACTCATATTTTTAAAGCTAGTCTATTTTGCTACCCATCTGAAAATTGGATAAATACTTGATTATTATCCAAACTGAGCATCAAAATCTATTGAGAGTTTAAAATAAATTTATAATGGAAAACATGACATTCTGTTCCCTGAATATGTGGCATTGCCACACACATCTTTTTCTAACTGGAAGCCATATACTGGAATAATCGTGCTATCAGAGGCAAGAGGTGTCCTGAAACAGCAAAATAGTTGGAACTTTCATGAAGCATCTGTATCTCTGATCTGTAAATGAAAAACCCTCTATGTATTTTAATAAATGTACCTTGTCCTTAAATGTCCCCCAATTATTGAATTAAAAGAATAATATTAGTGTAAGAGAGGATATAAGGTAGATATGGAAGCACTTACTCTGCTGGCGGCATTGGAAAATGGCCCAAGTTGCAACTGCTGTGCAAGATGACATGGAAAAATCTTCAGAAGCTGTGAATGGAGGTAATAGGTATGTTAATAATAGTATGATGTAAAAATGCCAATTGACTCTAAGAAAGGATGTTTCCTTAAGGCGGAGAGGGACCTATATCATGCCTGTTCTGATATGGATGCTACCAAGGAGGACCTCCTGTGCAGCTCCATTGCCCTCCACACACCACCCCAAACATAAACCCCCAAAATGGGTGTCCAAGACTCAACATATGCCCACAAAAGGGCAGGCCAAATTCCAGAACACACAGAAGACAAATCATAGCCCTAGCTGTGGCTCACCAAACCAGGGATTACCCCAGAGGATATAAATTGGGGCCCATATAAAAGCAGCCATAATGGGCACCTTGTCAAACCAGGAGGATGAACAGTGAGTGGAATGGCTCATCTCTCCTCCAATGGGGAGTGGGAGGGTCTTGGACAATGTCTTGTGGCAACACTGGGTGCTGCTGGGTCACAGGCTAGCTCCTCTCGGCCTGTCAATTTGGGCAGCTCAGACCAGTTCCAGGGTCTTTTTTAAGTTGCTGGAATCCACAAGGCTGGAATTGTTTGATACCATGGGCAAGAGGTATCCTAATCCAACAAAATACAGAGAAGGAACTTTTTTTGGAGATCTCTGTGTGAACTCTGGTAAAAGTCTGGTGTGTGTGTGTGTGTGTGCATTTTATTGGTTTGCTTGATTGTTGGTTTTTAATGTGAATTGTCAATAAAGATAAAAAAGTAAAAATTTTAAAAATTCATTTAAAACATACCAGCAAGTGTTGGAGGGGAGTTGGAGAAAGGCAGAGGGATGCTCATTCAGTGCTGGTGAGATTGTAAACTGGTGAATGCTACTGCTGCCACGTGGAAGACTGTGGGGTCTTCAAGAAGCTAAGTATCAAGTTGAAGCTGGGTCACAGTAGCATAATTGACATAAAACAGCTGAAATAAAGAGGGAGGGATCTGAAAGAGGAACATGGATCTAGATTAGAATCGGTGGTCCTGGTCACACCCCTGGCCAGCCACCAGCACTTTCTGACATTGACTGACCCAACCCCCAAATCCATGCCCCTCCCAACCCCATGGATTACCATGGTGTCCTCTGACTATGGCCTGTTGTCCACAAGGATCCTGTCCTCTTTCAAGCACAAGGAATTCTCTATCCTGTGTTTTCCAATACATAGGTATGCCTCTCCTGAAATAAAGATTTTCATTTTACAATGTGCATGTTAGGAAGCCAGTTGGTTTTGCAGTGGCTCTTTAAAGGAATGAAAAATAAATTATATTCCTCATATCACATCCTCTTTGGAGATATTCAAAAGGAAAAGGAAGTCCTACCATATGGCTATCATGACTATCTTCCTGCAAATTTTCTTAACCTCCTCTTGCCATTTATTCAGCAGACTGAGTTGTTAAGCAAATACATAGACACTAAAAAGAGCTTCCTAAATTGCTCATCTCCACAGCTTTTGTGCATTCTGCCAGAAGACAAGAACCCCCCTTATGCCTAAGTAGATATTTTCATTTGAAAGCTTTTTTTTTTTAGTCACAATGCCACACAATTGGGTGGCTCACTAATTCAGAAATGTACAAGAGATAAAAAATAAAATTATCATACAAAACACTTCTGTCTTGGAGGGTTGGTGGCCCACAACCCTTTTGCAGGCCAATACTGCCATCTACACTCTGCAGCCAGGAGAAATTTTGGTTGGAAAAGCTGCCTCTCCACCAGTGAACCTGGGCTGGCCTGCATGGGGTACTGTATTTACTTGGAGCACAAGAGTGAGGTGAACCCAGTTTCAAAAGCAGACTGTGAGAGCCAGGAGGGAAACTGAAACTTGCCTACCAGAAAGCTAGTATTTCCAAGATACCTATTCTGAAATGTGCCAAAGTTGTACAGAAATTCTTCCAAGTACATATATAGGTTGGTGAAGGACTTATAAGCCTGAAGAGAATGTGAGAAGGCCATGGAGCATTCAAACAATGCCTCTGCCTTGTGTGAACAGCCAGAGCTGTGATTGCAAGTTTTATAAAGAACTCTTCCAACCAAGGTTTTCCAGAGCATTTTGACCAAACTGTCAGAAAATTGTAAGTGCTCACAGCTTGTCTGAAGATGATGTGGAATGCAAAACAAAATGGGATCCTGAATGCTGAATTGAATACATTTAAAAAATACTCTGAAAAAATACACTCTGCATGGAAGATGAAGATCTCTTGGAGAATAAGGGCCTGTTCTTGATACAGACTCATGAAACACACTGTAGCCTACTGAGGTTAATTTTTTTAATGTGTCTAAATCCACTTCTCTCTGTTATTTACTTCTACCACAGAAGTGTGCATTTTAATGATGGCTTTGCATTTTATTAATATTCAATATTCTGGTTACTGAAAACTAAAATACCGTGTGTTTGGTGTTAATGTAAACTGTGCATTTATAACATATGTCCATGTAACAATACTTACTTTAAAATGCCAAGTACCCCCTCTTCAAAGAAAGCAGAAAAATTAAGTACACCTTTGATAAAGCTAAAGAATTTAACTTTTAAAACTATTCCATTTTGCTATCCAGGTGTAAATTGAATGAACACTTTCTTGTTTTTCCAAACTGAGCTTTTAAATCTTTAAAGAGATCCAACTACACTTATAATGGAAAAATGAGATGTTCTGTTCCCTGATTATGTGGCATGGCCCTCACACCATGCTTTCTAACCTGGAAGTCACAGGACTGGAATATGGGTGCTATCAAGGGGCAAGAATTATCCTAAAATAGCAAAAGAGTTGGAAATTTTATGGAGCATCTGCACAGTGATCTCTAAATGGTAAAAGGTCTGTGTATTTTAATGATGGCACCTTATCCATAAGGGTCACCCAATTTTTTAATTAAAAGATAAAGACTAGGAAATGAGAGGATCTGGAGGTGGACAAGGAAGCACTCATTCTTTGCCAGTGGGATTGGCAAATGACTCATACAGCCACCATTGTGAAAGATAGCATGGCAAGATCTCTGGAAGCTATCTATGGAGGAAACAATGATGTTCCCAAGGGCATGAAGTACAACTGCCATGTGACTCAAAGAAAGTATGGTTCCTTGAGAGAGAGGGGGACCCAAGTCATGCTTGATGGAATGAGGCTTCTACCCAGGAGGACCTCCTTCGCAGCCCTTCCCCTCACCCCATAACCCAAACATAAACCCTGAAAACAGGTGTCCAGGGCTCTGCACATCTGCCCAAAAGAGCAGGCCCAATTCCTGACCACACAGAACACAAAGAATAGCCCCAGTCACAAGCCAGACTCACCAAACCCAGGTAAACCCCGAAGAGTACAACTTTGGGGCCCATATCAAAGCTGCCATAATGAGGTTGTGAGAAACAAGACAGGCACACCATGAGCAGGATAGCTAACCCCTCCTTCCATGGTGGAAAGGATAGTCTTAGACAATCTCTTGGGGGAACCCAGGGAGCTGGTGTGTCATAGACAACTACCTTGGGCCTCTCTCTTTGGCCAGCTGAGAATGGTTGCAGGGTCCTGGGTGGTGTTTGTGGGGCACTGAGAAAACAGGTGGAGTCTTGGGTGTGAGGTGAAGAGCCCAGGATGCTTCTGTTGTCATTTGATTTTCTCTTCTGGAAATGAAGCATACCCTTCATTCTGGTCACCGTGATGGGCAGGCTGCAAAAGTGAAACCAATCAAAATCCAGGGGTGAGCTCCCAAACAACCCGGGCTGTAGCAGGTGGAAGGAGTGTGGGGCAGGGGTGTGGTCATCCTCTTTAGGATTCCTACCTTGGCCTTGAACAGAAAGAAATTTTGAAGGGAATGTAAAAGCCACCAGCACCAGTAGTCAGTTGTCAAGCTCAGGAAGGAGTTAGTTACTCCTCAAATATGACACAACACCCCTGCTACCTCTGGGAACAGCCATTTTGCCTTCCAAGAAGACCAATACAGCTTCAGTTGCACTTTGGGAATCAAAGAACACAAAGCGTACCACTCCTGGAGCACTACCAAAAATTCACTTAATAATTCACTCTGCACACTTAGCTTAAGGCTCAAGGCACACAACACAGGATGGAAATGCAAGACCAGGATTAGATCTCAGTTCACTAGGCTGGTCCAATTCTTTCCATTCCTAGAACCCTGATCAAGATAGAAGAGACACATTGATCATAAGGGGCCAGGAATAGGGTACCAGACATTTCACTGCAAAAATGGCCAGGTTCCCTTTAAGTCAGAAATTCAACTAATCCTGCACATTTTTAGGCAAAGGCTTGAGGATCAAGTGGCAGGTCAATGACAGAGGTCAAAATCACACCCTCACAAGAAACATTCAGTTGGTGCCTCTGGGATATTTGCTGTCCTGAAAATGTGTCAGTCATGGGAAAATGATCATTCTTTGCTTACTTTGCAAAAGTTATGATCAGGCTTAAAAACAAGCAGAGATATTTTCCTAACAGACTTGAAAAGGGCGGCCTTCCTCACACAACTGGAAAAGCTCTGGAATCCACTGAGACATATTCTCATATGGAAGCATCTCAGATGAACTGAAGTCTTTACTCCTGGATAACATCTGAGATTGTTGACAAGGATGGTGGGCTGTTTCCCACACAAGTACTTTACATACAGTGGCTCCTACTTGATCTGGAACACTTGGCTGAATTCCATATTTGCCCTCACTGTGACAAGGTTAGGAAGCCACACTCCTTTGTCTTTTCTCCTTAAGATAGTAAAAGATACATTATTTTCTTCATTTTACATTTGACTTGGAGCTATTAAAAAGAAATAGAAAGCCTTATCACACAGCTGTAATTACCTGCTCATGCATTTTGTTTCACTCACCTTGCAGCTTCCTCACCAGGCAATGTTTCCTAGCCGAATATCTGCAAACATCAGAAGAGCTTTCTAAATGGCCCATCTCAGCACCTCTTGGGCATTCTGTGAGAAAACAACAAACCCAAGTATTTTTATGTCATAACCTTCTTCATTTTAATTCACTTTTCATTTCTCATGAGGCCACTTCATTTTGTGGGAATCTGATAGAAATATATGGAAGTCTTTCTTTTAAAATTAGCATTGAACCATGTGTCTTTATGTTTATTGACTTGGAGGCAGGTTATATTGCCAGTCATGACCCCACTCCTCTTTTTTAGTTGTTGGAATCCACAAGGCTGGAATTTCTTGATACCATGGGTGAGAGGCATCCTAAAGCAACAAAATAGAGAGAAGGAACTTGTTTTGGAGCATCCCCATGTGCAATCAAGTAAAAGTCTGATGTGTGTGTTTTTTATTTGCTTACTGGATTGTTTGTTTTTAGTGTGCATTGTCAGTAAAGGTACAGAAAGTAAAAATTAGAAAAATTCATTGAAAACATACCCACCAGTGTTGGAGAGGATGTGGAGAAAGGCAGAGGTATGCTCATTCATTGCCAGTGAGGTTGTAAAATGGTGACTGCTACTGCCATGTGGAGGACTGCAGGGTCTTCAAGAAGCTAAATATCAAGTTGCAGCAGGGTCACAACAGCATGATTGATATACACCAGCTGAAGTAGAGGGAGGGATCTGTAAGAAGAACTTGGATCTGGGTTCAATCCGGTGGTCCTGATGACACCCCTGGCCAGCCACCATTACTTCTTGCCATTATCTGGCCCAACCCCAACAGATTGCCATGGTGGCTTCTGATGTATGTACTGTTTTCCACAGGGATCCTGTTCTGTTTCAGACACACAGAATGCTCTATCTTGTGGTTCCCAATACATGGGTATCTCTCTCTTGTAATAAATATTTGCATTTTACATTATATATGTTAAGAAGCTAGTTGGTTTTGCATTTCATGTGGAAAGGAATGAAAGATAAATTATCTTCCTCATTTCCCATTTTCTTTAGAGATATTCAAAGGGAAATGGAAGTCCTACCACACAGCTATCATGACTACCATCTTACAAATTTTCTTTACCTCATCTTGCCACTTCCTTGGCAGTCTGAGTTGCTAGGCAAATACATACAGACATTAAGAAAAGCTTCCTAAATTGTCCATTTCCACACCTCTTGTGCATTCTGCCAGAGGACAAGAAAGCCTCTTCTGCCTAAGTGGATAACTTCATTTGTAAGCTCTTTTCATTAGTCAACATGCCACAGAATTGGTGATCTCCCTAATGCAGAAATGAACAAAAGATAAAGAATAAAACATTTGTACAAAAAACTTCAATCCTGGAGGGTTGGTGGCCCACAACCTTGTGCAGGCCAATGTCACCCTCTGTGCTTTGGAGTCCAGGGAACTGTTTGGTTGGAAATGCTGCCTTGCCACCAGCGAACATGGACTGGTATGCATGGGGTACTGTACTGGCTTGGACCACAAAGGTGAGGTGAACCAAGTTTCAAAAACAGGTTGTGAGAGCCAGGAAGGAAACCAAAACTTGCCTTGCAAAAGCTGGGATTTCCAAGATACCTACCCTAAAATGTGCAGAAGCTGTTCTGAAATTCTTCCTAGAACATACATAGCTTGGTGAAGGACTTACAAGCCCAAGGAGAATAGGAGAAGGCCATGGAGCATTCAAACAATGCCTCTGCCATGTGTCAACAGCCAGAGCTGTGATTTCAAGTTCTTCCATACCAGGTTTTCCAAGGGCTTTTGAACAAGCCGCAAACGAGCCATCAGAGAATTGTAAGTGCCCAGAGCTTGTCCAAAGGTGATATGTAATGAAAGACAAACAGGTGCTCCTGAAAGCTGAATTGAAACTATTAAAAAATTACCCTGCACGGAAGATGAAGATCTCTTGGCGAATAAGGGCAACTGTGCTTGATATAGACTCATGAACCACACTGATGCCTACCCAGGCTATTTTTTTTTTAATTAGAGTAAATCCAGAGGTCTCTTATTTACTTTGGCCACTGAAGCATATATTTTGATGATGACTTTGTGTTTTATTGATACCCAATTTTCCAGTTACTGAAAATTGAAATACCATGGGATTGGTGTTAACAACAATGTGCATTTATAACGTACTTCTGTGTAACCATACTTTAAAATGCCAAGTCCTCTCTCTTAAAAGAATGGGAAAAAATTAAGTATATCAATTTTAAAGCTGAAGAATTCATATTTTTAAAGCCAGTCCATTTTGCTCTTATCTGTAAATGGCATGAATACTTGATTGTTTATCTGCACTGAGCTTTTAAATCTTTAGAGAGATTCAACTAAATGTATAAAGGGAAAAGATGATGTTCTATTCCCTGATTATGTGGCATGGCTCTCACAGCATGCTTTTTAAGGTGAAAGCCACAAGACTGGAATATGTATGACATCAGGGGCAAGAATTATCCTAAAACAGCAAAAGAGTTGGAACTTTTATGGAGCATCTCTATCTGTGGTCTCTGAAAGGTAAAAGGTCTTTGTATTTTAATGATGGTACCTTGTCCATAAAAGTCCCCTAATTTTTGAAATAAAAGCAAAAGACTAGGGCAGGAGAGGATCTGGAGGTAGACAAGGAAGCACTCATTCTCTGCTGGTGGGATTGGAAAATGGCCCATACTGCCACAGCTGTGAAAGACAGTATTGCAAGATCTCTGGAAGCTCTGAATGTAGGAAACAATGATGTCCCTAAGGGCATGAGGTACAACTGCCACTTGACTCAAAGAAAGGATGGTTCCTTGAGAGGGAGAGGGACCCATGTCATGCCTAGTAGGATGTGGCTGCTACCCAGGAGGACCTCCTTGGCAGCCGTTCCCCTCCCTGGACTGCCCCAAACATAACCCCCCAAAATGGGTGTCCAGGGCTCTGTATATCTGCACAAAAAAGCAGGCCCAATTCCCAACCACAGGGAACACTAAGCATATCCCCAGACACAAGTGGGACTCACCAAACCTGGGGAACCCCAGAGTGTACAACTTGTGGGCTTATATCCAACTGGCCATAATGGGGCCCCTGAGAAACCAGCAGGACAAACCATGAATAGGATGGCACACCCCACCCCCCATGGGGGGCAAGGTGGTCTTGGACAATGTCTTGATGGTATTCTGGGAGCTGGTGGGTCACAGAAAACCTCCCTTAGGCCTCTCTCTTTGGCCAGCTCAGACCAGTTTCAAGGTCCTGGGTGGTGGTCGTGGATCACTCAGAAAACAGGAGTCTCAGGTGTGGGGTGGAGGACCAGGGATGCTTCTGTTGTCTTTTGATTTTCTCTTCTGGAAATGAAGCACACCCTTCATTCTGGAATCTAGTAACCATGACCTGCAAGCTGCAGTAGTGAAACCAATCAGAATCCAGGGGAGAGCTCCCAAACACCCTGGGCTGTGGCAGGTGGAAGGGGTGTGGGACAGGGCATGGTCACCCTCTTTACAATTCCTACCTTGGTCTCGAGGGAACAGAAATTTTGAAGGGAATGTAAAAGCCACCAGCACCAGTAGTCAGCCATCAAGCTCAGGAAGGAGCTAGTTTCTGCTCAAATCTGACACAACACCCCGGCCACCTCTGGGAATAGCCCCTTTGCCTTCTGAGAGCACCAGTGCAGCTCCAGTTGCACTCTGGGAATCAGAAGGACACAAAGAGTACCAGGCCCAGTGCAGTCACAAAATTTCTCCTTGTCATTCACACTATAAACTGCCATGGAACTTAACTTCAGGCTAGAGGCACACAACTCAGGATTGAAATGCTAGACCAGAGTTAGAGCTGAGTTAGAGCTCAGTTCATGGGGTTGGCCCAATGTCATTCTATTCCTAGAATGCTGATCAAGATTTAAGAGATACATTGGTCATAAGGGGCCAGGAATAGGGTACCAGACATTCCACTGCAAAAATGGCCAGGTTCCCTTTAAGTCCGAAATTCAACTAAACCCACAAATTTCTAGCCAAAGGCATATGGATCAGGTGGCAAGTCAACAATTGAAGACAAAATCATGCCCAAACAAGAAACATTCAATTGGTACCTCTGGGTTACTTGCTCTCCAGAAAATGTATTGGCCAGGGGAAAACAATCATTCTCTGCTTACTTTGTAAAAGTTGTGATCAGGCTTCACAACAAAAGGAGACATTTTCCTGACAGACTTGAAAAGTGTGGCCTTCTTCATACATCTGTAAAATCTCTGGAATCCACTGAGACATATTCTCATATGGAGGCAACTTAGATGAATGCAAATCCTTAGTCCTGGCTACCATCTGGGATTGTTGATAGGGTTCAACCAAGTACTTTTATATCCAGTGGCTCCTACTAGATCTGGAACTCTTGGCTGATTTCCATATTTGCCATCATCATGACAGGGTTAGGGAGCCACATTCCTTTGCCTTTTCTCCTTAAGATAATAAAAGATACATTATTTTCTTCATTTTACATTTGACTTGGAGCTATTCCAAAGAAATAGAAAGCCATATCACACAGCTATTGATGAAAAAAATTGCTGCTGCCTCTTTAACAGCACTCTCTTCTCATTAGCAGAAAACCACAGCTTTGAGAAAATGACTGCCCCTCCTCTCTTTCTCACATGGAATCCACAACTTAGGGAGATAAGCACCCTCCTCCCACTTTTGTCTGGAATCCACTCAGTTAGTGACTCTACTCCTCTCCTGCCTGAGGCCCTCTGCTTTAGAAAGATAAGCTAAATTCATACTTTTGCTTCTGTAACCCCCACCTGCCTGCCTGCTTCAGGAATTTGCCTGCTTGCCCACCAACCCACTAGCCAATAAACAGAAACCTATATGACCCCATGAAAGCTGATGCCCAGGGCTCAGAATTTGGAGATTTGACTCTCTTCTGGGCCTGTATGTAATAAAACTTTCTTCCTCCACCTCTCTGAGTGCACACTTAGGTTTCTCATCATCTAAGTTTTGTCTGCTGCAGCATTTGGATCCCTGACAGGGAACCCCAACTGAGCAGGACCATTGTGCCTCCAGCTTGGGACTGATGGGCATGGCCAGCCATGATCTCTGAGCAAATGAAGTAGGTGCCACCCATCCTTTTAATGGGACCACCTTCTGAGGTGGTCTCTTCTGGTTGTGTCCCCACACTTCAGCCTGACTCAGTGGGGAGGTGGACTGAATAGTGCCAGAAGACTCCAGAAGGTTAAGCCCCAGGTGCCAAGTCTCAGTCAGGTCCATCTCTGGACAGAAGGGGAGACTGTTCACCTCCCAAGATCTCAAGTATTGAGAACCCAGGATAGGGAAGACCCTGCAGGAGGGACTGCTTAATCTCTGAACAATTGTGTGTGAATGAGGACAGCAGAGGCTTGCCTCTGTCATGCCAGTCTGTGATTCCATGGCCTGTGCTACTGAGTCTGAGTGGGCCCTAACCTGTTTCTGTGGCCACATCAGATGGCATAACAGCCAACCCAAACTCTGCCTGAGCACCTTAGCTAAGACAAGCTGAAGTTCTTGTGAGAGATGCAACAGGTGGGCATCTGAGTGGCCTCAAAAGATGCAACCCCTTCCTTTGTCTGTTTTGTACCACCAACTCAGGGTGTGAATTTATCACTGTTAATCCCTGTGGGACAGACTCTGTAACTTCTGAGTGACTGTGTGTGTGAGTAAGGATGACAGAGTCTTGCCTTTCTTATTCCAGTCTGTTACTCCATGGCCTGTGCTACAGAGCCTGAGTGGGCCCTAAACTGTTTTCCATGGATACGTCATATGGCATAATGGCCCACCCCAAACTCTGCCTGAGCATCTTAGCTAAGATGAGCCAAAGTTCTCATGAGAGATGCAGACAGGCAGGCATCTGAGTGGCCTTGAAAGAGGCAACCCCTTCCTTTGTCTGTCTCATGCCACCAGTGCAGTGTTTGAGCTCATCACAGTCAAAACCTACCATTTTAAACTGCATGCTTAAGAATTTCAAGAAAGGCATTTCTGGAGATTATGGCATCTGGATGAACCCTGGCACCCTCCGAACCTTATGTGAATTAGAGTGGCCCACTTTTAATGTTGACTGGCCCTCGGAAGGGACCCTGGATATAGCCAGGGTCCATGAAGTGTCACTGGTTGTCATCGGAACTCCTGACCACCTTGATCAGTTTCCCTATATTGACTCTTGGTTAGAAATAGCCCAGACTCTGCCCCCTTGGGTTCAATTGTGCATTAGAAAAAAGGGACTGAGCAGTGTCTTGCTTGCACAGGGAATGAGAACCTGGAAGCCAGTCATTCATCAAGGATCCTCAGAAGAAAACACTCCACCCTGCCATACACTCTGGCTGCTCTAGCCTCCCTAATAGCAGCAGACTTGGGAAATCCTGACCCCACTGGATGAGGAGGGCCACCTCAAAAAGGGGGGGCAAGCACCAAAAAGGTGCCCCTGGCCAAAGACCAATGTGCCTACAGCAAAAAAATAGACACTGGCACTGAATATTCTGTGGTCACAACCTCTGTCACCCCCTTTAGTGGAAAAACTGCTAACATTATAGGAGCGACTGGGGACCAGTCAAGCCAATGGTCTTTTTGCCAGTTGAGAAATTGTCAGCTTGGTGGTCACAAAGTGACTCATAAATTTCTGTACCTGCCTGAATGTCCAGTTTCCTTACTTGGTAAGGACCTCTTAACCAAACTGGGAACCCAAATTACTTCAAACCTGGGGTGAGGGGGAGGCAGCAAGCTTAAGCCTCGGGACCAGCTTCATGCTCCTTTTCACCATAACCTGAAGTGAGAAATGGAAGCTTCATGAGAAAAAAAAATTCAAGTTAGAATCCGGAAAAACTTCTAGAACTTTTCTCCCTGGTTTAGGCAGAAAGAAACCCACTGAGAATGGCACAAAACCATTCACCCATCATTGACCTGAAGCCTGGAGCAGTCCTGGCCTAGCAGAGGCAGTATCCAATCCCCTGTGAAGCACAATTGGGCATGGTTGAACACATAGATGACCTGAGAAAAGAAGGAATCCTGATCGAGTGCCAGTCACCCTGGAACACCCCATTATTACCAGTAAAGAAGCCAGACTAGACAGGATATCAACCAGTCCAGGATCTATGAACCATTAACACCACTCTCACCTTACACCAGGTTGTTCCCAACCCATACACTTTGCTGTGTCAGCTGCTGCCCAGAGCCACCTGGTTCACTTGCTTGGACTTAAAAGAAAAGACACCTTCTGCCTGCAGCTGGGCCTCTGAGTCAGCCTCTGATTGCCTTTAAGTGGGCAAATCCCAGAACCTGGCAAAAAATCTCAGCTAACCTGGACTTGGCTCCTGCAAGTCTTCAAAAACTCCCCTACCCTTTTCAGGGAACTATTGGCAGAAGATCTAGCCACCTTCACCCATAAAGACTGTAGGTGTGCCCTTTTACAATGTGTGGATTACCTCCTACTTGACAGTGAGATGGAAGAGGACTGCTGAAAAAGGACCCAAACATTCCTACAACTTCTAACACAGATTGGATACAAAATATCTTAGCAAAAAAGCCCAAATCTGTAAACAGCAGGTCAAGTACCTAGAGTTTAGCATCACACAGGGGCACTGGGTGCTCAGGCCAGAACAAGAGAAAGTGATTTGCACCATCTCTACCCCCACCACAAAAAGAAAACTTCAAAAGTTCCTTAGGGTTGCAGGGTTCTGTTGCATCTGGATTCCTCGGTTTGCAGCCATGGCCAGACCCCTTTATAAAATACTGACAGGATAGATAAGGAGTCCCTAATCTGGAAAGAAACCCAACAGAGGGCTTTCCAAGACATCAAAAGACAACTCAGTGGAGCCCCTGTCTTGGGGCTCCCAGGTGTAACTCGCAGTTTCAACCTGTTCATTCATTAAAAAACAAAACAAAACAGAAAAAAAAACAAAGTAGCACTGGGAATCCTCACACAAACAGTCAGCCCCTGGCAAAGGCCCATCACTTACCTCTCCAAGCAGCTGGACCCCATGGCTGAAGGATGGCCTCCCTGCCTGAAAGCCCTAGCAGCAACCATAACCCTAATCAAAAAAAAAAAAAAGCCTTACTCAGGAGATACTACTACATAGTCTGACTAACTTCCCTGTATGCCACCACCAGCAGCCAGTGCCAAATTTGTGCCAAAAACAACCCTCTGAAAGACTCCCAAGCTCTGCCTGGCATCCAGCACATGGGAACAGCCCCTTTTAAAGATCTCACAGTAAACTTCACAAAAGTGAAACCGAGTCAGGGGTACAAATATCTGTTAGTGATGATATGCACCTTTTCAGGCTGAGCCGAAGCTTTCACCCCCTCACCCCCCCAAAAAAAAAAGAAGTGTCTAAAGCTTTATTCAAAGAAACCATTCCCTGAAACGGGCTGCCTCTGTCCATTGGAAGCAACAATGGCCTGGCCTTTGTGGCCTCTGTAGTCCAAGAACTGGTGAAATTGTCAGGCATCAAGTGAAAACATCATACCGCTTACAAGCCTCTAAGTTCAGGGAAAGTTAAATGCATAAATTGAACCCTTAAAGCCACCCTAGCCAAATTCTGCCAAGAAACTGGTTTCCCCTAGGTAAACTTACTTCCCTTAACCCTTTTCTGAGTTAGGTGCACCCCAAGACCCACAGGCTATTCACCCTTTGAAATTTTGTTAAGCTGGCCTCCCCCAATTATCCAGGCTTTCAAAGGAAAGCTCAAGCTCCTGGGGGAGGCTAGCCAAGATTCCAACCTCCAGCATCTGGGGAAAACTCTAGCCCAAATACATAAAACTATCTTGTCCTGAAACCTCATCCCACTGGGACACCCTTTGCACCCCCACCAGCCACGGGACCTAGTCTGGGTTAAAAACTGGATAAAAAGCCCCTTTAGCCATCCTGGACAGGCAAACACACTGTAACTCTTGTAACTCCCACTGCTCTTAAAGTTGCAGGCATTGTCCCTTGGATCCATCATTCCAGGGTCAAGAAAGCACACCCCAATAAAACAGGACAGCTGGACAGCCCTACCCATACCTGACCACCCCTTGAGAGTTCGAGTCACCTGGAACCACCCCCGAACACCATCCTTATCACCATCCCTGAACACCTGCTAAATGGACACCTGCTCCAGGTGATTTCTACTCCTGGAAAGACTACTCATCCTGCCGCTCAGAACTGGACAGGCTGCTGTAACTTCTAGAGAGTGGACAATAGTAAATAGAGTCTTAATCACAGTGACATGCTTGTACCTTGTAAAATGTTTCTGTGCCTTAGGTTGCTTTTCCTATTCTGCCTCAGGGCTGGTGCCAGTTCTCAGCCCTGCTCCAGTTGTTACAAATCCAACCCCCCTCAGCAGCAAATAGATTAAAACAGCTCACAGGAAAGTACCAATCCTCCTCTTCCTTTATCTACTGTACCTATATACCAGCAGAATGTTTTAAGTTATCTAAAGGCTCAGTTTGTGAAGAAAAGGGACAAAAGTTCTGGATAGCCAGACTGAAATTTGAGGGTAGCTGCAAAATTTATGGCACACCAGGGGAGGTCAGTTGTTAGACTTAATATATGCATGTAGGCATGTCAGATGGGGGAGGGGTACAAGATATAGCCTGAAAAGAAAAACTTAAAACAAGTCTGGACCAGCCTCATCTGGCTATCTGAAAGCCCCAAGTATAAGTGAACAAATTTAACAGAACATTATCAGCTTACTCAATTCACAGCCCCCGTTCAACAACAGGTGAATGGTTGATTAACACTACATATGCTCTCCTCCACAATATCAGCCCTGGGACCAACTATTGTTGGTTGTGCCCGTCCCTAAGAGGGACACCCCAAGCCCTCCCGATTAGTCTCATAAGGATAGGAGTAACCACTGGAATAAAAACAGCACTAAAAAGATGGGTGTCCTCTGTTAAATTCTACTATAAGCTTTCCTAAAACCTGAATGTAAACATAAAGCAAGTGGCAGATTCTTTAGTTTCTCTCCAGAACCAGATCAACTCGCTAGCTGGAGTAGCCCTACAAAATAAGAGAGCCCTTAAGTTAACTCTTCCAAAACCCCTGCAAGTGTGGAAAGTTCTGCTGCTCTTGATGCTTGCTAGTAAGTGCCACCACTCCCTGGAAAGGGGTCCCAACTTCTCCATGTTAGCATACGATGTCCCATAAAACATTATAAGGGCATCAAAGGGAGGAATGATGAAAAAATTGCTCCTGCCTCTTTAACAGCAGTCTCTCCTCATTAGCCTAAACCAAAAGTTTTGAGAAAATAATTGCCCCTCCTCTCTTTCTCCCATGGAATCCACAACATAGGGAGATAAGCACCCTTTTCCCCCTTTTGTCTGGAATCCACAAAGTTAACAACTCCACTCTTCTCTTCCTTGAGGCCCTCTGCTTTAGAAAGATAAACTAAACTCCCACCTTTGCTTCTGTAACCCCTGCCTGCCCACTTGCTTCAAGAATTTGCCTGCTTGCCCAGCAACACACTAGCCAATAAACAGAAACCTATATAACCCCACAAAAGCTGATTTATAGACTCAGAATTTGGAGACTTGACTCTCCTCTGGGCCCACAGATAATAAACATTGTTCCAGTGCCTCTCTGAGAGCACACTTGGGTTTCTCATCATCTAAGTTTTGTCTGCCAGAACATTATGATTTCCTGCTCATGCATTTTGTTTCACTCCCCTTGCAGCTTCCTCACAAGGCAATGTTTCCAAGCAGAATATCTTCAAACAGGAGTAGAGCTGGCTTGATGGCCCAGCTCAGCACCTCTCAGGCACTCTGTAAGAAGACAACAAGCCCAGATATTTTTTTTTTAAGATTTTATTTATTTACTCATTTATCCCCCCCTTGCTGCTTGTGCTCGTTGGGTCAGCTAACCACACCGTGCAGGCGGGCTTGCCTTCACCAGGAGGCCCCGGGAACCGAACCCGGGCCCTCCCATATGGTAAACGGGAGCCCTACTGATTGAGCCACAGCCGCTTCCCCAAGCCCAGATATTTTTATGTCATAACCTTCTTCATTTCAATTCTCTTTTCATTTCTCATGATGTCACTGCATTTTGTGGGACCTGATATAAAGGTACGTAAGTCTTTCTTTTTAAATTATCACTGAAAGGTATGTCTTTCTGTTCATTGACTTTGGCAGGTCATATTGCTGCTCTTGATCCCACTCCTCTTTTTTAAGTTGCCAAAATTCAGAAGGCTGGAATTTCTTGATACCATGGGTGAGATGTATCCTAAAGCAAGAAAATATAAAGAAGGACTTTTCTTGGAGAATCTCTATGTGCAATCTGGTAAAAGTCTTGTGTGTGTGTGTGTATATGTGCTTTATTTGTTTGTTGAATTGTTTGTTTTTAGTATGCATTGTCAATAAAGGCATGAAAAGTAAAAATTAAAAAATTCATTGAAAACATACCCACAAATGTTTGAGAGGATGTGGAGAAAGGGAGAGGGATGCTCATTCAGTGCCAGTGAGATTGTAAAATGGCAACTGCCACCACTGCCATGTGGAAGACTGTGGGGTCTTCAAGAAGTTAAGTATTAAGTTGCAGCCAGGTCACAGTGGCATGATTGATGTACACCACCTCAAGTAAAGAGTGAGGGAGTCATAAGAGGAACTTGGATCCGGGTTCAATCTGGTTGTCCTGGTCACACCACTGGCTGGCCACTGGCACTTCCTGCCATTGTCCAGCACAACCTCCAAAGCCCTGCCCCTCCCAAACCCATGGATCACCATGGAGCCCTCTGATGTATGTACTGTTGTACACAGGGATCCTGTCCTGTTTCAGACACAAGGAATGCTCTATCCTGTGGTTCCCAATACATCAGTATCCTTCTCCTATAATAAACATTTTCACTTTACAGTGTGCAAGTCAGAAAGCCAGACAGTTTTGCATTTGCTCTCTAAAGACATGAAAGATAAATTAAGTTCCTCATTTCACATTCTCTTTGGAGATATTCAAAGGGAAATGGAAGTCCTACCACACAGCTATCAGGACTACCATAGTGCAAATTTTCTTTACCTCATCTTGCCACATCCTCAGCAATCTGAGTTGCTAGGCAAATAAGTACAGACATTAAGAAGAGTTTCTTAATTGTCCATTTCCACAACTCTTATGTATTCTGCCAGAAGACAAGAAATTCCCTTATGCCTAAGTAGATATCTTCATTTCTAAGCTCTTTTCAATAGTCATGATGTCACAAAATTGGGTGGCTCCCTAATGCAGAAATGTACAGAAGGTAAAGAATAAAATGATTGCCTACAAAACTTCAATCTTGGAGGGTTGGTGGCCCACAATCCTGTGGAGGCTGATGCCATCCTCTACACCCCAAAGTCAAGGGAAATATTTGGTTGGAAAAGCTGCTTCACCACCAGTGAACACAGGCTGGTCTGCTTGGGATACTCTATTTACTTGGACCACAAGGGTGAGGTGACCTCAGTTTCAAAAACTGGCTGTGAGAACCAGGGAGGAAACTGAATCTTGCCTAGCAAGAGCTGGAATTTCCAAGATACCTATTCTGAAATATGCTGAAGCTGTTGAGAATTTCTTTCTAGAACATATACAGCTTGGGAAAAGTTTACAGGGCCAAGGAGATTAGGAGAGGGCCATGGAGCATTCAAACAATGCCTCTGCCCTGTGTAAACAGCCAGAGCTGTGATCACAAGTTTTATAATGACCTTTTCTACCCCAGGTTTTCCAAGGGCTTTTGGCCAAGCCCCAAACAAGTGCCAGAGAATTATAAGTGTTCGGAGCTTGTTGGAAGACCATGTGGAATGAAAAAGAAGGATAGGATCCTGAAAGCTGAGCTGAAAGATGAATGAAAGATAAAGATCTCTTGGAGAATATGGGCAACTGTGCTTGGTACAGACTGGTGAACCACCCTGAAGCCTACCCAGGTTAATTTTTAAAAATTGGTGTAAATCCATTTGTCTCTGTTATTTACATTAGCCACAGAAGTGTGTATTGATGATGACTTTGCATTTTACTAATACTCAATTTTCCAGTTACTGAAAATTGAAATACCGTGGCTTTGGTGTTCTTCTAAAAGGTGCTATTTTAATGTACTTCCATGTAACAATACTTCCTTCAAAATGCTGGGTCTTCTCTCATTAAAAAAAAAGGGGAAAAATTAAGTATACCTTTGATAAAGATGAAGAATTCATACTTTTAAAGCTAGTCCATTTTGCTATCCATCTGTAAATGACATGAATACTTGATTGTTTATCTGCACTGAGCTTTTAAATCTTTAGAGAGATTGAACTAAATGTATAAAGGAAAAAGGTGATGGTCTGTTCCCTGATTATGTGGCATGGTCCTCACACAATACTCTCTAAGCTGAAAGTCACAGGACTGGAATATGGGTGTTATCAGGGGCAAGAATTATCTGAAAAAAGCATAAGAATAGGAACTTTTATGGAGCATCTGTATCTGTGGTCACTAAAGGGTAAAAGATCTTTGTATTTTAATGATGGTACCTTGTCCATAAAGGTCCCCCAATTTTTTTGAAATAAAAGGAAAAGACTAGGGCAGGAGGGAATTTGGAGGTAGACAAGGAAGCACTCATTCTCTGCTGGTGGGATTGGAAAATAGCCCATACCACTGTAGCTGTGAAAGACAGCATGGCAAGATCTCTGGGAGCTCTGAATGGAGGAAACAATGGTGTCCCTAAGGGCATGAGGTACAGTTGCCACTTGACTCAAAGAAAGGATGGTTACTTGGGAGAGAGAGGAACTCATGTCATGCCTCATACGATGTGGCTGCTATACAGGAAGATCTCCTTGGCAGTCCTTCCCCTCCCCACACTGCCACAAACATAACTCCCAATAATGGGTGTCCAGAGCTCTGCACATCCACACAAAAGTGCAGGCCCAATTACTGACCATAGGGAACAAAAAGCATAGCCCCGGTCACAAGTGGGACTCACTGAACCTGGGGAAACCCCAGAGAGTACACCTTGTGGGCCCATATCCAAGCAGCCATAATGAGCCCCTGAGAAACCAGCAGGACAAACTGAGAGTGGGATGGCTCACCCCTCCTCCCATGGGGGGCAGGGTGGTCTTGAACAATGTCTTGTGAGTACCCTGGGAGCTAGTGGGTCACAGATAACACCCCTTAAGCCTCTCTCTTTGGCCAGCTCAGACTGGTTTCAGGGTTCTGGGTGGTGGTGTCAGGGAACTCAGAAAATAGGAGGAGTGTCCGGTGTGCAGTGAAGAGCTGGGGATGCTTCTGTTGTCCTTTGATTTTACCTTCTGAAAATAAAGCATACTCTTCATTCTGGAATCTGGTCACCATGACCTGCAGGCTGCAATTGTGAAAGCAATCAGAATCCCAGGGCAAGCTCCCAAACTCCCCAGGCTGTGGCCAGTGGAAGGGGTGTGGGGTGGGGGCGTGGTCACCCTCTTTAGAATTCCTACCTTGGTCTTGAATGAACAGAAATTTTGAAGGGTATGTAAATGCCACAAGCACCAGTACTCAGCCTACAAGCTCAAGAAGGAGTTAGTTTCTTCTCAGATCTGACACAACACCCCTGCCATATCTGTGAACAGCCCCTTTGCCTTCTGAGAGCACCAATGTAGCTCTGGTTGGTGCTCTGGGAATTAAAAGAACACAAAAAGTACCAGGCATAGAACACTCACAAAAATTCATTTTGACATTCAATCTGCAAACGGCTGCAGAACTTACCTTCAGGCTAGAGGCCCACATCTCAGGATTGAAATGCAAGACCCAGGTTAGAACTCAGTTCATGAGACTGGTCCAATGCTTTCCATTCCTAGAACCCTGATCAAGATGTAAGAGACACATTGGTCATAAGGGGTCAGGAATAGGATATCAGACATTTCACTGCAAAAACAGCCAGGTCCCCTTTAAGTCAGAAATTCAACTAAACCCTCGCATTTCTAGCCAAAGGCATAAGGATCAGGTGGCACATCAATGATTAAGTCCAAAATCATACACTCACAAGACATATTCAGTTGGTGCCTCTGGGATACTTGCTCTCCTGAAAATGTGTCAGTCATGGGAAAATGATCATTCTTTGCTTACTTTGCAAAAGTTGTGATCAGGCTTAACAACAAGAGGAGATATTTTCCTGACAGACTTGAAAAGTGCAGCCTTACTCGCTCATCTGCAAAAGCTCTGGAATCCACTGAGACATATTCTAGTACGGAAGCAACTCATAAACGCAAGTCCTTACTTCTGGCTACCATCTGGGATTTTTGACAGGGATCATCGTGGACTGTTTCTCACCCAAGTACTTACACATCCAGTGGCTCCTACTAGATCTGGAACTCTTGGCTGAATTCCATATTTGCCATCATGTTGAAAAGGTTAGAAAGCCACTTTCCTTTGTCTTTTCTCCTTAAGATAGTAAAAGATACATTATTTTCTTCATTTTACATTTGACTTGGAGCTATTCAAAAGAAATAGAAAGCCTTATCACACAGCTGTGATAACCTGCTCATGCATTTTGTTTCACTCACCTTGCAGCTTCCTCATCAGGCAATGTTTCCAAGCAGAATATCTTCAAACAAGAGTAGAGCTGGCTTGATGGCCCAGCTCAACACTTCTCAGGCACTCTGTGAGAAGACAACAAACCCAAGTATTTTTATGTCATAGCCTTCTTCATTTCAATTCTCTTTTCATTTCTCATGATGCCACTGCATTTTGTGGGAACCTGATATAAATATATGGAAGTCTTTCTTTTTAAATTACCATGGATCCATGTGTCTTTCTGTTCATTGACTTTGGCAGATCATATTGCTACTCATGATCCCACTCCTTTTTTTTAAGTTGCTGGAATTTCTTGATACCATGGGCAAAAGTTATCCTAAAGCAGCAAAATAGGGAGGAGGAGCTTTTCTTGGACCATCTCTATGTGAAATCTGGTAAAAGTCTAGTGTGTGTGTGTGTGTGTGTGCGTGCACACACTTTACTTGTTTATTGGATTGTTTGTTTTTAATGTGCATTGTCAATAAAGTTACAAAAACTAAAAATTAAAAAAATTCATTGAAAACATACCCACAAACGTTGGAGAGGATGTGGAGAAAGGCAGAGGGATCATCATTCAATGCCAGTGATATTGTAAAATGGTGACTGACGCTGCTGCCAGTTGGAAGACTGCAGGGTCTTCAAGAAGCTAAGTATCAGGTTAAAGAGGGAGGGACCCATAAGAGGAACTTGGATCCAGGCTCGATCCAGTGGTCCTGGTCACACTCCTGGCTGGGCACTTCCTTCCATTGTCTGGCACAAACCCCAAAGCCTTGCCCCTCCCAACCCCATGGATCACTGCGGTGGACTCTGATGTAATACTGCTATGCCCAGGGATCTTGTCCTGTTTCAGACACAAGGAATGCTCTATCTTGTGGTTCCCAATACATCAATATCCCTCTCCTCCAATAAACATTTGCCTTTAACAGTATGCATGTTAGGAAGCCAAATGATTTTGCATTTGCTCTTTAAAGGAATGAAAGATAAATTATATCCCTCATTTCACATTCTCTTTGGAGATATCCAAAGGGAAATGGAAGTCCAACCACACAGCTATCATGACTACCATCTTGCATATTTTCTTTACCTCATCTTGCTGCTTCTTTAACAGTCTGAGTTGCTAGGCACATACATACAGACATTAAGAAGAGCTTCCTATATTGCCCATGTCCACACCTCTTGTACATTCTGCCAGAAGACAAGAAAGCCCCTTAATCTTAAGTAGATATCTTCATTTGTAAGCTCTTTTCATCAGTCATGATGCCACCTTATTGGGTGGCTCCCTAACATAGAAATGTTTAAAAAATAAACAATAAAACTATTGTACAGAATAGTTCAATATTGGAGAGTTGGTGACCCACAACCCTTTTGCCAGCCAACTCTGTCCTCTACATGCCACAGCCAAGGGAAATGTTTCATTGGCAAAGCTGCCTAATCACCAGTGAATGTGGGCCTATCTTCATGGGATACTGTATTTACATGGACCACAAGAGTTAGGTGACCCCAGTTTCAAAAACAGGCTCAGAGAACCAGGAAGAAAACTGAAACTTGCCTTGTAGAAAGCCAGGATTTCCAAGATATGTGCTGAAGCTGTTCAGAAATTATTCCTAGAACATATATAGCTCGGTGAAGGACTTACAAGTCCAAGGAGAATAGGAGAAGGCCAAGGAACATTCAAACAATGTTTCTGCCCTGTGTAAACAGCCAGAGCTTGTATTGCAGATTTTATAATAAAGTCTTCCACCCCAGGTTTTCCAGGGACTTTTGTCCAAGCCCCACACAATCCATTAGAGACTTGTAAGTGCTCTGAGCTGGTGCAAAGATGATGTTTAATGAAAAACAAATATGAGATCCTGAAAGCTGAATTGAAAGTATTAAAGATACTTTGCACAGAAGATGAAGTGCTCTTGGAGAATAAGGACAATCGTGCTTGATACAGACTCATGAACCACAATGAAGGCTATCTGTTTGTATGTTTTTTAGTTTGTGCAATCCACTTGCCTCTGTTATTTTCTTTTGCCTGTGAAGCATGTACTTTGATGATGAAGTTGTATTTTATGTATAAATTTTCCAGTTACTGAGAATTGAAATACCGTGGCTTTGATATTTTCTTAAAATGTACAATTATAGTGTACTTCCATACCTCCCTCTCTGAAAAGTGGCTGATACATAAAGCATTACGTGCATTCATGTCCCCTTCTCCTTCTCTGATCTTTCATTTCTTATTAATACAGAAACCACTTAACTCTGCCCTCCCTGAATTCCCTGAATCATTAATTCACTCCTCAATCTCAATAATGGGGGTCAATGAAATGGTTTCACACTCCTCACAACCCCTCTTTTGCCATACCCACAAAAAGCCACCTCTTTACCCACTCACTCCCTCCTCTGCTCCCCTTTTCCCACCAAACTCAGTCTGAAACACTGAAATTCCTATCATTCCTGCCCACCAAGTCCCAATATTCTCTCCCTCTTGATGCCCTGCAAAATAACAAAGCTACAATTATTCACCTCTTACAAACAAGCCTTTAGCTTACTCCTAAATTTTAAGTCTAAGTGTCTTTCTAAAAAGTAGTAATTGAAAATATATGTGTTAAATACCTATCTATCTAAACTGCTAAGTTAAAACTTAACTGCATTTATACTGTGCAAATATTCTTAACTGTTTGCTAATTACTAACAAGAGTGTTTCCAAAAATAAGTGTGCATATTACAAGCAACACTGATTCCAAAAAAAAATCCTTAAAGCAATAAAATCAGAAATGTAAAATAATAAAAAGCTTAAAAACAGCCAGACCAAAAAAGTAAAAATTATGAGTTAAGTTAATGAGCCATTTTCAGTTGTTTTTTCTCAAACTCTTTCTGTGTTTGTGTGTTTGTTCAGTATCAAAGTATATTTTGATATCTCCAGATGGTAATATTAAATTAATAAATGAAAATTATTATAAGAGGTCTACCCAAATGGCCAAAAAATCAAAGAAGCACTTATATTAATATGTAAGCATGGATACTAATAAAATAAATTAGCACTATATGTGTTAAATCTTTAAAATGATGAAAATTGTAACTTTTGACTAATGAAGTTACTACAAACCTCTTCAAAATTTTTTTTTGCCTAAATTAAAATGAAGTTTATTTTTCTTCACAGAATGGAATGAAGAATGTGAAACTTAAATGGATATTGAAAAAAGTAAAAAGTTTGTGGAAGTTTGATAAGTTTTTTTTTTTTTTTTGACTAGTACAAAAGTTTATTTAACAAAAAACTTAATATGAAGACTATACATGACCCAATTATTATATCACAGTAAAACAGGCCCTTTGGAGAGGGAACACGTGGAAGCAATTGATTTCTCTGCCGAACAAAGTCATTATTTATACTCTGATAAGTTTGTTCAAGAAAATGTGTTTTGTTTTAAAAATAATATGGCTGGTTTTCATAAAGCAGAATGAAAGTGTGTGAGACAATACTTGAATGCATATGGCAAGTTCTAGAAGGTATTGTAGGAGGTAACATTAAGTAAGAAAATGTGTTCTGTAAAGTAAAATTTGTCTTAAGATGAAATAACTATCTATAGTCTATGTGATTATAGTTATCTTTGCAAAAGCACTGTTTAAACTGAAACATTTAAATAACTAATTCCAGAAAATCATTATTAAACAGAAACTGAATTGTTGCTAATAACAAAAAATAACTTCTTGACAGAAAAACTGGTCAGAAGCCACCTCAATCAGCATATTAAAGTGGTGGTAAAGAGAAGATGACCTTGATTCCATTGAAAATCTTAAGTTTTCATAAAATAATGGAAAAAGTAGCTTATCCTGTACTACTAAAATAAAATACCTGTTATAATTAAAGTCATCATAATCATTGTAAGTTCTAAGAAGTTTACTTTAAAACAATTTCTAAAGTCATTTTGGTAACTTATGTAAGAAAAATACATAAATTATGTTTTTATTATTAAGATAAAGAAAATAATTTTGTCCTAATATAAAATGACTGGTTATTAAGAAAGAAAAAAATGTGGGACAAAACCTGAATAAATACAGAAAGTACAAAAATTTCATGGAAAAGAAATTTTTGTGTTTAAAGTTAAGTAAAATTTATTGGGTCTATGTATAAAATTTTAAAAGCTGTAGTATCAAATAAAATACTGATGCAAAATTAAAAATTTTTTCTTTCTCTGTTATAATAACAAAGTTTCTTAAATCATTGGTCTGTTTTAATAAAAGTTTATAAGGAATTTTCCTCATGAATAATCAATATAAAAAGAAAAGATAATCTGTTTTATCATAATAGCTTCCTGTACTTTAACTTTATCATTTCCTTGGTTGTTTAAGAGAAACAAATCTTATTACTTTTAAAAGAACATAAAGCTCAAATCTGCTTTCTCAAAGTCAAATCCATAAAAGTATCATTTTATTTCAAATTGTTTTAATAGCTTTCTTCTATTGTTCTAAGTGAAGCACTAAAAATAGTTAAGTTCATTTAATATGTTATAAGTTAATTGGAAAATGTTTAAAAGTGTTATAAAATTAAAAAAGATTCTTTAACCCTCTGTTAATTAAACTTGTATGAGTAAAAGTATCAAATGAATAGTTAAAGAATATATAAAATTCCTGAAAATGTAATAAGGTTTTCTGCACAATATTAAATAAAAGTATCATATTGTTTATCATAATTTTAATTATTTTAAAAAAATGGTATGTGTCACGGAAACAACCTCTTCCCCTGGGAAGCAAGAAGAAAATGATTTGGCTCATATTTCTCAGATTTGCCCCACCTCTGCTGAAGAAACAGCCCTATATCTGCAGAAAAGAAACTGGCCATGGAAAGCTGCCATGAGTGGTACATAATAATTATTATAAGTTAAAATAACCCCACTGCTATATGCAGTAGTCCCAAGTATTGCTAGTTTTTTGCAAAAAAAAAGTTAATATCCAATTATGTCACAATCACTTTGTCTTAAAATTTCCTAAACCTTTCTTTAGTATCTCCTTAGGCAAGTCAAGCCAACATGCACTCCCTTCATGTAAAGAAACCAATGGTGGATTTTTCAGTGCTTCCTCAAGGCTGTGTGCATAGCCCAACCATCTGTACTGACCTGGTGGCAAAGAATCTGGCTGCATAGAAGAAACTTCTGGCTGTAACCCTATTCCATTATACTGATGGTATTATGTTAAACAATAATTCTTTTTTCAGAATTAAGAGAAGCATCAGAAACAATGGTATCTTGTCTTAAGAGCTTGAGATGAGCAAACAATTGGGACAAGCTTCAACATCCCTGCTGCTTAGTCAAACTCTTTAGTGTTAAAGTATAATGTTTTCCCATACTTCAGACTCCAAAACAATTAATTACCTTTCTGGGGGGTTTAAGATACTGAAAACCCATCATCTCTCATTTAGCTCAGATGTTAAAATCATTGTATGTGTTAATAAAAAAAAAGTGTGCATGGAAATAAGAACCCCTCCAGCAGGCTGCTTTTAAAACCATAACACAAGCTCTATCAGTAAAGGGGGTGGACTCTAACTTACCCTGTAAATTAAATGTAGCCAGCACCAACATTAGCTTTCAGTAAAGTTGTGGCATAAGCAACATTCTAAACAAATACCCTTTAGGTTGTAATCACAATTGTAAAATAGGCCAAATTACAATAGAGCCCCTTAATTAAAAAGCAATTGTGTGCAGCATACCATGCCTTGTTTCAAGTAGAAGGCTTAACCCATTAGTGACCAGTCACTCTGAAAACTACCATCCCTATCTGGGAGTGGATTGCAAATACTAAAACAAGACAGGAACAATAAACTGTAGTGAACCACCCTCTGTGAAGAAGAGATCTGTGAAAAGACATATAAAATCCCTGCCATCAGTCCAGGTCACCATCTGTCATATCCCTACCCAATTCTCTAACACCCCTCTCAGGACTGTTAAAGCAGATGTCCTTGTGAAGATCCAGAACCATACCACTGAAACCCAAAAAGCAGCAACGTGGCTCTATAAGAAAAATGAACATCATAATTACTGAAACCTGTAGCGGCAGTTCCAGCTGCCTGTTACTTGCCTACAGCTCATAAACATCACCCATGACTGTCCATCATGCTCCCTCCAACAGCAATATCAGTATCCTCCTGATCTCAGAATAAGCGTGGTATGCTTTCACTGCTGCACATATTACAGCAGAATTCTTAATCAGCCAGTGCTATGAACTATGGCCACAACTCCAGTTAAAATGCTAACAAGATGAAGGCCGACACTAAAGTTACAAGTTAAAATGCCAGACACCCTATGTCCCAAAAAGGAATGTAATAAAAATTTGTTGTTTCCCATGCCTCAAATTATAGAAACTGGGACAAAATAAAATCATTTTAGCCATAGACCTATGCAGCCCTACTGGTTGGGAATCTTAAACCCATGAAAAATAATCATTCAAAACCATTATTATAAAACCACAGTTAATAATCTAAAGTCTATTCCAGCTAAAATTTTATGTATGTCTTATGTAAACTCTTCTTATGCTAAAACTAATTTTTAATGTGCTTATATACTGTTATTAATCCTTCCCCTCAGTCTCTTGGGAACAACAGCCACACAGGCAGCTCTGAATTTCATTGCCAATTCTTATCCTTACATGAACTTATAATTATGATTCTCCTCATATCAGCAGGTTCATATACCTTCTGTGTGATAACTCAGTTTATCCAAACAACTGTCCAAAATACCATAAATAATCTTCTGCTGCAAAAATACAGTACCTGCCACTGAACCAAAAACCATGCCAAAACAAACAAAAAATGAATACAAGAATGACCCCAAACAGCAGGAAACAGCTCAATGAGTCATCAACCCAATATCCACTCTCCCTTCCTACCCCTTAACTATATCAAAAGAAATTGGGAATGTTAGCCCCATTTGGCAAAATGACCCACCCACAAAGACAGCCAGCAACCCAGCTGGTGCCAACAAGTTTCCTATGCCACAATAACAGATAGTCAAAACCCCCACCCTCTCTCCCTGGAAGACAGAATATGCATTCCAGCATGTACACCTATTCCCCACAAGACCCCCTTCCAAGAGGGTAAAAGTCAGTACTTTTCTTTTGTCCTCACTAATACCCTGTCCCTATGCTATTTAAGGGCCAGCCCAAATCAGTCAGATGGGCCAAAGTTTTTCTTCATACCACCCACCATTTTGGTAGGCTGAAGTCACACTTCATACCCTTGCCATGCCACTGATCTAAAAAATTACTCTGCCTGAACTTTTATCTGAATCCAAGCCTCACAGAACTAAAGTCTAACACCCAGGAAGATCTCCTGTGAAGCCCCCTTGCCTCCCCACACCACCCCACACCTAGTCACTAAAAATGGGTGTCCAGGTCTCAACACATTCCCCAAAACTGGCAGATCCAATCACCCCCCACAGAAGACAAAGCATAGCCCCAGCCACAACTGGGCCCAACCCACCACAGGGTATGCCAGAGTGTCCAACTTGCAGGCCCATATAAAAGCAGCTGGTAAGGGGTGCCCAGCTAACCAGCAGGACAGACCATGAGTGGGATGGTTCACCCTACTTCCATGAGGAGCAGGGTGGACTTGGACAATGTCTTGGAGGAACGCTGGGAGCCTGTGTGTCATAGAATCCTTTCTTTGTGCCTGTCTCTCTGGCCAGCTCAAACCGGTTTCAGGTTCTTGCATGGTGGAAGGGTCACTCAGCAAACAGGTGGAGTCTCAGGTGTGGGGTGGAGGACCAGGGATGCTTGTGTTTCCCTTTGATTTCCTCTTCTGGAAATAAAGCTTATCTTCATTCTAGAATCTGGTCACCATGATGGTCACATTGCAAAAGTGAAACCAATCAGAATCCAGGGGTGATCTCACAGATATTCCTGGTATGTGATGGGTGGAAGTGGGGCAGGGTGGGGGCATGGACATCCTCTTCAGAAACCCTACCCTCACCTTGAATGGACAGAAATTTTAAAGGGAATTTAAAAGCCACCAGCAGCAGTAGTCAGCCATCAAGCTCAGGAAGGAGCTAGTTTCTCCTCAAATCTGGCACAACACTCCTGCCATCTTTGGGAACAGTCACTTTGCCCTCCAAGAGCACAAATTGAGCTCCCACTGTTTTTTTTTAATTAGAAGCAAAAAAGTCATCCCACACTGACAGGACCCATAAAAAATCATTTTATCATTCACTCTGCAAACTTCCTGCAAACTTACCTTCACAGTTAGAGGCATGAAACAAAGGATCCAAACTCAAGACTAGGGTTGAATTGCAGTCACAAAATTGATCCAATGAAGTCCTATCCTAGACCATGATCAAGATGCAGATTGGTCATAAGAGGCCAGCACTACAGTACCAGACTAAAAAATAGATAGAGGGAACTTTTTTTGTTTATATGTATGATGTATGTGCAATCTCTTAAAAGTTTGGTGTGTATGTTTTGTTTGTTTGTTTGTTTTAATATGCATTGTCAATAAATGTGCAAAAAATAAAAATAAAAAAATGAACTTAAAAAGTACCCCAAAGTAGGGAAAGAGCCAGGATGATGGCAGAGTAAGGAGCTCCTGCAGGCAGCTTGTGCTACAGGGCAGTTAGTAATCACCCAGAACTATCTAACTCACCTGTTTTGGGGCCCCAGGAGACCAAAAGAGTATCCTGCAAAATTCTTGAAATTATGGAAGGAGGAGACTGCCCATCTGCAGAGAGGATTCATGAATAGAGCTCTCCACACCATGCAGGTTGGTGTCTGTGGTGCAAACCACCTCTGGGGCTATTCTGTGGCTGGAGTTGGAAGAGCCATTTCCTAAAAAATTGGAGGAGGAAGATACAGTGTGGCACCGACTTCATCTACTGATTAGTAAATTCATCAAGCTAAAGCATAATCCTAGGAACAGCTAAACTTTGAGCCTCTCCAGGTCAGAAGGATGCCATTAACCACCATTTTGACTCCACCCCTGACATAAGGAGAAGTGGCACTGATTGAAAATCACAGTGCTGATAGGGATTGGCTTCTTTCCACCCAGATCTCATTGCAGCTCTAGCCTAAACCCCACCCTTTCCTCCAGCAGGTAGGGAGCTGGGGGGACTTGCACCACCTCTCTGGGAAACTGCAAGCCACATTGCAGAAGCCAGTGACCATCCTACTGTAACAGTGCCAGCCACCTCAGGAGCCATTCTGTGGCTGAAGTTAGAAGCTCCATTTCCTATAAATGGTGGAGGAAGAGACAGTTATCTACTGACCTCAACTACTGATTTGTGGACTCAACTGGTTAAAGTATAATCTGAGAAACAGCTAGGGTTTGAGCCTGTCCAAGTTGGAAAGAGCCCAGTACCTGCCATTTTGACTCACTCCCAGCATGAGGGGAAGCCTGGCTTACTGAAAATCTAGTTAAGTTGGGGTCTGGCTTCTTTCCACCAAGATTGGACTGCAACCTTATCCTAGGCTCCAGCCCCACCTCCAACAGAGAGGAAATTGGCAGGACTTCCACCAGGCCCTCCTGGCAACTGCAGGTGATCTCCACCAGCACAGACTGAATAGTCAGACACCTGGGGGGCTGCATCCCTGCACTCCAATAGGATAGGAAAGGAGTTGGGTATGCTGTCTCTCTGGACAATGGTAGGTATTTTCAGCCCACATGAAATGGTTTGTTGAGTGCCTTCAGGTCTATCTCCACCTCTGTCTCCCCATGGATAGAAGGAGGTTGGTGTTCCTTCAGCCTTCCATGGCAACTATAGGTGCTATTAGGCTGTGCAGACCCAATCATTGGACACCTGTGGCTCCACACCCATCCCCAATAGGATGAGAGACAGACTTTGCTTACCCAACTTCTCTGGGTAGCTGCAGGTGCTTTTGGCCCACATAGCCTGAACTGGTGGGTACTTGTGGATCCATCCACACCCCCTAATAGGAAAATAAGGGGCTGGTTTCTCCACAGCCTTTCTTGGCAACAGAAGACACTTTTGGCCTGCATGGACTGGACTATTGGATGTCTATGGATCCACCTCCACTCCCAGGAGGATAGGAGGGGTCTGGTGTCTCCATAGCCTCTTCAGACAATGATAGGTGTTTTTGGCCTACAAGAAATAAACTGTTGAGAGCCTGTGGATCCACCCCATGCCATAATAGGATAAGAGGGGCCTGGTGTTTCCTCAGTCTCTCCAGGCAATGACAGGTATTCTCTGCTTAAAGGGACTGAACTGTTGGGTACTCATAGAACCACCCCTACCACCCAATAGGATAGAAGGAGGCTGGTGTTTTCTCAGCCTCTCCAGGAAATGATGGGTACATTTGGCTTACAGGAACTGAACTTTTGGGTGTTGGTGGTTCCATTTCCATCCCCTAAAGGGCAGGAGAGACAGTACTCCCTCAGCTTCTCAGAGTAACTGCAGGTAAATTCAGCCCACACAGATTAGATTGTTGGGCAGTCCAGAGGGTCCATTCCCAACTCCAGCAGGGAAGGGGTCTGGTGCTATCTCAGTTTACATGGGCAACTGTAGTCATTTTGGACCCACACAGCATAGAATGTGGCCAACTATTATAGCTCCATCCCTACTAAAGGTAGGGGGAAAAGGGGTGTGAAGATTCATCAGTCTTTCTGGGCAACTACAGACAGTCTTGTCCTGCTCAACTTGGATTATTGTACATAGCTGCAGCTCTGCCCCTACCCCTGACAGAGTAGAGAGGTGGGAGAAGCTTCATCAATTCCTGGACAACATGGCCAGGTACAGTATCCATATTTTACAGCACCAACTACATTGTTGACTTCTACTAGTCAATGAACAAGGGAGAAAAGATAAGAAAGCTCTAAATTAAAAGGAAAATTCCACCCAGAATAAATAGATCCAGCAAGCCAGATGTGAAAACACCAAAAAAAAAAAAAATGACAATCCATATCAAGAAACAGGAAGATATGGCCTAGTTAAAGGAATAAGATAAGCCCACAGATGACATAAAGGAGTTGTAACAACTAATAATAGATGTTCAAACAAATCTCCTTAATAAATTCAATGAGATGGTTAAAGAGATTAAGGATATTAAGAAGACACTCAGTGACCATAAAGAAGAATTTGAAAGCATACATAGAAAAATATCAGACTTTATGGGAGTGAAAGGTGCAATAAAGGAAATTAAAACACACCAGAGGCACATAATAGGAAATTTGAGTAAGTAGAAGAAAGAATCAGTGAACTTGAAGACAAGGCCTCTGAAAGTGAACTTACAAAAGAATAGATGAAAAAAAAAATAATGTAAAAAATTGAACAGGGCCTCAGGGAACTAAATGACAGCAAGAGATATATGCAAACATATGTGTCATGGGTGTCCCAGAAGGAGAAGAGAAGGGGAAAGGAGCAGGAGTATTTGAAGAAATAAAGGAAGAAAATTTCCCAAGCCTATTGAAGGACATAAATATTCCTGTCCAAGAGGACAACATAATTCCATCTGAATAAATCCAAATAGACCTACTATGAGGCACATACTAATCAGAATGTCAAATGTCAAAGACAAGGAGAGAATTCTGAGAGCAGCAAGAGAAAAGCAATGTGTGACATATAAGGGATACCCAATAAGATTAAGTGCCGATTTCTAATCAGAAACTATGGAGGCAAGAAAGCAGTGGTATGATATATTTAAGGTACTGCAAGAGAAAAACTGCCAGCCAAGAATTTTATATTCAGCAACATTATCTTTCAAAAGTGAGGGTGATATTACAATATTCACAGATAAACAGAAACTGAGAGAGTTTATAACAAAAAGACTGGCTTTGCAGGAAATACTAAAGGGAGTGTTACAGCATGAAAAGAAAAGACAGCTGAGAGAGGCTTAGAAGACAATATAGAAATGCTGTCTGTATCAGTAACAGTAACTAAAAGTGTCAAAAAAGTGGTGAAAATAAAATGAAAGCTAAAATCTAGATCAAAATGGATGAATTAAGGACTGACTTTACAGTAATAACATTGAATATTAATGGATTAAACTCCCCAATCAAAAGACACCGACTGGTGGAATGGATAAGAAAATATGAACTCTCTATTTGCTGTCTGTAAAAGGCTCAACTTAAACCCAAGTATACCAATAGCTTGAAAGTGAAAGGTTGGAAAAAAGATATTCCATGCATGCAGAACCAATAAAAAAAGCTGGTTTACCTATACTTATATCAGATGATATAGATTTTAAAGGCAAAACTATTAGAGACAAGGAAGAATATGACATATTAATAAAAAGGGATGATTCACCAGAAAAAAATACAAGCATAAATGTATATGCACCTAACCAGGATGCCCCAAGATACATGAAGCAAACACTGGCAAAACTGAAGGGAGAAATAGACTTCTATATTAAAATAGTTGGAGACTTCAATACACCACTCTCAGCATTGTATAGAACATTTGGGCAGAGGATCAATAAATAAACAGAGAGCTTGAGTAATTTGAAAAATAAACTAAACCTAATAGACATTTACAAAACATTTTACCCCCAAAGACCAGGATATACATTCTTTTCAAGTGCTCATGAGTCTTTCTCCAGGATATGTTGGGACACAAAGCAGATCTCAAGAAATTCAACAAAATCAAAATTATACAAAGCATTTTCTCTAATCATAATGGAATAAAGTTGGAAACCAACAAGTGGTAGAAAAAATGGAAATTCACATATACATGGAGATTAAACAAGACACTCAAATAACCAGTGGGTCAAAGAGGAAATTTCAAGAGAAATCAATAAATATCTTGAGATGAATGACAATGAGACCACAACATATCAGAACCATGGGATGCAGTGAAAGCAGTGTTGAGAGGAAAATTTATAGCCCTCAATGCTGACGTTAAAAAAGAAGAAAGAACTAAAATCAATGACCTAACTACATAGCTGGAGAAACCAGAAAAAGAAGAGCAAACTAATCCCAAAGCAAGTAGAAGGAATGAAATAACAAAGATCAGAGCAGAAATAAATGAAATTGAGAACAACAACAACAACAACAACAAAAAAAAAAATAGAGAGAATTAACAAAACCAAAAGTTGGTTCTTAAAGAAGATTAACAAAATGAACAAACCCTTAGCTAGACTGACTAAGAAAAAAAGAGAGAAGATGCAAATAAATGAAATAAAAAATGAAAATGGGAACACTGCTATTGACCCCATAGAAATGAGAGATCATAAGAGGATATGATGAACTACTTTATGCCAAAAAATTAGACAATGTAGATGACATGGAAAAATTCCTAGAAACGTACAAACAACCTACACTGACCCTAGAAGTAATAGAAGACCTCAACAAATCAATCACAAATAAAGAGATTGAAACAGTCATCAAACAGTTCCCCAAAATGAAAAGCCCAGGACCAGATGGTTTCACAGGTGAGTTATACCAAGCATTCAAAAAGATTTAATACCAATCTTACTCAAGCTCTTCCAAAAAATTGAAATAGAAAGAATGCTACCAAACTCATTTTATGAAGCCAATATCACCCTAATACCAAAGCCAGGTAAAGATATTATGAAGAAAGAAAATTACAGACCCATTTCTCTATAAATACAGACACAGAAATCTTCAATAAAGTATTTACTAAGTGAATCCAACAACATATTAAAAGAAGTATTCATCATGATCAAGTGGATTTTACAGGAGGCATACAAGCATGGTTCAACCCAAGAAAATCAATCAGCATAATACATCACATTAATAAATCAAAGAAGAAAAATCATATGATCTTATTGATTAACACAGAAAATGCATTTGATAAAACACAGCATCTTTTCTTGATAAAAATACTACAAAAGAGAGGAATTGAAGGAAACTTTTGCAACAATAAAGACCATATATGAAAAACCCCCAGCTAACATTGTACGCAATGGTGAAAGATTGAAATCATTCCCATTGAGATCAGGGACAAGACAAGGATGCCCATTGTCACCAATGTTGTTCAATATAGTGCTAGAAGTTCTAACAAGAGAAATTAGGCAAGTAAAAGAAATAAAAGGCATCCAAACCAGAAAGGAAGAATTTAAACTTTCACTATTCAGAGGTGATATGATCCTATATCTAGAAAGTCCTGGAAAATATACAACAAAGCTGCTAGAGCTAATAAACAATTTCATTAGAGTGTCAGGATACAAGATCAATACATAAAATCAGTGGTGTTTCTATACAATTGTAATGTGCAATCTGAGGAGGAATTCAAGAAAAAAATTCCATTTACAATAGCAACAAAAAGAATAAAATATTTAGGAATAAGCTCAACCAAGGTTGTAAAGCACCTGTATTCAGAAAACAATAATGCATTGCTAAAAGAAATTTAAAAAGACCTAAATAATTGGAAGAACATTCCATACTCATGGATTGGAAGACTAAATATCTTTATGATGTCAATTCTACATGAATCAATATATAGATTCAATGCAATTCCAGTAAAAATTCCACCAGCATTTTTAAACAAATGGAAAACATAATAATCAAATTTATCTGGAAGGGTAAGAGACTTGAAAGAGCCAGAAACATCTTTAAAAAAAAGAATGAAGTTAGAGGATGCTCACTTCCAGACTTTAAATCATATCACCTAGGTATGGTAGTAAAAACAGCATGGTGTTTACATCTCAAATTCAAAAATACTTCTGTGATTCAAAGTACTTCATCAAGAAGGTGAAGAAGAAGCCCATTCAAAGGGAGAAAATATTTAGAAACCACATGTCCAATAAGGGTTTGATTTCCATTCTATATAAAGAGATCATACAACTCAACAATAAAAGAGCAAGCAATCCATTTTAAAAATGGGCAAAAGATTTGAATAGGTATTTCTCCAAAGAGAAAATAAAAATGGCCAAACAGCATATGAAAAAATGTTCCATATCACAAGCTATTAGGGAAATGCAAATTAAAGCAACGAGATATCATCTAACACTGCATTGAATGGCCATTATTTTTTAAAAAGACAACAATAAGTCCTGGAGAGGACTTGGAGAAATAGGAGCACTCCTGCACTGTTGGTGGGATTGTAAAATGGTGCATCCTCTGTGGAAGACAGTTAGGCAATTCCTCAGGAAGCTAAATATAGAACTGCCAAATGGTCCAGCAATTCTTCTACTCAGAATATATCCAGAAGAACTAAAAACTAAGATACAAACAGGCATTTGCACACCGATGTTCATAACAAAATTATTCACAATTGCCAAAAAGATGGAAACAACACAAGTGTCCATCAATCAATGAATGGATAAACAAAATGTGGTATAAACATAAAATGAAATACTATGCTCCAGTAAGAAGAAATGAAACAGGTATGAATCTTGAAGACATTATACTAAGTGAAATGAGTCAGACACAAAAGGACAAATATTGCATGGTCTCATTAATATGAACTAAACATGATGAATAAACACATGGAGTTAAAACCTAGAGTATAGGTTATTAGGGGATAAGAGGAAGGTTGAGAAGAATTACTGATGCTCAATATATGTAGAAGTTTTAATTAATGACTGAAAAAAGTGTGGAAATGGATACACTTGATGGTAACACATTATAGTGAGTATCAGCTGGTTTATAAATGTGTTCATGACAGAAAAGTGTAGTCTGGGGAAATAAATGTCAATTGACTAAAAGCTAAAGTATAATCTAGGGACTGAATAATACAGTGAACCCAGAAGTGGATGAAAATTGTGGTTGAGGGTACAAATGCTAGGGTGTCCTTCTGTGAGCTACAGCAGATGTACATCACTATTGCTGGGTGGTGGGAAGGTGGAGAAGTATTGGAAAACTACAATTGGTGTGAATGATAAACTGTGGTTAAAAAGCAATACTATAATATTCTTGCATCAGTGCCAAATATGTACTGTGTTGATAATGGAGGTGTATGGAAAGAGTGTGCCAAATGTATGGTATGGACCATGGTTGGTGGTAATAGTCTGCTGACAGTATCTCATAATCTGTAGCAAATGTTCCACCACAGTGTGGTGTGTTGGTAAAGGGGTTTTGTATTGGAATTCTGCCATGATTGTTTTGTAAGTTCACAACCTCTGTAATAAAAATATATATTTTTAAAAATAGGGTGCGTTGGGGAAATATACACCAAATGTAAGGTAGGTACTATAGTTATTAGTAATATTTTGATGATGCTCTTGTATAGTTTGTAACAAATGTTTCACAATAATGCAAGGTGTTGGTGGAGGGGTGATGTATGAGACCCCTGTATGATGTTATTCATGTTTATTTTGTAAGTTCACAATCTTTATTATAAACTTATTGTTTATGCATGTTCATATATGAATGATATATTTCAATAAAAATATTTTTAAAAAATACATCTAGGGTGGAGCAGATGGAACTCAAGGGGTTGAGCACCTGCTCCCCATGTACAAGGTCCTGGGTTTGATCTCTAATACTGCCTAAGAACAAACAAAACAAACAAATGTAAAAACCAACTTTCATTAGGAGTGGCAGTGATTGAGTGCTTGCTTCCCATGTAAGAGGTCCTGGGTTCAATCCTTGGTACCTCCTGAAATAAAAAAAAAAAAAAAAGAAAACACAGTTAGAGATGATAAAAAGCAGGATTCAAATTGAAGTGTAACTGAAACAATTATGTGGAAAATACAGTTGAGAAATTCTCCCAGAATACAGAAGAAAAAAATAAAATAAAAGAGATGGAAATTGTGGCGCAATGGTAGCTATGAACAACAGAGTTCTCTAAAACAGCAAATGTCAGCAGAAAGTGATCCATAGTTCTCATGGGAAAAGCTTGTGACTAGGGAGTGTTGAACTTAGCTGCATTTTGTCTAACTTATGAAGGAAACAGGCATTCATATATGCTAGGTTTCAAAAATGTGCCATTCATATATCTTTCTTGGAGAAACAACATACGTTTAGTGAGGACTGAAAGAGAAATCAAAATGAAGAATTTAATAATAGAATATTTGTTATCAAGGGATGGCAGACCTCCTAGAGGACTGGTAACAATCACAAGGCCACCACAAGTTCTTAGAATCCCCACTTAGCAAATAGCACTGGTTGAACTGGGTTCATTGATCATATAAGAATATGTAATGCATTGGCATCTGGATTTACTTTAAAAGCAAACCATTTCATTATGAGTTGTTATTCCTCTGAGGACACAGATGTGTAATGGGCACAAGTGATTGTTCTGGAAAATCCTCTACATCAGGCATTACCACAAGATTCAGAAGTTCAATTAAATAAGATTACATTACAATAATGTTAAAAAGAAAGGAACAACTTCTTCTCAGAAAAAAAGACTGAAAAAAGTGTTAAAAAGACCTCAAAGTGTTAAAATGATTAATTGAGGGTATTAAAAAATACCCTCAATTGTTGGAGAGGATGTGGAGAAAGTCAGAGGAAAACTCATTCAGTCCCAGTGAGATTGTAAAATAACGAAGGCCACTGCTGCCACATGGAAGACTGTGGGGTCTTCAAGAAGCTAAGAATCAAGTTGCACCCTGGTCACAGAAGCAAGATTGACAGACACCACCTGATGTAAAGAGGGAGGGATCCTTAAGAGGGAGCAGGACCCGAGTTTGGTCCATTTGGCCTGGTCAACCCCCTGGCAGCCATCTGCACTTAATGCCCTTGTCCTGTCCAACCCCTTAAACCCCTACCCCACCCAACCCTATGGATCGCAATATTTGCTTTCTGATTATATACTGCTGTCCACAGGAATCCTGTCCTGTTTCAGACACAAGGAAGGCTCTATCCTGGGGTTCCTAATACATCTGTATCCCTCTCCTGAAATAAATATTTTCATTATACAGTGTCCATGTTAGGAAGTCAGTTTGTTTAGCATTTTCTCTTTAAGGGAATGAAAGATAAATTATAGTCCTCATTTCACATCTTTTTAGAGATATTCAAAAGGAAAAGGAAGCCCTACCACTCGGCTATCATGACTACCTTCTTGCTAATTTTCTTTACCTCATCTTGCTATTTCTTCAGCAGTCTGAGTTACTAGGCAAATAGGTACAGACAGTAAAAGGGACTCCCCAATTGCCCATTTCTGCACCTCTCATGAATTCTGTGAGAAGACAAGAAACACTCTTATGCCTAAATAAGTATCTTTATTTTTAACCTTTGTTCATTTGTCATGATGCCACATAATTTGATGGCTCCCTAATGCAGAAATGCACAAAAGATAAATAATAAAACAATTGTAACAAAATCCTTCATCATTTGAGGGCCAATCTCCCATTTGCAAACCAATGCCACCCTCTACACTCTGCAGCTGAGAGAAATGTTTGGTTGGAAAAGCTACCTCACCACCAGTGAATTTGGGGTGCTCTGCATGGGGTACTGTATTTACTTGCACCATACTTTCAAAACCAGGCTGTGAGATTGAAAATAGAAACTGAAGCTTGCCAAGTGGAAAGCAGGGATTTCCATATTATCTGTGATGACATCTGCTGAATCTGTTCAGTAATTCTTCCTTAAACGAATATGTTAGCTCCATTGGCAAAATAACCCACCCATGACACCCAACTGGATCCAACAAGTCTCCCCTGCTGCAATAACAGATAGCCAAATGTTAGCCCCATTCAGCAAAATGACACATCCATAACCCCCAACTGGCTCCAGAAAGTCTCCCTGCTACCAATGACAAATGGCCCAAACCCTCACCCTCTTCCCCTGAACTAACAGGGTATGCCTTACCTCAAACTGATCACACGATTGTTGTACATCCCATTGGGCATTCTGACACATACACCACATCCTCCCCAAGACCCCCTCCCAACATAGTAAAAGTCAGAACTTTTTCACTGTTCTCACTAGTACCCCACCCCCAGACTATTTAAGCACAAACTGGAGTCAGTGGGCAGACTGAAGTCTCACTTCAGACCTCTGCCATGCCAGGGATATAATAAACTTCTCTGCCTGAACTTTGGTCTGCCTCTGAGCCTCATTGAACCAGGACCTAACATTTTGGTGCTGAAACCTGGGAGGTCTCATTGAGAAAGATCAAATCTTAGAGGTGCTGTTCCTCTACCCTGCCATTGCATCTTCATCAACCAACAGTGGACACTGACTCATCTTTGAGTGAATCTTGGAAACCCTCTGGAGGATCCTGTCCCTTTTTTGGTCACCTGTCTCCTTTTTCTCCAAAAATCCTAGTGCTAGGTCAGTGATCCTCTGCAGCATCAGGGAACTGTCCCCTTCATGTGACCTCTTGGCTCCAGGGGATAATCAATTTGAGAATAAGAGATCTGAGGATGCTTGCATCTATTCTCTCATATCCTCTCTTCCAAAGAGGTCCTTGAACTCACCTTTCCCCCTCACCTACCATGGATAATTACTAATCACTACCTCCAAAAGAAACCCCTTTGGGGTGTTTCCTCCAAAACCTTAAAACCCTCTATCTTGGGGGAGAAATTAAACCAAAACAGCTCATTTTTTACTCTACCACTATTGACCTCAATTTAAATTAGATAACAAAAGCCAGTGTCCTGAACATGACATATAGGTCATTCAATTTCTCCCAAACCTTGAGAACTATAACCAATGCAATGGCATGTCGTCTGAGATTCCCTACATCCAGGCCTTCTTTCTCCATAACCATCCCTCTCTCTGCCAGTCCTGCACCATCTATCAAATCCTTCTTCTCTGCAGCTGACCCCTCACCCACACACATAAGATCCCTCTTCTGACTTTGATGCCTCCTATATGCCATAATGCCTCCTTCCCATTATGCTCCCACAACCCCTTCAGATTCTTCATCTCAACCTCCTACCTCCCCACCAAGTTCTCCCCATTTGCTCTGATCTTTACCTATGGTGTTCCAACTGAACACCATGCACTGCCACCCCCCACCCCACCCCTGGATCTCCCACTTAGGGAAGTGGTGGGCACTAAAGGCATTGTCCATATACATGCTCTCTTCTCACTTCCCAACCTTTCCATATTGAGAAATGTTTGTGTTCTTTCTTCACAGGTCCCTCACAATATACCAAAGAATTCCAATACCTTAGTCAGATGACCTAAACTTCCAAGACCACTTCCAAGGAAAAGTCTCACATTTGGGCCACAGCCACTGCTTTCACAGACACCCTTCACACTCATGACCCAAACCAACACCCTGCTGGTCCCACTGCCATCCCCCCCAATGCCCCAGATTGAAACTACCAACACATCTCCCCGGATCTTACCCACATGTCCCACTTCCTTAATTGCATGATAGAAGGACTAAAAAAGGTGTCCCTAAAAGCTGTAAATTTTGATAAAATCCAAGAAATAACACAAATCCTGATGGAAACCCCACAGCCTTTATGAGCTGACTCACAGAAGCAATTTTAAAATACAGTAACCTAGATCTCAATTCTGAAGCTGTAAAATTATACCTCTACACTCATTTCATTTCACAGTCCAGCCCAGACATTAAGAAAATTTTGCAAAAACTAGGGAATGGACCACAAACTCCTCAAAAGAATCTCATTAAAACTACTTTCAGGGTCTTTAACAATAGATATGGGGAAATTAAACAACAAAAGATCAAATAAGATCTGGCTAAGTACCATTTCATGGCAGTCACCATTTAAGACAGCCAAAAGAAACCATCTAGCTCTGCATGAATTTTACCAGGACCCTGCTTCAGGTGTGGCAGAGAGGGACAGTGGGCAAAAGCATGCCCCAATCCCTGTGCTCCAACAAGCCATAAAAACAGCAACTCTGAAGCCAGGTCCTAACCCAGAGCCAGGATGGTCCCATCCCAGAACTACTGGGCCTAGCACTGAAGACTGATGCTGCCTGGGCTCAAAGACCCCCTTCATCTCCATTGCTGAAGCTGAACCCAGGGTAATCATAATGGTTGCAGGTATGTAGATCTCCATTTATTGGGCACAGGAACCACTTATTTGGTCTAATCAGAACATGCTGGACCTTTAGTCCATTCCCCAATCTCTCTTGTGGGAGTTAATGACCAAATAAATGCCCTCTGGACACAATTTTTGGCTTGTCTCATTGAAACAACCTCCTTCACCCATTCTTTCCTAACCTTACACACCTGTCCTACCCCATTAATAGAGCAAGACCTATTAGCCAAGCTACATGCCACTATTAATCGCCCATCCTAGGCACACATGCAACAGAAGCCCTTTTTCTCCTACACACACTCCCACTGCCACCCTTAAACATCCCCCAACCCTAGAAAAACATGTTAACCCTGTAGTATGGGACACCAAGTAACCCTCCATAGCTAAATACTATAATCCCATCAAGGTCACTATTAAAAGTCATGATCAGTTCCCAAACAAGCCCTCTTTCCCCTCAAGCAATACTTGGGTTACCAACCATTAACAAACCTCTCTGTGGGACTTCTGTGGCCAACAAACTCATCTACTAACACTCCTATTCTAACTGTGAAAAAGCCAAACAACATCTACCGACTAGTCCAAGATCTATGGACAGTTAATAATGCAACTCAGCCCCTCACACCTGTTGTTCCAAACCCATACATACTACTTTCATGAATACATCCCAACACCTCTCATTTCACCATCCTAGATCTCAAAGACACATTCTTCATTATCCCCTTCAATGGTTCTTCCCAAAACCTGTTCACCTTTACCTGAACTGACCCAACTACTAAAGTTGTTCAACAACTCATCTGGACCATCTTCTATAAGGGGTTTGGCCACAGCCACCACAAATTTGGACAAGCCCTAGTCTGTGATCTCTCTGCTCCACCCCTAAACCCCAGAGTTATTTTACAGTATGTTGATGACCTCCTTTTGTGTAGTCTCTCCTTAAAATGTTCCATTGAACACACTACCTCCCTCCTCAACTTCTTTGCAAGCAAGCAATACCAGATGTCTCCCAACAAAGGCCATTTCTTCACCCATGAATTTACATACCTCAGGTTGCACATAACCTCCACCCACAAAGGCTTAAAACAAAAGCAAAAAACTTATCTCTGAAACCCTTATACCCACAACTAAGTCAGAACTTCTATCCTTTTTAGGACTTGCCAAATTTTTCTGTTTCTGGGTACCTAATTTTGACCTCATAGTCAAACCCCTGTATTATGTGATCGTAGGCAACCTCAATGAAACAAAATCTCAACACATATCAATCACAACTCCATTCAAGCAACTACAGAAGGCCCTGTGTGCTGCACAGCCTTAGCTCTGCCAAATCCAAACCAGCCTTTCCAACTATACATAGACATGAGGGGAGGGTATGCTCTAGGGCTCCTAACCCTAGAGCATACTTTTCAAAACAGCTTGATGGGACTATCACAGGGTGACCTCACTGTCTTCAAACCTTAGCAGCTGCTACCATACTCATCCAGGAAACTATAAAATTGATACCCTTCCAAACCATCCAGGTATACTCCTCACACTCTATCTTTCCTACTGTCCCACCAAGCAATATCAATCATTTCTAATAATTCCTTACAAGCCATACACACCACCCTACTCCAAAACCAAAATGTTACACTTCACTGGTGGCCCTCCCTTAAGCCCACTACCCTACTCCCCATACCTAATATAAAAATGAATGAAAAAGCCCCAGAACATGACAGCTCAGAAATATTTGATCACTTCATCATCTCATTTCCCAAGATATTGGATCTTCCCTTGCCAGAAACTGTTCCAAACTGGCATCGATGGTAGCTCCACCAAAATCAGCAACTCCAGTCAGGCAGGATATGCAATAGTAATCCTAAACATAGTCTTAGAATTGGGCACGTTACCACCAGGCACAACCTCACAGCTCTAACTATAGCCCAAGATCTCACAGTCAACATATACACTGACTCTAAATATGCATTTCATATCATACTTTCACATGCTCCTCAGTGGAGAGAAGGAGAATACCTTACCACTAATGGCTCCTCTGTCATCAATTGCCACCTGAGTCTGAAACTCTTCAGGCTGCCAGCCTGCCACAGCATGCAGCAATCCTTCACTGCAAGGGGCACCAAAAACAGAACAACCCACTCATACAGGGAAATCATATAGCAGATAAAGAAGCAAAACTACAAGCCACCAAAACTAGAAACCCATCTTATACACCCTCATCAATGTTACTAGCATTGCCGCTCAGCCCCCCAACCTACTCTCTGGAAGAAACACACTCTTTACTGCAGGCCAGGGCAAAGGTCAGTAACAGATGAATATTTAAGGACAATAAGATAATACTGCCAAAACAAGAAAAAGTAAATATCCTTACTTCCCTACACAACCACGTCCATGTCAGCCCTAAATTGCTAACTCAGCTCTTCTTCCACTGCATCACTCTCCCCAACCTTCACAAAATTCTTTCAGAAATTTCAACATTCTGTCTCATTTGCCAAACAACCTAGCCTCAAAGAGTGCCACAAACACCCCACACATCTACTCATCAAACACATGGACAAATACTAGGGAAAGATTGGCAGATAGATTTCATTCACATGCCCCCCAGTAAAATGAGTGAAATATTTGTTAGTCTTCCTTGATACCTTTTCAAGATGGGTGTAAGCCTTTCCTAGCACCTCTGAAAAAGCTGACGCTGTTACCAAAGTCTTAGTACATGAAATCATTTCCCGGTTCGGCCTTCCCACATCATTACAATCAGATAATGGTGCTGCCTTTAATTCCCAAATCAACCAAGGGGTAAGCACTGCTCTCAGCATTATTTGGAAGTTGCACATTCCAAATTGACCCCAATCATCAGGCAGAGTAGAATGTATGAACAGCTGAATCAAAACCCACCTCACCAAACTCATGATCCAAACTCCAACCACCTGGATAGAACTTTTACTTATTACACTCCTCAAACTCCACTCTGTCCCCCATAAACCCCTCCTAAATCCCTTTGAAATCACCCACAGTCAACCCAATGTCCTAGGAAAATTTCCCCTCCCACCTCACTCTTAAGTGACTACCTCCTCATTTTAATCCAACCACGACACACATTTAGGCATCATGATCATGAAGGCTTGCGCCAACCACCAATAGAAATCACAACCCCAGACTTCACCTGTGAAGAGTGGGTCTACCTATAAGCCCTAATCCTTAAGCCTCTCCAGCCCCTATGGACCAGACCTCATCTAGTACTGCTAAGAATCCCCACAGCAGCTAAATTGCCTGGCATTTCATTTGCATCCATTTTACCTGGCTCAAACCCAGGCCGCAACCTATGGAAACTGGTCCAGCCCCACCTACCTCACTCCCCCAGACAGCAAGCCATGGAGAAACATCCACTCCTAACCATCACATATGTGAACCACAAGAAAGCTTGAAGCTGCTATTTTGCAGACTTCTGGATGAGACCAATCCTAGATGAGACCCGTAATATGTCCACAGCCTGCCAAGTAATTATAGTTGTTTTCTTTGTGCTAACCTTTGTCTTCCTTATCTCTCTAATTCTTTTGGCCATAACAGAATGTGCCTGCCCCCTATTGTGTCCAACCTGTAACCACTCCTTTATCTGGGGGAACCTGAAACCGTAAAACTCATGCTTACAGCACTCTGCAAAAATTCCTGTCAATTTTACTCTGATAATTGCAAACCTCTTACCAAGCCCCAGTTAACACTTCCCAATTGTTACTGTACATCTCCAATCTCTGGCTTCAAGGAGATCACTTATCATACACCCCTGAAAACATATATTCCTTCACTATTGTCATTCTAATAATTATACACCGAAATCATGATGACCACCTTCCCCCTCATTTTTGTCCTGCAATTTCCCCTCACTCTGTGTTCACATGCCCCTCAGAATACCTTGCTCCTCCTAGCCAACCAAACAGCACAATGTCTTAACCTATCTTCATGCTGGCTTTGTCCTGACCTATCCAAACCACCTATGCTAATCTCTGTTCAGAAAAAAAGCAGGATGATACGGTAATGTTTATCCAGGGCTGCCTCAAATCAAAATCAATAACCAGATTTCAAGCTCTTTTACTGACAGTATGACTGGCCATAAATAAATCAATATATGATCTACACTACCAAACACCATAAACAGGGCCTCTTTATTCCAACCTAGACATCTCAAATCTACACTTCCTTTTCTTTGTCTTAGCCAATACCACTAACACCAATACTCTCAGCCAAATACCCTCAAACCAGTGCAGACACACATTCCAAATGATTAGGGATGCCACACCCAAACCAGTCAGTAAGGACACCTGCTCCCTGGGCATCTGCATAATGTTAGCCTGGTTGCAACTATGTAATAACAAAAAATACCTATAACCTCTCCCGCAATCTCTCTCTACATCAGTGGGGAAACCATGGAGTTTCCTGTCAGGGCAGACCCACTGGCAAGTTGCTGACTCTTATCACCTAATCAACACCTCCTATTCACCCACCAGCTGACATGACAACTGTCTACCCTTGAACACCACCTTCTCCATGCTTTGGGGTGCCACCAGAGGATATCGTTGGGCCTTCCACAATGCATCAACACCAAACCCAGCCCTGAACCCAACTATGGCCTTATCTATATCCCACAAAATGGTTACTAGCATCGAAACATCTGGATGCATGAATAGTAACTGGACTTTATCCTTATACATAGGCCCTGGAAATCAATCTAGACTGTCATTTCTCTGTGAAAACTCTCTATACCATTTTCTCCCCACTGAGTCTCAGGACATCTGCATGTTAGTCTATGCTGTCCCCTGGATGGGATATACCAATATCTCAGCCACCCCAACCTCCATTCTATGACCCCTCATCTCAAAATCTAAACATGTAATACACATTCCTATAAAGATCACTTGGGCTCTTTGGAACTGCTGCAGGAGCCACCTCATTAGGTCTCTCTCAACATCAATACTCACAGCTAGCCACAACCCTCACCAAACTCAGAACAAATAACCACAGTGTTAAAGGCACTTGACATGCAACAAAGTCCCTTGCCAAATTAACCCTACAGAATAGAAGGGCACTTGATTCTCTAACAGATGCCGAAGGTGGCATGTGTGCCTTTTCGGGAGAAGAGTGTTGTTTCTACATAAATTGTTTGGGACAAATTCAGTCATCAAAGAAATTTTAAAAATAAAGCAAAAATTTAAAAATTCTAATTCTGCAGGGGTTAGGGCATCCTGGGTCATGTCTTTCTTCATGCCTTTGTTCCCTTTATCATCACAGTTGGTCTATTAATCTTTGTCCCTTCTCTCATCAGAATCTTCTGGCTTCATCTGAAAAACAATACACAGACCAAAACACACATTGACAAATTCCTACACATGAGAAGTGTGAGTTAAGTGCCCTAACTCCAAATTTTGCTGTTCTTGCTATTACCCCATCCCCAGACTATTTAAGAAGAAACCTGAGTCAGTCAGGTGAGCTAAAGTCTCACTTCAGACCCCCACCATTCTGGCACTCTAATAAATTTCTCCACCTGAACTTTGGTCTGTCTCTGAACCTCATTGAACCAGGATCTAACACTTTATTGTAAATATGTAAAAATATTAAATTATTATATGTAAAAATTAGAAATAGTAATGTTAAATTGTAAAAGAGAATGTAAAGTCAGGTTAGAGTTAATATAACCCATTATAATAAAGATAGATAGTATGGTAAGAAGCAATATAAATGTAAATGATAATTCTAATATAATAGAACTTAATTATAACAAAATTTTAATTATTATATTCCAGCTCTAAATATTTGACATAATAATCTCTAAGAATGAAATGAATTATTGGTTTAGTTATTCAATTTCCATTTCAGCAATAATTTTTTTGGGATATTCAAATGCTTATGTGGGAATTTCTCATATCTTATTGACATAAAATACCACAGATAAGGGCACTAAGAAGACCCCAATATTTCAAAATGAGACCCACAAAGCTCAATAAGCCAAGGGTCAAGGAAGAAATGACAACAAAAATGAGAAAATATTGACAACTCAATGATGAGACAATCTTTTCAAAAGCCACCAAACATCCAAGCTTACCACAATGGATAAACTGTTCAAGAAACTGGACATTGGCCTTCAGGCCCTGAGTTCCAAAATGGCTCCCTGCAGTGGATGCTGGCAAGGGAGGATCAAGTACACTTTGACCTTGTGGCCTCACAGAAAAGCAGTTACTGGGTGGTGGCTGCAACAAGCTTAGAGACTATGCACTCCTGTCCTCCACCCCAGGGATCCCCAGTAGGCACGGCCCTAACACATCTGCCCTCAAATTACTTGGGGCTGGGGGCATGGAGGAGGGACTCTTTTGAAAAGAAAGCAACTAGAAAGAAGGCAATGCTGAAATGGCAGACAAGAATGTGAGAGAAAATAAGCACAACTTAGAACAAAGTAAATAAGTTGTAATTCTGTTTTCTAGTGGGAGTGTGGTAGTGGTTCAAATATAGAAGTCAAATGAATAAACCACTAGGCAAAATTGCAATTATGGGTAAAAAATGAAAACACAGCTGTGGTCAAAACAGACACACACAAAATACACACAACAGCCATGACATGTTGGTAATGGGGGAGTATGGAAAAAGTGTGCCAAATGTATGGTATGGACCATGGTTAGTGGTCATAGCCTTATGTTATTATCTCATACTTTGTAACAAATGTTCCACCATGATATGGTGTGATGATGGAGGATTTTTGTATGGGAATTCTGACCAAGTGCATGATTGTTTTGTTAGTTCACATTTTCTGCAATGAAAATTTACTGACAAAAATAATAATGGGGGTTTGGGGGAAAATACACCAAATGGAAGATATGGATTCTAGTTAGTAGTAAGAAATTTTGACAATATTCTATCATGCATATATTTGGTGTATGTGAAATAGAAAAACAATTTTTAAAGTATGTGGTAAAATACAAACTTTTAAAATAAGAGTTAATATCTATTATCATTTTCATATAAATTATTAGCTAAGAGTGACAGCATTGCTCAAAACATAAACTAAATGCTCCTTGAAAATCAAAGTTTTTAGCTCTTTTTAAAGAACAGTCTTTAAAAGTAGGAGGCTCCAATGATTTCATTTAGTAGTGAATGCATTTTATACAAAAATTTTTAGACAAGATTGTCTTTTTTAGCTAAATAAATAATGTTAATTACACTAACTGTAAGAATAATGATAAGAAAGTTCCAAATGCTTCTCCCTGATTCCTTAATTGTTTTAATAATCTCACTTCTGATTTGATAATTTAGAGGAGATACTTATGAATTATTTTAGGAATCTTTACTTGATTGATCAGAAGCTCTAGCTATTGTTGCAAGGAAAGCACTTCTGATTTGTCTCCATTTCCACTGAGTTGTTCTCATGTATAGAGGGACTCTGATGCAGTTACACATATATAAATAAATGTTGTTGTGTCATATCCTACTTCTTTAGAAAGTAAGGGAAATAAAATGAAAGGCATTTTTACAAAGAATGTAAGGAGCAAACTCAGAGATACACTCACACATATACACACAAACAAAGAGGCCCAACAACACCCCATCCTTAAGCTCTCTCCTATGGCATGCAGAAGCTCCTGTCCAAACCCAATAGGGAAAAGCCATTTGTAGGCTGAGCAAGGAGATATAGACTGACTTGACCATGTACCAGATGTCAGGTGGGTCATGGCGTGTGTTCATAAAAATCAAGAGCTAATCCTCCAGTCAGAGTACAGCCATCCATCTCTAAGCACGCATGATCACAGACTCCATCTTTGAAGAGCACCAAAAGGAAGACCTGACTAGAGAAATTAATAAATCCAAAACCTCTGTGTATAAGTCTCACCACTAACTCTCATTTAATATATTTTTTATTGAAGGATATCATTCATACATGAACAAACAATATTTTATGAATTGTATAGTAAAATTTGTGAACTTACAAAATAAACAGGCATTACACTATAAAGGGGTCCCATACATCACATAACCACCAACTCCTTGCATTGTTGTGATCCATTTCTTATGAACTAGGCAAGAGTATGGTCAAAATATTACTAACTATAGTCAATATCTCACATTAAGTATATTTTTCCATTAAACCACTCTATTTTTTAAACAAGTTTTTTCATATGTGTTAATAAAGCATGCAATTTATCCAAAGTGTACCATCAATTGTGTCTGCTGTATTCATAGAGATACGCATTCAGCACTTCAACCATTATTAAACCTTTTCATTATTTCAATAATAATAAAGAAAAAACAGACAAACAAGGATATTCTTCCCCTTTCAATCTATTCCCCTGCTGTACATAGCTGCTATTCTGGCTATTCTTGCACAAATATTGATTTGTTTATCAAGCAGTTTTACTTAGGTATATTCACATATCATATAATCCAGCCAAAGTATATAATCAATGGCTTTCTTTTAGCTGTTCAAAAGATCTTTATTGTAAATTTATACATTAAAATAGAAAATAAAAATGATAAATTGTAAAAGAGATTGTAAATTCAGGTTAGATTTAATATAATCCATTATAAGAAAAAGAATGTATGTCAACTAACATTTATAAATGAAAATAATAATTCTAATATAGTAGAAATTATAACAAAATTCTAATTTTTACATTTCAGCTCCTATTGGACTTAATCTCTAAAAATGAAATAAATTATTTGTTTAGTTATTCAATTTCCATCGAGGCCATAATTCTTTCCAGATAATCAAATTTCTTTTCGGAAATCCTCACATCTTATTGGCATAAATTACCACAAATAACAAGATCATTAGGATGAGCCTAATATTTCAAAACAGAGACCCTCAGAGCTCAGCAAGACAAGCATTGAGGAAGAAATGACAATAAAAATAGAAAATATTGACAACTCAGTGATCAGACAATCTAATCAAAAGCCTCTAAATATCACATACATCCAAACAGTGGAATGGATAAGCTGTTCAAGGAACTAGAAATTGGCCTTCAGGCCCTGCATTCCAAAATGTCTCCCAGCAGTGGAGGATGGCAGGCATGGTCATATTACACCTCCAATTTGCAGGGACACAGAAATGCAGCCACTGGGTGGTGCCTGAAAACCGGCTTAGTGTGTATGCTCTTCCTTCCTCCACCACAGGTATCCTCAGTGAACGTGGCCTTAACACATCTGCTGCTAAATTACTTGGGGTCAGGGGGCATGGAAGAAGGACTCTTTTGAAAAGAAAGCATCTAGAAAGAAGGCAATGTTGAAAGGGCAGTCAAGAATGACAGAAAATAAGTGCATTCTAAAACAAAGTAATTAAGGTCTAATTTCGTTTTCAAGTGGCGGTGTGATTGTGGTTCAAATATAGAAGTAAAATGAATAAACCACTAATCAACTCATGATTATGGGGGAAAAATGAAAACATACCAGCAGTCCAAATAGACACACACAAAATACACACAACTGTGACGTGTTTATAATATGGGTATATGGAAAAAGTGGGCCAAATGTATGGTATGGGCCATGGTTAGTGGTAAGAGTCTGAAGATATTATCTCATAACCTGTAACAAATGTTCCACCACACTGTGGTGTGATGATGGAAGACTGTTGTATGGGAATGCTTACTGAGTGCATGATTGTTTTGTTAGGTCACAACTTCTGTCATAACAATATAAATACAAAAATAATAATGGGGTGGGTTCCAAATGGAATATATGGACTCTAGTTAGTAGCAAGATTTTGATGGTATTCTTTCATGAACATATTTCATGTATTTAAAATAGAAAAACAAAAATTTTAAATACCTGGTAAAATACCAATTTTAAAATAAGAGATAATCTATTATCATTATCATATAAATTATTAACAAAGATTGACAGTTTGCTCAAAATATAAACTAAATGCTCATTGAAAATGAATGATTTTAGCCCTTTTTAAAAGTTCAGACTTTAAAAACAAGAGGCCCTAATGATTTCATTTAGTAATGAATGCATTTTGTACAAAATTTTTTGGCCTGGTATCTATGGACTTCTACCCCAAATAAATACTCTTTATAAAGACAATCCGTTTTTTGGTATTTCACATTAGCACCCCTTTGGCTGACTAATGCAGAATTTGGTACTGAGGAGTGGGGAAGTGCTTTTGCATATACCAAAATGTTGGAATTGTTTTATAAATGGGTAAGAGGTATTTTTTGGAGGAACTAGGAGATGCTTGATGGAAAAGGTCTATCACTTTGAAGAGACTGTTGATAGTAATATGGATGCTAAAGAGACTTTTTATGATGCCTTAGGAGTAAATGATGAAACTATTATTGAAAACTGGAGGAGAGGCAATCCATGTTTTAAAGTTGCAGAGAACTTAGTGAGATTAACTCCTGGTGTTATATGGAAGACAGAATTTGAAAATGGCAAACTGGAGCATTTAGCTGGAGAATTTTCTAAGGTAAACTCAGAGAACGTGGCTTGGCTTCTCCTTGCAGCTTATAGCAAAATAGTAGATGAGTGAAATACACTAAGGACTGAACTTTTGGTCACAAAGGAAACAAAAACTGATCCTGAAACTTCCAAGTTTCTGGAAATACAATTCCCGGGTGAAAATGCCCTATTTGAAGACTTTACTAAACTTGGAACTCATAAATCAGAATTGAAGATGCAGTTATTTCAGAAAGACTTGTGGAAAGTGTTAGTGTCTGATGGCTTGGACCCCTGCTTCCTGCATACTAAACCAACAAAATTTTTGAAAGAGCTGTATGAACAAAACCACTGTCAGCCTGGACAAAAGAGGACATGGAAAGGAGAGATTGAAGGAGAATCAGCTTTAAGAAGAAAACCGTGGAAGCAGAGATCTGGAATTAAGACATCTCCTTGGGCCAAGAGAGGAGCCCCACCCATGTGTACAGAGAGGGTGAGTTTGCCTTTCCAGTTGAAGAGGGTGCGTGTTCCCACCCGATGTTGTGGGAAAGTTTTGATGTCCCATGGTGCAGAGAGGGTGAGTTTTCCCCAGCAGTTGAAGAGGGAGGATGTCCCCACCCATTATTCTGGGAGAGTTTTGCCATCCCAGGGTGCAGAGAGGATGGAGCATATTCCTCAAAGATTAGGGCAGCTAAGGTCAACACCCCATGGGTCTGAGAGGGGTGTATCTGTCTCCCATGGATTAGAGAAGGCCAGGTAGTCAACCCATTGCTCTGAGAGGGTTGAATCTGTATGCCAAAGGTTAGGGGATGTTGTCTTCACCTCATTGTACTAGGGGGACTAAGACTCTAACCCAAAGATTGGGTAAGGTATGGCAATCACCCCAGCACTCTTGGGTGGTGAGTTCTGGAGCTTGGTTAATACCCAGATGCTTGATGAGGGTCGAACCAAGAAAATGGTCATTGGGCAAGCCTGTAGAAAGGGTGGGCTCCCATGTGGCCCCAAGGAGAAGAAACCATAGTCTTAAGAATGACTCTCAGACTTTGAAATCGAATAGAAGATGCCCTGCAGTTTTACTGAACTGTAAAGGATCCATGACTCATGTTTAACATCCCAATTTCTTCTTATGATAATGAAAATGTTTAACCTTTGTCTTTCCATTTGTGTATTGGAAGCAGTTAAATGGTTTTGTAAGTTTCTGAGGTCTATAGCAGATGGGACTTTGCCTCAAGATGAACTGTATTTCTTTAAAATGACAATGATATGATTTTGTAGTTGAATTGTTACTGATTAAAGGTTTTTTAAATATTGTAATGTGTTTTTGGAATTCAGAGGGTGGAGTGTAGCCATTGGCCAATTTAATGTAATTATGAATTCCAAAAATATAATTGGATCATGCTTGTAAACTGATCCGTTAATCTGGGCATGATTAAGTTTTGATTAGGGCATTGACTTGACCACGTCAGTAGGGCATTGACACCCACCCCTTGGTGGGTGGGGAATCAAATATAAAAGGTAAGGCAAAGAACAGAGTTGAAGCAGTTTTTGAGAAGCAGTTTTGATGTTGGATATTTGATGTTGGAGAAGGCCCCAGGAGAAGAGAAGTGAACCATTCGCCTGATTGTCTGCAGCTGACCTTGTGGAGGAACCAGAAGAGCTAAGCCCGGAGAGAAACACAGTCCCAGGAAGAGAGGAACTCAAGAAGCCTGAACCCTGGCAAACGTTGGCAGCTGTCTTGCTCCAACATGTGGCTATGTACTTTGGTGAGAGAAGAAACTTAATGCAATGCTTTATGGCCAGGTATCTGTGGACTTCTACCCCAAATAAATACCCTTTATAACGACAACCCATTTTTTGGTATTTCACATTAGCACCCCTTTGGCTGACTAATACACATCTTATTTGTGTTTTCCTTAGGTTAGAACAAATCAGGGCTAACTTTCCCAGAAAACTTCTTTGCTCATCCTACTTCTCCTGCCCTGCTCCCACCCCCTCCATATAGATTCTATAAATAAAATTCAAGCTTATGTTGTCCTACCATATGATTTGCCTTCTTCTCAGCTTTCCAATTGTATCCCTAACCAATTTTCCCCACTCTCTTTTCTGTACCTTGAACTGAAGAGGAAAATGCTTTCCCCATTTTAAGCATTTCCTCTTCCTGTGACTGCTGCTGGGAAATCTCTTTCCTTAGCAGTTTGCATGGCTGCCTTCTTCAAATACTTTTTAGCTAAGCCTGAAGGTCACTTCATCTCCTCACATGAAAGATCTCTGTAATCACCGATACTTTATTAATGAGCATAAAGTCCTTTTTTAGATTTATCCTCTTCTCTTTAGTTTGGTTTTTTTTTTTTTTAACCTTATGTTTAGAGTTGTGGCAGGGGAGGGTCATTAGTACAGGGTGTCAATGTTGTGGGATGTATGAGAGGAAATTGACCTGGGGGATACTTACAAGACATATGAATGAGTTCCAGTGTTCATGGGGCATTATCATGGTGTGTGGAGGTCCACACAATCACTGAAAGAATATCCAATTCCCATCTTGGTGCGTTCTGCCCCATTTGTTAATAGGACAGCAAGAATCCCCTTAGTACAAGGGCATTGACTAGTGAAGTAGGATGGACTATTGATGGGCATTTGATATTGATGACTGTACTTATGAGCCTTTTCTTTTGAAATTGAAAGTTTCCTTAGTATTCCAGGTTGCCTAAGAATTTCTTCCTGAGTGCCTCCTTATTGCCCAAATATGGCCTCTCTCTAAGCCAAACTCAGCCTATAAATGCATAACCTTCCCACTGGCATGGGACATGACTCCTGGGGATGAGATTCCCTGGCACCATGGGATTACTATCAAGCACCAACTAGCAATGCAATTGGAAAAACACCTTGAAAAAAAGGAGGAAATGGTAAATACAAATGAGTTCATATGGTAAAAAGACTAAGTGTGTTGGGAGGTCATCCCAGAAGTTACACCTTATTCACATCTCAGCAGGATTCCATTGACTGCCACAGTAGATATGCTGTCAAATTGTGGGTCTACTGAGGGCTCTGGAGATATCCATACACTATGGGCAGACAGACAACCCTGAAGTTTGGTGCCCTGTCAATACACCCTACTCTGAAATTTATTCTCCCCAGTGTGACAGGGTTGGACTCAGTTGTGGTTTCCCTACATATGATTCTTCTGCCCCTTCAATTTGAACCTATAGTTAGTCCAAGAGTTGATATTTTTTGTCCAAGAGACTTAAATCTTTGGGCTTTCCATATGCCAGTTCAGTCCTGAATTTCAAGAGTTTCAACACCTACTCACCAATTCATTGATCTCACCCAGGACAACTAAAAAGGAAATGATGATGGACTATAACCATCCCAAGGAACAGAGAGAGTGTACAACTGCAAGCAAGATAGTCCCATCCATCTGCCTGAAGGGACCTAAGTCCCTTCTCAATTATAGATGGGGTGGGCATCAACCACCCAGAATACTCAGTATTGGGGAATGAATGATGGCAGAGGGAAAAATAGATGTAATATGGGGGCATTTTTTGGGACATTGGAATTGTCCTGAATGTCATTGCAATGACAGATACAAGCCATTATATATCTTATCATAACTTATGAAATTGTGTGGGAGTTTAAACTATAATGTAAACTATAATCCACATGTAGTAGCAATGCTCCAATTTGTGCTCATCAATTGTAACAAATGTACCACACTAGTGAACAATGTTTTTAATATGGGAATGTGTAGGAGTGGTAGTGAGTGGGACATATAGTAATCCCCTACATTTTTCATGTCACATTTCTGTGATCTAAGTATGTTTAAACAAATTTTAAAAACTATAACAAAAAAATAGGTAGACCATTCTGTCACACCATATACAAAAATAAATTCAAAATTGTATGATTCCATTTATTTAATATGCAAATATAAATCAATTTATAAATATGAAATTAGATTAGCAATTTAGGGTTATGACAGGATAGATGGATTGTGAGGTGACTGCTAAGAGGTGTGGAATTTTACTTTTTTAAAATTTTATTTTCAGATTCCTCAAACAGAATTTTTAAAAAAGATTTCTTTTATTTGTTTATTCCACCCTCCCTTGTCTTCTCTTTAGGCAGCACTAGAAACCAATTCTGGAACCAGAATTCTAAAATCTAATAATGATTTTTTTAAGAAGAAATCATTTATTTGTATATTTAATAAATAAATAAAATTATTTTTATTTTTTAAAAGATACTTAGATTACATCAATGTTACACAAAATTATAGGGATTCCCATGTGCCCTATTTAGAACAGTATTGAAAATGTTCTAATAATGATTGAAGTGATGAATACATAACTATATAATTATGTCAAATACCATTGACAATACACTTTGGATGGACTGCATTCTTTACTAATATATATCATTAAAATTGATTTGTTTTTCTAAAAATCTTCGGTGTAAAGTTTCCCTATTTCCATACTCTGGAACTTAATGTTTTAATAATTAATGTCAAGAACAGGATTTCCAAATGTCAACCATCATAATGGCATTGCCTAAGGGTATGGAAGGTTTTGGAATCTATTAGATATTTTATTAAAAAGATGATAATTGAAGTACATTTTTCCTGTATACTTCCTACTGTGATATTAGCAATGAGAAGTGGGAATGATCTGGGCCTCTGCCCAGCACAGTGTACTACTGGGTGCATGATTCTCACACCCACTGATAAAGATTCTAGTCACAGAGATGAAGTATTGTTTTATTAAATATTAGGAACAGAACGACCATATCTGTTCCTCCCCTTCAGATATTTAATCACTGACCTAGGAAAGACAACCAAAGAACTACATTCATTTCTGTGGGAAAGCCTCCAAAATCACAGACTTCATGCATTTTCCTATCCCCAAACCTATAAAATTTCCTGTTGATATTCACAAAATCATCCATCATATATCCAACCATTTTCCCAAACCCCTCAAATAATATTCATAACAGAAACAAAATTACTGTTTTTCACAACCTCCCAAACTCTGAATAAAAGATTTTTCATTACATTCTCCACAATGAATTTTCTGGAAATCCCTCAGGAGTTTCATCCTTATAATGAAGTCTTCTTCCTCTTATTTAATGTTTTGCAGTTATTCTTTTTGTTTTAAAGATTTGTTTTATTTCCCCCCCTTTCTGCTTGTGCTCACTGTGTCCATTTGCTGTGCATTTTTCTGCATCTGATTGCCTCCCTTTGTTGCAGCATCTTGTTGTGCCAGCTTAATGCACCCTGTGGGCCATCACTGCACCATGCCATGCAAGCTTTCCTCCACCAGGAGGCCCCAGGAATTGAACCCAGGGTCTCCCACATGGTAAATAGGAGCCCAACCAATGGAGCTGCATCTGCCTCCTTGTGGTTATTCTTAACTGAGTTTCCTTTAGCACTTTAAGGCTTAGCTTTGCCTGAATGATAGTGCACAGTGATTACAGACCTATTGTTTCACTCTCTTGGAGTTCACTCATTTAATTTAAAAGAAAAATTAGGGATTAAGACAATCCCACATTAAGTACAGGTGTAGAATTCCTCACATGTGATTTTTCTGGTTAGAGTATTAGAGTGGTAGAAGAGACCTCTCCAATTCCATTATATTTACATTATGTTTTTTCTCACATAGTGTATTATTTATCTATTAAGGGCTTTGCTATATAACATGCATATGGATTCTCACCAGTATGAATTTTATTAGATTATCTGAAGAGGTATGGATGATGACAGAAATATCTGAACACATTAAAAACAGTGTTTCTTCAGAATGTGAGTTCTCTGTTACATTTAAAGGTTACATCTATGGCTGAAGTCTCTTAAATATGCAAAATATTTATAGTGTGAGTTGTTACATTTAAAATAAGAATATTGACTGATGACTATCTCAAATTGTTTACATTCATAAGGATTCTCTCCATTTCAGTAACCTCCTATTGTCTAAGGCCAGAAAAATTAAGGTTTTCCCATACATATATTATGGTTTCTGTTCAGCATGAATTCTATAATGTTGCCTGAGGACAGAAACACAGGTGAAAGATTTCCTATGTAGACAACATTCATGCAGTTTTTCTACAGTTTGAGTTTTCTTATGGTGTTTAAGATTAGAAAATTGACTGGTGTTTTTTTCACATATAAATGACACTCGTAGGGTTTCTCTCCAATGTGAGTTCACTCATGTTTTTGAAGATGGGAATGTTGACTTGAAAGCTTTCCTGCATTGATGAAACTCATAGGGCTTCTCTCAAGTGTGAGTTGCCTCAATGTCATCTAAGATTAGAATAATTACTGAATGCTTTCCCACATTGATGATATTCACAGAGTTAATCACCAGTGTGAGTTCTTTAATGTTTTTTAATGGAAAAGGGATGAAAGAAGCCTTTTCCAAAAGTACTGCATTCATAGTATTTCTCTTCAATGTGAGTCCTCTCATGTTCTTTTAGGGAAGAGGATTGACTGAAGGCTTTTCCACAAAGATGACATGCTTATGGTTTCTCTCCAGTGTGAGTTCTCTCATGTTCTTTAAGATGAGCATATTGTCTGAAGGCTTTCCCACATAAATGACATTCATGGGGTTTCTCTCCAGTGTGAGTCCTCTCATGTTGTTTTAGAGAAGAAGGATGACTGAAGACTTTCTCACAAAGATGGCATTCATATGGTTTCTCTCCTGTGTGAATTCCCTCATGTTCTTTTAGGGAAGAGGAGTGACTGAAGGCTTTCCCACGAAAATGACATCCATGTTGTCTCACTCCAGTATGAGTTCTTGGATGTTCTTTTGGGGAAAAGGAGTAACTGAAGGCTTTCCCACAAAAATGACATTCATAGGGTTTCTCTTCAGTGTGAGTTCTCTCATGGACTTTAAGATGAGCTATTATCTGATGCCTTTCCCCCATAGATGACATTCATAGTGTTTCTCTCCAGTGTGAGTTCTCTTGTGTACTATTAGGTAAGAGGATTGACTGAAGGCTTTCCCACAAAGATGACATTCATATGGTCTATCTCCACTGTGAGTCCTCTGATGTATTTTTAGGGAAGAGGAGTGACTGAATGCTTTCCCACATAGATGAAATTCATGAGGTTTCTCTCATGTTGTTGAAGATGGGAATATTGACTGAAAATTTTCCCATATACATAACATTTATGGGGCTTCTCTCCAATGGGAACGCCATTGTATCATCTGAGGTCAGAGCATTGCAAACAATTTTTAGCACTTTGGGAACATTCATATGATTTACTTCTAGGGCAAATATGCTTATGTTGATTAAGAGAGGAATGATCACTGAGGGCTGTTGGAAGTGGTTTCCTGAAAGAGGATTTTTTTTGTCATGTGAGTGACTGCATGTTGATTCACTGTGGATGTGTGAGATGAATCTTCTTGCAAATAATTACATTTAAAGGAATTCTTTTGGGTGTGAGATTTCTGTGGTGGAGAATGAGATGTGAGACTGTTAAACATTTGTCCAAAACAATGAATTTCTTCATTTCCCTACATATGAAACCTAGACTAATCCACAAGTGATAGTCTCCAATTAAAATATTTGCCATATTGGTTTCATATACACATTATTCTACTCCATACACAGAGATATTCTATATTACAACAATCTAATTGCAGAAGTATCTGATTAATTTTGAGCTTCATGATGTTTCAAAGATTATGTACGAGAAACATTTTTATGCAATTTTAAAAATATTAACCAAGGTAAGAATTTATGTTCAGGTTAATTTTTACCTTAATTCAAACTATCATAGTGTTTTGCTGGATTAGCACTTAATCCCAACATTAATTATAATTTATGATTTTACTGAATTCATAATTCATTCCATCCCTAGGCATCTATTTGGAAAACTAGGGTTCACAAAATTAAGTTTACCAATGCCATAATTTTAGAAATATATTTCCTACAGGTAGGTTGGTTGTCTATCATTTCTATCATTTCACTTGTTTTAAAGGTACTTTTCCTTCCTGTAGTAATTTAAAAACAAAACAAAATAAACTGTTAGAATAGCATTAGGGGGGACAAAAATTTTGGAAAGTTCCAAGTATCTCTTTCAGTGTTTCCCACATTCACAATTAGCTGAGAAAGAATATCAAATTAATGAATACTTGAGGGATAAGAAAACATTATAGGACATTACAATCAGAAAAGATTTTCAGGCATGGAATATGAGAAAAAAGAAGTTGGGATGTCAGGGAAGTAAAAAAGAGAGAAAACATTCCAAGAATAGGACAAGGACAAGGATCATGTGAAGGTTTACTTGCAATAACAAAAGAATACCCCTTTCACAATGCCAATGACCCTTGACAAAGCTTGAGAAATATATGGAATAAACACATGTGACTAAAATTTCTCCAATATCTATAGCTACATTTTAGAAATAACTCATGAAAGTAAACCTAAAGAAATCATAATTTACTTAAGGAAGTTGGAAGGCAAAATATTCAATCACATAATCACTATATCATGAGACCCCTCTTCTGATGCACAGGTCCTTAGAGCTCACCTGAAATCTGGTGTTGAGGAAATCCTATTCCTTCTCTCCACACTTCTCCTTTTTCCAGCTGGGAAAGCACATCTCTTTTGCAGAGTTGATATCCTGTTTGTATGAAAAAAAAAATGTTACCTGGATTTTGAATTCTGATAATAATAGAGTATGATCATGATGTACATAGCAGGTTACCAAAGAATAAGGTAAGCATTGAAGGTCGGTAATGCAACAAAACCTAGAACATAGATCATTGACAATATTTCAACAGAAATTGTAACTCTTGACCCATGTACTAGTAATATCATGTATATTCTAAATGTGGAGAAGCCTATGTTTCCAAAGAGATTGAATATAATGTTCATCAATAATCCAATTAACATAAATCCCAGAAGAATTATCTAAATTGTATATGGAAAAGGATATATGCAATGTTTTTACTACTATGCTTTGAAACCTTAGCATAGCCCTTGGATCAGAATAGAGTATGATCATGATGTACATAGCAGGTTACCTATGTAACCTGTATGAATTACTTATCCATTCAAAAAGTATTCATTGAATTCTCAGAAGAAAGACATTAAATTGTAGGCAAGAAGATTCAATTCTATTGGGGTGAACTAGATGTAAATAAAATATAAGGAAATATTCACTTAGGCAGTTTTATTTTTCATAACACTATAAATGTATTAAAATTATAAATTATAAAATAAAAGAAAATAAAGATTATACAACATGGAGAAGCTGATATTTGAATAAAAAATGGAAGATTATTTATGATAAATAGATAGATAGATGATGATAGATAGATAGATAGATGATAGATAGATAGATAGATAGATAGATAGATAGATAGATAGATAGAGAGAGAGAGAGAGAGAGAGAGAGAGAGACAGATGGTAGATAGATAAGAGATAGATATAAATGGTAGGAAAATTTTGAGTGTCTCACCTACTGAGACCAGGTTATTGACATTCTCCAGCATCACTTCTCTGAACAACTTTCACTGGGATGTGTTTAACATGTCCCACTCTTCCTGGTTGAAGTCTACAACCACATCTTTGAAGGTCAAATACTCCTAAAACATCACAGAAATTTGTGTTCACACAGCACTATCCTAACCAATGTCCTGAGTGTGATGTACAACATAATAAGCACTAAAGAAGCAGAAACTGTATACATAAAACACAAAATGTGTATGGGGTTCCAGTAACATTATTATCAGTGCTGAATTATCATTTGCCTTTCAGATGCACTCACAGACACATGCACACTTTGAATATATAACACCCAATTGTAAAAGGAAACCACATGACACAGGATGTTATATACACCTGGAAATTTCCCAATAAACTTGTAATTATGCCTTGTTTCTGCTGATTATAAAGCTTTCATTCAAGCATTCAAAACTAAATCAATCTTTCCAAAATTCTAAGTAAATTTACATATTTATTGTAAAGTGAGCAATATCCATGATATTTCATTTTTAAAAATGAGTATGGTTAGATTATTCCCCTATAGATTAACTTCCTCTCATTTATAAAATCATTTAAGAATATGTTATGAATTTTGACAAATGCAAGTTTAAGTGTGAATTGCTTTCTATCTAAATACAATTCAAATGTCTATTACTCACAAAAATGGCAGGGAATCTTGAAGAAATATCCAGAATTCTGCTAAACTGAATAGGTATCAAATCATAAAGTCCTGCTTTCCTCAGTGCTACATAACTCAGGTATTCATTGTAATGTATAAATGCAGATGGTTCAGGGTCACAAGCCAAGGACCCCTGAAACAGTTGTACTGATACATGGCCTTAGACTGACCATTCCTGTGGAAGGATACTTCACAATCTCAACTTTTTCTGGGTTCTACAAATACATTTTCATTGTTTCACTTTTATCTTAGGCTCATCTGTGTGTGAAAGATTAAAAGAATGCTGTTCTTTGCTTCTGGTCTCTCCATATCTTCAAAAATCTTCACAAAAAAATAAATCTTATTATTCCTATTATAAAGCTCCTGAAACCACAGCTGCAATGAAGGAAAAAACAATTCCTATATATTGCATCCATTTATAAAATTTGAATAAATTTTATTTAGAAAATTGAAGTTTGAAAATTTGAACTACAGTCATAAAGTGAATTTTAGATTTCTTTTAAAAATATTTCAAAATGTGCAAATATATTCCATCAACATTTTAAGAAAATTAAATTGGGTAAAATAAATGTTATTCCTCATTTCCTTTAATTTATTAACCTTCTCATGATTCTGGTAAATATGCCTACCCCTATACCACAGTATCTTTAATGTTGGATTGACTCCATAGCTGAAAACTCAGCCCCTCTTCTGACTATAAACTTCTCTTCTTGTTCAATTCTGTAACCTCTATTCATTACATGCCAGGGCTAATCTCAGACATGAACATGAACCATGAATTCATTATTTATCCAAGGAAGCCATGGGATGTATGAGAAAAAGAAAACATCTGTCATCTTTTCAGAGAGTATACTCTTTAGGAAAGCTGGAAAAAAATCTTGCAATTACCTTGGAAGATTACTCCTTGCTCAGTCCTTAACTTACCATAATTATTAGAGTCCTGTATAAACTTAATTTAAGTTCAGATCCTGAATAGCTCCTGAATCCACTTGGAATATCCATACCAATAGGTGAAATCTTCCCATCTGCTGGCAACAGAGGTGGAATTTCAGTTAAAGAATCCCCTACTCACCTGTGATTGCATTGTCAATACCTTATCTTCCATTGTCAATACCTATCTTCCTCTGGATTTTCACTCACAACCAGACAAGCAAATGGTGGGCAAAGCTGAAGATGGGGAAAGAATCTTAAGATTCATTTCCTGACCACAACTCTCAGGCCCGCATGTCATGAATGCCAAACACTTCACCCAGGAGTTTCCCCAGTCCAATCAACAAAAGGAACATGAGGTGTGCTCAAGAAAAATAAAGGTAGCACTCCCCTTTCCCAGGGTCAAGATGCTGGAAGTCTGAACTTTTCTGGCTAATAAGGATATGAACTTAAGGTACAGATAAGAACATGAAAATCGATGAATTATATTTATCAATTATCCCATGATGTTCAGAGACCTTTAATTCATCCCTGGTTCCAAAACATAGGAACCACTGACCAAAATCACATATGGAATTGGGTCCTCACCACAACAGGAAGCAGACTAGAATTTCTGAGTTATTACTGGTTTTGCAATAGCATTGGTTCTCTCACATGCATTTCTGTCTTCTGGTCTCTCACTCCCTTCATGCTCTACCATGAATCTGACCTGATATTTTGTCCTAAAACATCTTAGTTCTTCCATATGTGATGTCTAACAATGCAACCCCCTCAACACTGTGATCTATATCTCACCCCAATATATTTGGAAATCAACTAAGAAACTTAGGAATATATATTATTAAAAGTAAAATAAAAAAAGAAAAGAAAGAATATATACTATTATGGGGTTGATCAGATCTAGGGTTCACTTAGCCATTTGTACCTTAAGTCCAGGGAGAAAATGATTGTATTCAACACATTTGGGAAATTATATATTTTTAATAATTTAATCTTCTCAGTAACCCAGCTGATAAAGATTAATTAATTCATTTAACAAATGTCCCCAAAAGAGGTTCAGAGAGCTGAAGTAATAGGACAAACATATGTGGTCAGAAAATACACAGCTAGATTAAAATTTTTTCTTCCTATATCTCAATTTCAAATACCTTAAGGATTACATGTCACACCTTGGTATTACATGGAATGCCACCTCTCATTTAAATAATTAGATACTCACTTGGTTGTCATAACTTCCTCTTCATATACTTTGTTACTAATAAACCCATGCACTTGTTCTCCTTTCACAAGGAAACCTCCATTACATTGAAACCAATTTCCAAACATTAGCTTCTACCTCATGCAATATTCACTGCCAGATGTATTCCAAGCACACATATTTCAGCATACGCTTCCCAAGAACTGTATTTACCCTATGAGTCAATAAATATCTTACTGTTTTCCACATCTGCCCACATAGGAGGTGATTCTAATTTCCTGTCATGTTTATTACTGCATGTGACACTGCACATTACTAAGATCTTGCTTTATGACTAAATATAGAATCACAACTCCTAGTGCTTTCAAATATATCTGGGGAAAAGTCTTCATCTTGATAATTGAGTTATTCTTCTATTTCCTTAATCACTTCAAGTCCCATAGTTTGAATACCACATATTCTCACATTTCACATTGCTTTTAACAGATGAGATTAACATCATAACCAGGTGAATGATGCAATTTTTAAAAAATCACCTCAACTTAATACCATCATGTCTAGTTATTGCTGCATTCATACCCATTAGTTACTCCTTCTCTCTCACTGAAGAGGTTTGTCACCTGATTAAGTTGAATGTCTCCAACTGAATTCATGGTTTTCCTGTTTCTTTTCAAAATCTCTCCTATCACTTTCAATCACCTCAAAATTTAACCTTATTGTTTCTCTTCAATTATGAACTCAAATGCCCCCATGCCTATTTCATCTCTTGTGCCTAAAGTTTCTTTATTGAGCAACTGCATGACATGAAATTTCATTAAAACTGGCTTGGATTATTAAAGAAGAGCAAGATTTTCAAAAGATGAGGAGTCCATCCATATTACTGATGATAAAGTAATGAGAATCTCAGTGCAGAATATATTTTCAGGTCTGAAACTCAGATGTGATATTTGGACAGGAATTTGTAAGTTCTATAACTATAGATGATAAATAAGTCAAAGGAATGGAAGGCATTGTCTAGGTAGAAATATAGAAATAAAGGAAGGACTGGGACTATGTTCTAATGAGTTTCAACATTTAATATTTCAGAAATAGCTTGGAAATATGTAATGTGGGGCCAGGAAAAATCCAAGATAGTGTTGTGATCTAGGAGGCCAGGACAGAAAGGGATGATAGAAGGAGGAAATTAGGGAATTTGTTGAAGATTCTTGTAAGATAAAGATGCTTTTAATACTTTCATTGAGAGGGATGTTAACAGATTCTCAAGGGCAGTGCATGTAAGAGCAGAATGTGTAAGCCATATCAGAATGCACTGAGGAGAAAGCAGGAGGTGAGGAGAAACCCACTAATTGCAATTCATTGAAAAATGTTGACCTTAATTGGTAAGTGAATTTAATAACTGGAGAAGTAAAAATCACATACCAATAAAATGTAAATATTTTAAGATAATACTTTGATAGAATCGATGTATGAAAATTGACAGTATTTATAAATGGCAATGGGGAAAGGCCAAGTCACATCTCATAACTTGAAGAACTCCCAAGAAAACAAAAAATAAGAAGCCACCTTGAGGTCTAATTAATTCTGAGGCAAGTTGAAGAGACAAACCACAATTTGCTCTTCTCCCAAAGTTCTGTGTTGTTCAGCTTATTTATTCATGGGAAAATGCAACCTCTATTTATATTCCCTTTGTATAGGGAAAACATTTAATAAATCCAATGAGTGATCCATTCAAGGGAGAAAACCCTGATTGCACTGACTTGAGCAGGGTTTCTTTCTATGAGATGCATTCTGTTCACCTTGGTTTGATTTTCAAGATAACTAAGAAGTTAAAATTCTCATATGATGATTGAAAATGAAGAGGTAAGGCAATTGAGAAGGATGACTGAAAGACTACTTTATTAATTAATCCCATAAGTATTTTACAGTTCATTCTTTGTAACAGGAAATATTCAAAGTCCTGGAGATACAATAGGGAACCAGATGTACTGGTTCTATATGGACAAAGAGTTTGAATTCTCTGGAGGAAAACTGGGATTAAAAATAAAATGAAGAATTCTGGGAAGATGGTGTATTTGTAGGCAGGCAGGGTTCAGCTTTCTTTTAAAAATTGAAGAAAGAGTGAAAAGTTTTCAGAGAGATCTGCTTTGGGGATCAGCAGATCAGGACAGTGCTACAAAACTCCAAGAAGTTGACAGTCAGAGATATGAACAACACAAAACAACAAATGTGAGTTACCAAACCCCATAGTGGCCAGGAAGGGCTCCCCTTCCACACCCCAAATATATTAGGCTGCAGTAAAACCCCAGTCTCACTGCAACCAACCAAGAGGTGAACAGACACCTTCCTCCCTGTAAGTTGTTACAAGGAAAACATGGGAGAGAGTCAGGGAGCTTCTCTTCAGTGAATTTGGCAAGGAGAGCCTGATTTGAATTTCATCTCTGGACAAATCAAAATAAAGGAAAGTGGAGAGTGAAACACCTTCATGAAAAGGTATACTGATGAGTTCCCTCTGCTTGCTAGTCTGGAAACTGCATGGACAAAACTGCTTTTGGGTTTCTCTGTACCCTAAATCCTGGAAGAAAATCTGCACACAATCAGTGAGTCCCTGGCATCATTTTGATAACTTAAGCTGGGCAGTTTTATAGACTTAAAATGAGTTGAACCATATATCAAAGAAGAGCTGTGAAAAAAAAAAGCAAGAAAGAAATTGGCCATCAGAATAAATTCAACAATATATTCAGATGCCTAGATGTCAGCAAAAAATTACAAGCCATACTAGGAAATGAAGAGATGGCCCAGCCAAAGGAACAAACCAAACATCCTGAAGAGAAAAAGAATTTAAGTCAATTAATCAGCGATAATTGCACAACTCCCCTAAGTCAATTCAAAGATTTGAAAGTAAATATGACTAAAGAGATAAATTAAATTAAGAAGACAATGGGTGAGCATAAAGAACAATTTAAAAGCTTGCAATGAAAAGCAACAGAGCTTAACAGGAATGAAAAACATGATGGACAAGATTAAAAATACTTTAGAGGCACATAAGAGCAGATTTTAATTGTTTGAAGACAGATTAGTGATTTTGAAGGCAGAATATTTGAACTGGAAAAGAAAGCAAACAGAAAAAGACAATGTAAAAATGGTACAGGGAATTGAATGACAAGAAATGCACAAACATACACATAATCAGTGTCCCAGAAGAAGAGAATACAAAAGAAGCAGAAAGAATGCTGAGGACATAATGAATAAAAGCTTCTCAGCCCTTATGAAAGACAGAAAATATATCAATATCTAAGGACAATGCAGTTAAAACAGACTAAGTCTTAATAGATATATCCTGATATACCTAGTATTCATAATGACAAATATCAGAGATAAAGAGAAGATTCTGAAAGCAGGAAAGGAAAAAAAAAGCATCCCTTGCAAGGGTACCTCAAGTAGATTAAGTGATGACCAATCATAAGAAACCATGGAGGTAAGAAGAAAGTGGTATGATGTATTTAAGGAATTGAAAGAGAAAAACTGCTGGCCAAGAAATCTGTATTCATCAAAACTGTTCTTCAAAAATGATGGTGAGTTCAAAGTATTCACAGACAAAAACTGATAATATGTTACCTAAAAACCCAGAATGACAAAAGATACTAAAGGGAGTACTGCAGCCTGAAAGGAAAAGCAGGACAAGAGACTTGGAGAAGAGTGTAGAAATGAAGATTATTAGGAAGGGTAAATTAAAGAGTAAAAAGACAGACAAAATTAAGATACGACAAGAGATAGCCAAAGGACAAAATGGATTAAGTAAGTAATGTCTTTACAATAATAACATTGAATGCTAATGGATTCAACTCTCTAAGCAGAAGACATACACTGATAGAATGGATAAAAAATACAAGCCATCTATATGTTGTCTACAAGAATCTCACTTCAGACATAAGGACAAAACTAGGTTAAAAGTGAAAATGTGGAAAAAGATATTCCATGACAATAGTAACAAACAAACAAACAAACAAACAAAAAAAGCTAAAATAGTGATACCAATATTGGACAAATAGATTTTAAATGTTCAATAGTTATAAAGGGTGGAGTAGGACATTATATATTAATAAAAGGGGCAATTCACCAAGAAGAAACTATACTAAACATTTAGGCACCTAAACTGAGTGGCCCAAGATACATGAGACACACAGTGGCAAAACAGAAGTGAGACATAGATGTCTCTATAATAATAGTTGGAAACTTCAGTACACTACTCTCAGTATTGGACACAACATCTGGACAGAAGATAAAGGAATAGAGATCATGAAAAATATGGTAAATAAACTAGGTCTCTCAGATATCTATAAAGCATTGCACCCCAAAACAGCAGAAAATACATTCTTTACATGCACTCATGGATCATTCTCTCAGATAGACCATATGGTGGGTCACAAGACAAGTCTCAGTAAATTGATAAAGATTGAAATTGTACAAATACTTTTTCTGATCATAACAGAATGAAGCTAGAAAGCAATAACGGACAGGAAAAGGGAAAATTCATAAATACATAGAGTTCAAAAAATACAGTCTTAAATAATCAGTGGGTCAAAAAAGAAATTGCAAGAGAATTCCACAAATATCTTGAGATATATGAAAATGAGGACATAACATGTCAAAACCTCTGGGGCACAGCAAAGGCAGTGCTGAGAGGGAAATTTATAGCTCTCAATGCTTACATTAAAAAAGAAGAAAGAGGTTTTATTTTCCTAGAGGAGCCCACACTGAATCTCAGTGCATAGTTCCATCCTTCTTTCCCATTTGTTAGCAAGCTCTGTTCTTTTCCTCCATTTTCCAATAAATTCTTTTTCCTGGCCTAACTCAACAGGCATGTTTGTCAATTGTTTTATGCAACATAGCCATGAACTTAGAGGAAGCCAACACTTCCCTGGCTTCATTTGGCAAGCCATTGCCAGGAGACAGAAAGGCAATTGGTGCACACCCACCCTACCAGAGACTGGTGAGTTTTAATTAAGGCCTATCTGTATACTCTTTTGGTTCTGCCATTTTAAAGGGATTTCTGGATAGGTTCCCACAGAACAAAAACTCAGTCTGCCCAGACTTCTGTCTCTCTCTTCAGAGGTAGTGGAGGCAAGCCCCCATGCCATGTAGATCCAGGAAGTTCTGGTGGTGGGTGAAACCACTCTTGAGAGTTGACTGGGTATGTGGCCTCAGCCAAGCAGGAGTCTGCTGGGAGCTTATCAGGTGATCTCTGTGAGTTCATTTTAATTAGAAGTGATTTTAGCCTGCCATTTTAAAGGGATTCCTGGATAGGCTCCCACAGGACATAAACTCAGTCTGCCCAGACTCCTGGCTCTCTGTTCAGAGGTGGATGGAGTGAGCTCCCATGCCATGTAGATCCAAGGAAGTTCTGGGTGGCAGGTGTAAAAGTCCTTCTGACCTGACTGGGCAAGTGGCCTAAGGTGAACAGGAGTTTACCCAGCCCTCTCTGTGATTTCAGAATGGCTTTCACTCATTGTATCATTTCCTTAGCCCACTAGTAAATTCTTTTTAAATAGAAATGCCTTTAATTTTCCAACTATTGCTCTAATCATTTTAGGTCTGTGAGATGTTTTAGATGTTTTAAGAAACTGAAAATATTTTTTATAACAAGGCATGGGTACCAACATTGGTAGGTCCCTGAGGCTACTTTCTGGCAAGTTACAGAACAGTTAGTCTCTAGTTTTTTTAATGGGCTTTTAATGTTGGGTCTACCTGCAGAATATGGACCCTGGGAGTCACCATGAGATGAGTTCACTCATGGCTAACTCCTAAGACCTCTGAAACATAGGCAAAAGAAAGGTCCCTAGCCAGGTCCGTTCCTAGGATGAGCCCAGATTGAAATTTCAGCCTGTAAACTAGATCAAGATGGCCCCAAGACCTCTAAGGCTCTGGGGATACCCAGAGACATAAAGTTCCCAATCCCCAGAATGTGGGGACAGTTAGCAGTGCTCCCCAGTTTTCAGGATGCTGGTTTAGCAAGCAATCCATTCAATCAGGTATACTGGTGGGATGTCAATCTGACTGATGAATGCATTTATCCTCCCCTAGGTAATGGGTTGCTCTTCCAGGATTCCAGGAAGCTCCCCATTGGTGTGCCTTCTCAGAAACTGGGATTATCTGCCAAATGTAGTTTATAAAGAAGCTAATCTTTTGTGCCATACCATGTAGCTGCTAGATAGTTGAGAGTGGGCTCTGTATGGGACCCTGAATTCCAGTTAAGCCTGTGTAAGAGAGCAGGAGAGGACAGACAAATCTGAGGGCCAGAAACCACATGACCATGTCTTCTTAAAAGAATAAGGAAATGCACTAAGATTCAAAGGTTCCTGACCATTCTTAGATCCCTGCTTATTCCCTTGTAACACTCCCATTCTTCCAGTGAAAAATCCTTTGCAAGGCTTTACCCCTTGACAGGGGGTAACTAATGGGGATATAACCCCAAAAGCAGCCCCAATTCATATCTTCTCAGGTACAGGGTTTCTCTGGACCACTTAGTCCCATACCTAGCAGCTACCCAAGGATTTTCCTAGAGAAACCAAGCAGAAGGGTCCTACTTGAAGTTTTTGCCATGGACAGACACTGGAAGTTTTTTATCTAGGTGATTCTAAAATTAACTCTTTCCCTCAGCAAAGTAAGTGTAAAATTCTCTCTTCTGTTCTAATCTGCACTTGCCTTAACTTTGTTAGTCTGCCCATGCCTAAGAACTCACAAATCAGATTTGGTATTTGCCTGTTACAAATTGGATATTAGTGAAAGATAACTTAAAAATGAGTATTTAAATGTCAAAACTTTATTACATTTGGATTTGATGTGCAATTTACAAGTAGAATTAGTTCAACTGCTGGGAAAGCAGAAAAACTAAGCAAAGTTGTTACTAATAAAATTGCTTTAATTGCTTATTTAATAAATAAAAATGCCCAAATTGTTTTAAAGTGGAAACTGTAACTAAGAGTTAAGATAATTATAGATTGTCTTAGTTTATGGTTACTCCAGGTCTAGCCACACCCTAGCTTTAGCTCACTAGCCTCAGGTCACCCATAGATTTCAGCTACTGTGATGGAAACTATAAACTGAATTTGTCTTTGTTTATTGTTACTTCATGTCTGGTCTAAACCCTTGTTTTGCTTATGATTATTTCATGACAATTTTTGACCCTTATGGCTCAGAGAAAAGCAAACTTGGGACAAATCTGTCTCCTGTACTTCTACTGGTATTAGTGGCCCTGCTCTCTTTTTGACTCCAGGTGTTTGTGGCCTGGTTGAATACTTGATCCTCAAGTTGGATATCCACTCTTCCAGCCTAGCAGCTGAGGAATGGGAAGTGGGCAACCCACCTTGAGTGTTGATGTCCCTAAAAAGCAGCAAGTCATGAGAAAAACCAGTTTCCCTGAGGCTTCAATGACCTCAGTGAGGATATACTAGAATTATTTTTTTATCCAAGTCTTTTAAAGTCAAAAAGGAAAATAAGCAAATCTCTGAAGTAAAAGAGAATGTTGTTAATTGTATTTTAAAGCATTGGACATCTTTTGGTTGTAAGCCAATAATTAAAGAACTAAATTCTTGTGCAAAACTGTGTGGTCACAGTGCAAATTACAGTAATTAGAAATAGCCTTCAAAGAATTCTTTTAAATGTTACTTTACAGTTAAACTTATTTTGTAAAAGAATGATAGATTTAAGTAACTTTAGTGAGCTATATTTTTGTAGCTTACTGTCTATTTCTGTTTGCCAATTTGCACAGTGTCCATTGCTATACATCAGGATGGTAATATCAAATTAACAAATGAAATTTCTTAAAAGAGATCTATTAAAATTGTAAAGTTAAATATGCATTTATATAGGTAAGTAAATATTCCTGAAGCCCACATTAGGCTGAGAAGGATGGAAAAGTGATATAGAAATCTGAATATAGAAATAATTGGGAAAGGGAAAAACATTTTCTTAAGATCTTTGACATATCCAACCCCCAAGGTCTTCTCTTTGCAAGTACTCTGAAGGAGGGGTTAAGTGTGTCAGATTAAAACAATATCTTCCAGGCTGTGGAATTAAGAATCACTTTGCCCTGTAATTTCCCAGTTTAAGCCTGTCAGCTTTAAAATAAGGATTGTTAATAATACAATTACCAAATTTCAATAAGTCCTTGAAAGCTATGTAAATAGTTTTTAAAACAAATTAAACAATTATATTATAAAACCTAACAGTCTGTGTACTTTTAAGATTATTCACACATTTAGAATTTTATTAAAGAAAAGAGGTTTTAGCCTCCTCTAAAGGGAGGGAAAAGAACATTCCTTGAATAAATAATAATGGTTTCAATTTTATTTAGCTTGATTGTAATCTCCCTAGGTTTATAGGGTACCAATTAAATAAATTAACATTATATGTATTAAGCATTTAAGATGATGAAAGTTATACATTCCTGTTTGAAGAAATTAAGCTACAGAAGGAAATGTACATCTACCTCCTTTTAAATGGATAAAGTGGTGGGAGGTGTGGGAGGTGGGCAACATGGGAATCCCAGTGGGTTCGGTGTAATATTTTAGGTAATCTAAGCACCTCTTAAAATATATGTATATATATATATATATATAAATAACATTTTTGTAAGCAAATACATATATATGCATATATATTTATATATCATTTTGCAAATGTTTGTATGTATTTTGAGAATTTTGATTTTTACCCATAATAAAATAAATAAATAAATAAATAAATAAATAAATAAATAAATAAATGGATAAAGTAAATTTCTTTGGTTACTAATTGTAATTTAATAATCTTGTTTAAAGTTACTTTAACTAACTTCTTCTAATTATAAGAAGTTTATGAAAGCTTCTTCTAAACTGAAGCATTTAAATGGCTAATTCCTGGAAGCCATTATTAATTGAAACTTGAATTGATATTGATAATAAAAAGTAACTTTATAACAGGAAAATTTGTAGAGGCCACCTCAATCTGCATATTAAAGTGGTGGTAAGGAAAGATAACCTTGATTCCTTTGGGACTCCTCAGTTTACATAAAATAATGGAGAAAATAGTTTTTCCTGTGCTGTTAAAGTGAAACAGAATAATTAATGTAGTCTTGGTAAAGGTGTAAAAGTAAAAAGCAAAGTACTGAAATAGTTAAGTTCATTTGAATTGTTATACATTGCATTGAAGTATTTAGATAGTGTTCAAAAATTAAGAGATAGACTTCAATATCTTCAAACTCTCTGTACATTTAAACCAGACCTTCCATACACTGCATTTTGCATTTGAGTTATTAGTTAGGCCAGTCACTGACCCCTAAAACACTAAAAGTACCTATTACACCTCTGAACATACTCCTGAAGTAGATGGAGAGCATGATGCAGTTTCAGACTCCTGCAGCAGCCAGCATTGGCTCAGTTTGGCCAGGTGTGCAATGGACATTACCTCCAGACTAGCTCTGTTTTGTAGTGTTGAAGGGTGCTAAGCAGCAGGCTTGTGAAATATTGGAGCCTACTTTCCTAGCTTCTTTCTGAGGTCAATGGTGCTGCAACATGCTGGCTGTATGAAGTGTATACTAAGTGGAGCAATGATTATGACAGTGATGTAAGTAGACCTTAAATACAATTGGCATTATGGCCTGCTCCCATGGAGAGATAACATGTATGGTATTGCAAATCTGGAGCTTAGATCTATTAACTGCTGTTCAAAGAGAAACTTGTGCATTCACGGACACATCAATTAGCATTAAATACTTTACCTAATCTCTTCTATTCTAGATCATATGCAGAGGGAAAGTGAACACGATAAAGTCCTGGTATATTTAATTCATTTTCTAAGTAATTAATGGAAGTGCCTATGATACAAAAGACTTGCTCTCTTAAGCACTGTCTTTATTTGCTTGCCATAATGCCTGTCTTGTTATTGCCTATTAAGTCTTTCTGAGTGTATGACTAGGGAAGTACCTCTCTTCTTACCTCTCTCAGCTGTTCTAAGAATAATCACTGTTGTGGAAACTGGGGTTAGCAATTTGTATGCAAACTCAGCAGGTCTACCCCAATCTTTCCCTAGAATTAACCAACAGCATAAAAGAACTCAAGGAAGAATGCTGTTTCCCAACAACTTTGGGAGGATGGAGTCACGGAAGGCACATGGCCTTTCTTACTTTTGTGAACCAGTGTGTCATGGGTGGTCCCCTTTTTGGGCCTGCTCATCACCATCCTCTTTATCCTTTTTGTGGGACAATGTATCTTCAAAATTCTAATTAATTTTCTTTCTTACAGAATCAATGCCTTATTAGTCATGTGGAGATTTCTTCTTGTTCCAAACAGGTTGCTAGACCTGTCTTTCCTCAACCTCAATAGAATAACCAAAGAAGTTTATGCCTTGTCAGGGAGGGACTACTCATAACCAATAGGAAGTAACTACAGAATAATGACCATTACCCCTCAGGACCCCCTTAAGAATAAGCACATGAACCCTCTGGGGGGGGGAGGTGAGGCAGGTTAATATAAGGAAATGAGGAAAAGATGAGCCACAACAGGGCCAAAGGCAAAGTGGCCAACAGACAGCATCCTCACAAGACCTCACCAAGATCTTGACCTTAACCTTAAGGTCCCAGTTTCTCTTTCTGGGACCTCCCCTTGACCCCAGATATTCCAAACAGTCCTCACCATTGGCCCCCACCATTGGTGGGGTAGCCAATGAAAACTGGGGCCCCACCCCTTGGAATTGGCAAGGGGAGAAATAATCAATAGTTTAATAAGGCTAATCACACAAACCAGATTGCTCTGTCTGCATACAGTAACCCACACTAAATCTGCATACATGTTTCCATCCTTCTCTCCCACTTCTCAGCAAGCTCTGTTATTTCCCCTCATTTCCCAATAATTTTTGTCTAATGACCTAAAAAAAAGATGAAATAGGGGAGTGGATGTAGCTCAAGTGCTTGAGCACCTGCTTCCCATGTAGTAGGTTCTGGTTTTGATTCCTGGAACCTCCTCAAAACAGAACAAAAAAACAAAAAAAAAAACAACTCTCATTGGGGAGTGGAAATAGTTCAGTGGTTGAGTGCCTGCTTCCAATGAACAAGTTCCTGGGTTTAATTCCCAGAACCTCCTAAAAAAAGACAGAGCTAAAACTGAAAATCTAAATGCATCCCTGGAAGAAACAGAAAAAGAACAACAAACTATTCCCAAATCAAACCAATTTAAAGGACAGAAGTAATAAAGATAAGAGCAGAAATAAATGAAATAGAAAACATAAAACTATAGAGAATATCAACAAAATCAAAAGTTGGTTCTTTAAGAAGATCAACAAAATCCACAAACCCTTAGATAACAAAATGAGAGAATATGCAAAAAAATAAAACCACAAAGGACAAGGGGACATTACAACGGCACCTCAAGTAATAGAGGTCATGAGAGGATACTATAAAAATAGTAAGCCAAAAACCTAGATAATGTATATATGAAGTAGACAAATTCCTAGAAAAACACTAATCACCTTCAATGACACTAGAGGAAATAGAAGACCTTAACAGCCAATCACAAGTAAAGAGATTGAAACAGTTATCAAAATATTGCCACAGACGAAAAGCCATGAACCAAAAGCCTTCAGAATTGAATTCTACCATTCATTCAAAGTCAATCTAGTACAAATCTTGCTCAAGTTCTTTAAAAAAATTGAACAGGAAAGAATGCTGTGAAACTCACTTTATGAAGATAATATCACCCTAATACCAAAACCAGAAAAGATATTATGAAAAAAGAAAATTACAGACCAACATCTCTAATGAATACAGATGCAAAAATCCTCAACAAAATACTTGCAAAGAGAATCCAAAAGCACATAAAAAGACTTATACAACATGATCAACTGGGTTTTATACCAGGTAAGCAAGGGTGTTTCAACACAAGAAAATCAATTTGTGGAATAAACCACATTGATAAATTGAAGAAGAAAAATCACATGATCCAACCCAACTTCACACCCTACCCCTCACAGAGCAGTGCTGCCAAATCCAATCACATTGCTGCATGCCTATCATGTCTATCCACTTCAGAACTACACACTTTCACCTTCCATGGATAGTCCAACACAAACTCCACTTTACTCTTCCTCATGGACCAGCACCACCAAACCCATCACAACACTACACCATTCTCAGACCCCTCCATTGGCCAAACACACACTTCCACCATGTCATAGATTTTCCATATAAGCAATGACTCACCAACCTCTACTCCCTTTCTGTCTCCTGTAAACCAATCTTCCAGACTCTAGCTCTGTGAGTCTGCTCAATTTGCTTAATTAATATCAGTGAGCTCATGTAACATTTGACCCTCAGTGCCTGTCTTGCTTCACTCAACATAAGGACTTCAAGATTCATCCATATTATCCTTTGTGTTAATACTGCATTCCTTCTTACAGCTGAGTATTATTCCATCGTATGTATATACTACAGTTTGCTTATCCATTCATGTGTTGATGGACATTTGGGTTGCTTACAACTTTTGGCAATAATGAATAATGCTGCTATGAACATTGGTGTGCCCATATCTGTTCATGAACCTGCTTTCAATTCTTCTGGGTATATACCCAGCAGTGGGATTGCTAGATCATATGGCAGTTCTATAGTTAACTTCTAGAGGAAGCACTAAATGTTCTTCACAGTGTCTGGACCATTCTACATCCCTCTAGCAATGGATAAGTTTTCCATTTCCTTCACATCGTCTCCAACACTGGTAGTCTTCTATTTTTTTTTAAATAGCCACAAGTCTAATGGGTGGAAGATGATATCTCTTTGTAGTTTAGATTTGCATTTCCTTTATACTTAATGATGTTGAGCATCTTGTCTTGTGCTTTTTAGCAATTTGTATTACGTCTTTGGAGAAGTGTCTATTTAAATCTCTTGCCCATTTTTAAATGTTTTTTTGGTCTTTTTATTTTTGAGATGTAGGATTTCTTTATATATGCTGGATTTTAGGCTCCTATTGGATAGGAGGATCCCACATATTTTCCAATTCAGTAAAAAATGCTGTAGTAATTTTTATTGGGATTACATTTAATTTGTAAATCAATTTGGGCAGAATAGTCATCTTAGTGATGTTTAGTCTTATCCATGAACAGGAAATATTCTTCCATTTATTTAGTTTTTTATTTCCTTTACCAGTGTTGTGTAGTTTTCAGTGTACAAATCATTTACAACTGTAGGTAAGTTTATTCCTATGAATTTCATTCTTTTAGTTACTAATGTAAATGGGATTTTTTTCTTGATTTCTTCCTCAGAATGCTCATTATTGGTGTACAAAAATGCTATTCATTTTTGAATGTTGATCTCTTATGTTGGCACTTTACTGAACTCATTTATGAGCTTTAGAAGCCTTGCTGATTTCTCAGGGATTTCTAAGCATAGGGTCATGTCATCTGCAAGTAGTGAAAGTTTTACTTCTTTCTTTCCAATTTGGATGCCTTTTTATGTATTTTTCTTGCCTAAGTGCTTGAGCAAGTACTGCTAACACAATGCTAGATAAGGGAGGTAACAGTGGGCATCTTTGTCTTGTTCCAGATCTGAGAGGGAAAGCCATCCAGGGAACTGAGGGGAAGGTTGGGGGAAGGAGCAGGTGAACTCTGGAGTTTTGCAGGTCTGTGGTTAAAACTACAATGTTGGGAATGTTCTATTGGCAAATATGGCAGTGGAGGATTAATGGTGTAGGGTGTTGGATGTGGGGGGTATACAGGACAAGTGCACCTGAGGCAGGATTCTATGGAATCTGTTAGTGTTCATATTTTCATAGTGTGTAATATCGGTGGGTGGAGACTCAAACAATAAACAAGAAAATATTAAACTTCCATCCTGAGGTGTCCTGCTATATTCTAAATTAGAGGGACAACAATCCCTCCAGAAAAGAGGCAGTAACTAATAAAAGAAATCAGGCCAATATGTCAAGTTTCAATATTAATGCAAGTAACTATGATTCTTGTTCTTCAATAAGTGAAACTTAGTGCTTAACATAGGTTCTGATGAGAGGGGGAGGTAAGAATAAAATAGATGGAACACAGGGCATTTTTAGGGTATTAGAATTGTTCTGCATAATCTTCCAATAATGGTTGCAGGACATTTTAAATTTCAAAAAAACCCATAAAAGTGTACAGTTCAAAATGTAAATGTAGGGTAAATAGAAGGAATGCCCCTTCCTTGAACTGCCTAAAGAAGGGCTGGTAGGGGCAGGACCATATTGGCCAAGGGTCCATTCCCTTCAGTAGGATAGAGACTGGCACCAAGAGCACAATCAGTCTGCCACAAAAGAATGTTAATTGCTCAAACACTTGATTTAGTGTTCTGAGAACCCCCATAGGAAAGCACTCACTGATAATCATTGCATAAGCTATGTATTAGCTAACCCTCCTCTTTGTGCTGTGCTGCCTTATATAAGATTTGTTTCACAACTGTATGGGTGTGGTTGTTCCCAATGGCCATCATCAGGACATGTGAGTAAATAAAGTGTCATGGCTGCTGCTGGCCTTATGGTTTCTGTGTGGATTCTTTGCTATATCAAAAGTATTTGTTTGGCCTTCCTAGACTCAACCCTCCTGCATTACAACTGGCATAGTTGGCAGGATGTTCCTGAGAATCTCACCAGGTATAAGGTGGTTGAAAGCATGCCAACCATTCCAAATACTGTAGGGGAGACCTTACAGTACATGAGGAGTCTGCTGCAGGTGGGATCCTGGGGCTGTGATTCACTTCTATGTAGTACAAGCTTGCCCAGCTGAGAGATGATTAAGGACCCATGAGGTAGTTGGGATATACCCCACACCCTCCCACTGGATTAGTGCAGTTAGAGAAAAGAATAAAGAGAAATTTTATTAAGAACAAGCAATGTGAGGTGGCTGCAGTTATTGCATGGCCCTTCCTCCTTACCTTGCATGATAGTACTAACAAGCTGTTAGCCAAAGCAAAGGCAAGGTGAGTGGAGGAAGACTTAAGAGTTGGAGCAGGATCTCTGACTGATGCAGGTGGATCAAAGGGAGAATTTAATAAAGAAATCAAAGAAAGCACAAGAACAGGTACAGACAAAGGCCTGCCAATATGCACAGGTTAAAGGAAAGAAGAATTACAACTATAAAGGAATTTGCAGACTTCTACCTCTCCCTTAGTGGCTGTTCTCTCTGAGCAACCAAAGCTGGAGATAGTGACTCAGTTGTAAAAACTATAGAAGAATCTTTAAATCATGTTAAACTGCTTGTGAAAAGGAAGGCTAAATCACAGATCCAACTTCCCACACAATCAAAAATGCTAAATGAGGCACTTGTCAGTGAAATCATGCTTGTGAGAAAACATTTTGCTAAAGAGTTGACTAAGATAAGAAAAACACTCCAGCAGCAAATCTGCAACCCCCTTGCAGCCTGAATGATGTGGCTGTGGGCTAGTGGTGGCTGGTAGAATTAAAATGCTGGAAGAGTAGGAAAACTGAGCAACATTAATGTTCTCTGTTTTGTTTCCATGTTAATTCTAATTGGACCTTTATAGTCAAATTGTTAAATTAGTGCTGTTAAAGTTTAGTAACTTTTGAACTGGATGATTTTATGAAAGTAAGAGAATAGAACAATGCTAGCAGTTTTTGTAAGCCTGAAATTAAAAACATAGTACAAACCTAAAAGTTCATAATACTTTGTAAAGTGTAGAAAATTGAATGGGCTCTTACTTTGACAATGTTTTAAGTTTTAGTCACATTTTATTTTAATCAGAATTTTTATCAAGGTGTTAACAAGGAACTTTCAGTTTTGAATCAATAGCTTACTCCTGAGCTTCAAGCTTAAGTGTACTCCTAAAGAGCAGTAATCCAAAATATATGTGTTAAATGTCTGTCTAAAATGCTGAAGTAGAGCTTAACTGCATTTGTACTGCTCAAGTTTCCCTAAATGGTTGCTGATTACTAATAAAAGTGTTTCCAAAAGTGACCTTGCATATTATAGGCAGGACGGATTCCATAAGAAATCTTTTTCTATTGTTGCTTGTGCTTTTGATGTAACCTTTAAGAAACTACCACTTACCACAATATCTTGAAGATATTTTCCTATATTTTCTTCTAGGAGTTTTATGATTGTTGATTTTATATTTAGGTCCTTGATCCACTTAGAGTTAATTATTTTTGAATGTGTGAGATAGGGGTCCTTATTCTTTCTTTTGGATATAGCTATTGAGTTCTCTCAGCACCAATTGTTGAAGAGAGAATTCTGGCCCAGCTGGTTGGGCTTAACAACTTTGTCAAAAAGAACTTGACTGTAGATGTTAGGATCTATTTCTGAGTTCTCAATTTGGTTCCATTGGTCAGTCTGTCTGCCTTTATTACAGTATCACACTGCTTTTACCCCTTAGCTGATCAATATGCTTTAAAGTAAGGAAGTAAGTGTCCTCCAAGTTCATTCTTCCTTTATAAAAACATCTTTGACTATTCAGGGACTCCCTCCAAATAAATTTGGTAATTGTCCTTTCAGTTTGTGCAAAAATAGCTGTTGGGATTTTTATTGAGATTGTGTTGAATCTATAAATCACTTTAGGTAGAATTGACCTCTTAATGATATTTATTCTTCCAATCCATGAGCATGAAACATCTTTCCATTCATTTAAGACTTCTTTTGTTTCTTTTAGCAACATTTTGTAATTTCCTGAATACAGGTCCTATATGTGCTTGGTTAATTTTATTCCTAAACATTTGATTGCTTTAGTCACTATTATAATAGAATTCTTTTTCTGATATCCTCCTCAGATTGCACATCAGTAGTGTATAGAAATGTTATTGATTTTTGCATAATAATCTTGTATCCCAAAATTTTGCTGAATTAGCCTGCTAGTTCTAGTAACTTTGTTGTGAGGATTTTCCAGGATTTCCTAGATATAGGACATATCATTAGCAAATAGTGCACATTTTACTTCTTTCTTTCCTATCTGGGTGATTTTTATTTCTTTAGCCTTATTACTATAGTTAGAACTTCTAGCACAATATTCAATAGCAATGGTGACAGTGGGCATCCTTGCCTTATTCCTGATCTTAGTGGGAAAGCTATCAGTTTTGACATTGAGTAAAAAGGTATATGTGGGTTTTTCCTATATTTATTTTAACATAGTGATTAAGTTTCCTTCTATTCCAATCTTTTGGAGTATTTTTAACAAGAAATGATGCAGTGTTTTGTCAAATGCCTTTTCTGCCTCAATCAGAGGATCCTGTGATTTTTCATCTTCAATTTATCTATGTCGCCTATTATATTAATTCATTTTCTTGTACTAAACCACCCTTGCATACCTGGGATAAAATCCACTTCATTGTGGTGTATAATTCTTTTAATGTGCTTTTGAGTTCTGTTTTCAAGCATTTTGTTGAGGATTTTTACATCTATATTCATTAGAGATATTAGTCTGTAATTTTATTTTTTGTAGTATATTTATGTGGCTTTTGTATTGCCTTCAGAGAATGTATTTTGTAGCTTTCTTTCCTGTTCAATTTTTTTTGGAAGAGCTTGAGCAAGATTGGTATTATATTGTCTTTGAATGAATGGTAGAATTCACCTGTGAAACCATCTGGTCCTGGGATTTTCATCTTGGGGAGGATTTTTTTCTTTCAGGTACTGGGGCCAGGGATTGAACCTGGGGTATTGTATGTGGGAAGCTGGTGCTCAACTGCTTGAACCACATATGCTCCTCTTTGGGAGGTTTTTGATGACTGTTTCAAATCTCTTCACTTGTGATTGGTTTGTTGAGGTCTTCTTTTTCTTCTATGGTCAGTGTAGGTGGTTCATGTATTTCTAGGAATTTGTCCATCTCATCTACATTGTTCTTTGGCATATAGCTTATCAGAGTATCCTCTCATGATCTCTTTTATCTTTACAGGGTCCATGGTCATGCCCCCCATCATTTCTGATTTTATTTATTTGCATCTTCTCTCTTATTACTTAGCTAGAGTGGAAAAACTTCTAGGTACTGGCAAAAACATGGACAGATTGAGCAATGGAACCATATCAAGAACACAGAAATAGAACCTCACATCTATAGTCAAGTGATTTTTAACAAAGTTATCAAGGCCTCAAAGCTGAGCCCAAACAGCCTATTCAACAAATTTGCTGCGAGAACTGGATATTCATCTCCAAAAGAAAGAAGCATGAGTCCTGTCTCACACCATATAAAAAATTAGCTCAAAATGGGGAGATGGGAGCAACAAATGCCTGAGTAATGTGTTTGGACAGACAGCTCATCCTACAGGGCAGTTAGCAATCTAAATATATCTATCTAAAGCATATGTTTAGGGGACTCGGGAGACCACAAAAGAATCCTGTAACATCCTTGAAAGTATAGAAGGAGGAAAATGCCCTTCTGCATTGAAGATTAGTGATTAGAGCACTCCATACTGTGGAGGCCACTGCCCATCTTCCACTGGTGGCACATTTTACCCCAGAAGCTAATCTGTGCCTGAAGTTGGTAACTTCGTTTCCCAAAACAGGCAGAGGAAGAGATAGTTGGCCACCAACTTTATCTACTGCTTAATAAATTTGGCTGGCTAAAGTATAATTCTAATAACAGCTAATATTTGAAACTGTCCAAGTTAAAAAAAGCCTGATAGCCACCATTTTAACTTTGCCTCTGGCATGAGGGGAAGTGTGGCTATTTAAAATCATAGAGATTGTAGAGGCTAGCTTCTTTCCACACAGACCAAATTGCAGCCCTAGCTAGCATAGGCTCCATCCCCAAGTCTGGCAGGAAAGAAGCTGGGTAAACCTGCATCAGCCTCTCCAAGCAACTGCAGGCACTTTCAGCTGGCACAACCAGGACAGTCAGATATCTGGGGTTCCATCACCAACCCCACTATGATAGAAGGGGAGCTGTGTTTCCTCAGCCTTCTGGGCAACTCTAGGCCCATACATCCCACACAAAGTAGTCTGTTGAACACCTGGAACTCCACCACTACACCACATAAGATAGGAGGGGGCTGGAGTTTCTTCAACCTCACAGAGCAACTGCAGATACTTTTGGCCTGCATGATCTCAACTTTTGGGTGCCTGTGGCGCACCCCTGTTTGGACAAGAGGGAATGCTAACTCTCCAGGCTCTCTAGGTAACTGCAGATTCTTTCAGCCAAAACAAACTGAATAATTAGACACCTGTGACACCATCCCCACCCCCAAATAGTATAGAAAGAAGCTGTGTTTCCTTAAATATTCTGGGCAACAGCAAACAATTTTGGATACACATACTGTATTGTTAGGTGCCTGTGGATCCATCCCAACCCTCCAATAGGATAGGAAGGGACTGTTGTTTCCTCAGCCTTTATAGGCATGGAAGGAACTTTTGGCCTGCATGAACTGAACTGTTTGGTTCCCGTGGATGTACCACTAACCCCAATAGGATAGGAGGGGTCTATTGTTTCCTTAGCCTCTCCAGGCAATGACAGGTATTTTTGGCCTAAAGGGACTGAACCGTTGGGTGCTTCTGGATCCATCCCCATCCCTCAATAGGATCGGAGGGGACTGGTGTTTCCTCAGCTTTTCCAGACAATAGCAGGCACCTTTGGATGATATGGACTGAACTGTTGCATGCCTATAGTTCCATCCCCATACCCTAATGGACAGAAGGGGCAGTACTCCCTCAAGCTCTCAGGGCAGTTGCCCAAACCATTTAGATTTTTGGACATTCTGCAAGGTCCATTCCCACCCCTGGCAGAAGAGGAGAGTGGCCATTGTTACATCAGTCTACCTGGGTAAATGTGGTAATTTTGGAAACATATGGCAGAGATTGCTGATGATACCTGCAACTCCATCCCCAGCCTCAGCCTGGGAGGAAGGGGTGTGAAGATTTATCAGTCTCTCTGGACAATACATACTGTCTTGCCCTTCACATAGTGGATTACTATACACAGCTGCAGCACTGTCCCTACCTTGGCAGAGGAGAAAGTTGAGAGAAGCATCATCAGTTCCAGGGGTAAAATGGGCAGCTTCACCCTCCACAGCTTACCAACTCCACAGTGTGGAGTGCTGTAATCACAAATCTCCAATGCAGATGGGCATTCTCCTCCTTTCATTCTTTCAAGGATGTTACAGGATGCTCTTCTGGTCTCAGCTCCCAAACGTATGCTTTAGATAGCTCTGTTTAGATTGCTAGCTGCCCTGTAGAATGAGCTGACTGGTTGAATAGTTTACTCAGTCACTTGCTTACCCCCATTTCTTCATTTTGAGCTAATTTTGTATATGGTGTGTGATAGGGGTCATGTTTCTTTTGGAGATGAATATCCAGGTCTCCCAACACAATTTTGTTGTATAGACTGTTTTGGTTCCTTACTGAAGAAAGGACAAGGAAGCCCTAAATGTAAGAGAAAAACTGCACCAAGAATAAATACACCTAGTTATCCAGATGCCAAGAGGAACCCTGGCAAGTACGCCTAACTTCTGATAATGCAACTTAATTACAGGGTATTGTGCCATGGCTCTACATTTCTCAACTGAAAAAAATTCCATCCGACCACTGGACTAATTATGAAGACTTAAAAATCAAATGAGCCAGGAAGGGAAGTAGAAAATGTCACAAAGTAGACTACTTATTCCCAAGGTGACAGATCAAGTCCTAACATAAACAAGTCCTTACATAGACTCTACCTTACTAATACTTACAATGCATAAAATCTTTATATTTCCCTATTCATTGTCCTTGCACTGGCTTGGAATGACAATGCCATTGTCTGTTCCACCAAGGACATTTTAAAGGAAGGTAACCTTAGAAACTGTTGGAATTGTCACCAAACCCTGATCTCTGCATATTGCAAGGGACCACATAGTTCTACCCCAAAAAAGTTCTTTCTTATCACAAATACTTCAGTCTCTTTGGATCAGACATCACCATTTGTTTCATATCAAATATGAATACTAGACACAAGGTCTTCTTTCCTCTGCTTTATGCTTTCTTGGATCTGTAACCTTGTAACCAAAAAGTAAGAATTAATAAAAGTTTACAATTACTGAATCATTATATAGATGTTTTTTTTCCTTATTTTATCAGTATCTTATAGAATAGCCCAAAGTTAATACTTGAAATTACTGAAAATGACTATGTCAACCTCACCTTCATTTATGGTTATTGCAAACAAGACTCACACTTGTGTATACTTACTATTGTGATGGTTATTACAGTCTGACTTTACCTTTGTTTATGGTTATTTCAAAATGAGTCTCACTCTTGTGTATATTTACTACGGTGGTGTTTATTCTAGACTAACCTTATATTTTTTAATGGTTATTTGAAAACTAGCTTGCAAATATTTACTATTTTTATTTTAGCCACTCTAATTTCCTCTGTTTGAATCCATAAAAACCCTAAACTCCTCACAATCAAAGAGGCAGATTTTTGGGCCATTGCTAGACTAATGATCTCTTTGCTATCCTGCAAATAAACTTTCTTACTTGGAACCACAGTATCTCAGGAATTGGTATTTCAAATGAATTGGAAGGAAAGAACCTGCTTTTGCTGAATATCAACCACATTATAAATACAACTGGTTGAGAGACTTATAAAGATATCATAGAAGAGTTTGGAAAACTTTCTATAATAGCCCAAATGCCTCCATAAACTACAAGTTATCTTAAAAACGCATGTCCACTTTCAGGTTTAAGGTACTAGATCTGCAAAAGATTCGTAACACAAATAAATTTTGGTCACCTCTTCACTAGAACTCTCAATAAAACATTCCCTTGGATGCTAAGGACAAATGATAGTATTCCCAGTAATCAATTTATAAATAACATCACCTTGACTGTAGTTATATTGTTCTGTCAGGCAATATTTTTATTGTGGATATTTTATCAGATATTTGCCTGGGTTTTAAATTACCTTAATAGCTGATAAATTTCTGAGTAATATGCACTTGGTCTCCTCATAGCCCTGCAGGAATTTATAATAAATTTGAAACTTCTCACCAGACTACCCCCCCACAATCTGCAGTCTCAGGCAAAACAGGATTTACCCAGGGAGTTAATGATTATGGGTTTGCCTCTTTTGGCAGAGAGCTGCTACCTTGGCTTGGGGTTAACAGAAATGAAAACAGGATTAGATATTTATCAATCACAATAAGAGAATTTACTGAATATACTGCTAGACTTATAGCTGCACAACAAGTCATTAGACTTATTAGTTAAAGTTGCTTTAGACAACAACGTTGCCAAACTTGTCACTTAAATAAGCAAATGCTGAAACAAGGAGGCATTTTTGTCATTACCAACATCACTTGTTGTACCTGGGTACACACTTCTGGGGAAGTTGAGACACAATTACTTGAAATAATTAAATAGACCACATGGTTTAAACAGGTAAGGCCCTGATTTGATCATGTTAATTTCAGTTGGGTCAAACCATGGGTCCTGTGCTTGGGAGTATACTATGATGTAGGCAGTTGGGTCTTTTATCACTCTAGTTCTCATTATAGTCTCCCTGATATACTGTTTTCTCCCAAGGGTTTTGAATGCATGTCCCCAGCCACTTGTGATTTCTTTATGTCTGGCATCATTTGCCCAACAAATGATTTCTTTATATCTGGGATGACATAACAATGATGATTGTGGAAAAACTGGCATCATTACCATCTATAAACCTCACATGAAAATAACCTGGAAATAGTACTCCAGGACCTTAGGCAGTAACTGAAAATGGGCTCAACATCTTACATTTTGATGTAAGATGTTGACAACTCTCAATAGCTGAGAGCAAGCTCAAACTGGGGGAAATTGTTAAATTAAGTAGGCCCTAGATGGAGTCCTGACTGCTAAGCCCTACATCAGTAAACTGAAGCTTAACTTCATTTCTAGCTTTTGCCAGTGCTCCTTTCTCCAGAACTTGAAACATAACCTGCCATAACTTGCCAGGTTATTTCCTCTCCTCCTCCTCCAGGAATCTCAATCTGTTCTGTTTGTTTTTGTGAAGATATTTGTCCCCAGCTCCTATGATTTGTTTAAATTCTCTTCCTCACTTATTCCCCCATTTTCCTTACACTGTTTGTTTCTGGGACTCTCCAGTCTAGCAGCAGTTCAGTTCATTTTTCTCTGTGAGGCTTTTCTGCTAAAAATTTCTTCCCTACAAGGTTATCCTGTCTCTGAGAGCCAGACAGAGTCTTTCCAGGAACGTGGGACCCCCAGAAAAGTCCATTCTGCATTTAATGAATTCCACCAACAGTAACTGGGTTGAAGGAATGCACCACTTGGCCATAGCCATTCTGCTGCAATTTTACTCCCCACCCCCATAAAATGGGGACCCTTTTGTTTTCAGCATTCCTCAGCAGCTTTCCTTCAGCACTGGGTCTCTGGGGGTTCTGTCTCCATACTTGGATATGTGTGGGTATCTAACTAATGACTGTGAGTTCCTCTAAAATCTCTTTACCCGGTGAGAGGGATCCAGGCTGCTTGCTGTCTCTGGAGAACTCCCAAGCTTTGCACGGCACTCACTGAGAGGGAAGGAATGAGGACCAGTAGGTCCTGGATGGAAGTTTCCTATCTGATTTTTTTTCTCTTTCTTCAATTCAGCATTTGTGGAGTCCTTTAACATTATCCAGTGTATCAGGGGAGGTTTTATTCAGGGTATGGTTTCCGTCTCTGTGTTGATGATGTCACCCCCCCATGGTTGAATTTTTTTTTAAAGAGGTACCGGAGATTGAACTCAGGATCTCGTACATGGGAAGCAGGAGCTCAACCACTTGAGCTACTTAACTTCCTCATTGATTTTTTCCTCACTTTATCTCAACTGCAAAAAATAAAATAATAGACAAAAGGCAGCTTAACAATTTATGGAAGCATTAATCTAAAAAATTCTGTCCAATCACATTTATCTTATTTAATCCTAAAAACAAACTCGATTGTTTCTCCAGTATTAAGAAAGATACATAAACGACTCCCCCTTCTCCCTCGGGCTCCTGCCGTGCATGCCGGGCTGGCGGGGCGAGGAGGCAGGACACGTAGGCGCTGCCACCACCGCCACCGCCGCTACCCACGCCCGCTTCTTGGACTGAGTCCTCCCTCCGCCCCGGAGGCCCAAGTGCCTTCACTCTGCCTGCCTGGCCCCATCCTCAGTTGGCCGCCAGGGCTTCTTGTCCCGCCATGGAGCTGGAGACGCGCTCCTGCTGGGAGAAGGCTGAGAAGCTGAACGAACAGCACCAGCTCATTCTGTCCAAGCTGCTGAGGGAGGAGGACAACAAGTACTGTGGTGATTGCAGGGCCAAAGATATAGCTGATGTCTCCGCCCTCGGCTGGGGCCTCCTGCGGGCCAGTGACATTCCCACCCCTCGCGGCCCGCAGTGGGGACACTGCGGGCTGTGTCCTGCTGACCCGGCCTTGACAGAGGAAGGGAGGGCGGGCGCTGGGCTCCTCAGAGCTACTCTCTCCTCTGCGAGAGGCGGTGGGGAGGTCAGGTCCGCGGGCGCCGTCTCTGGTTCCAGCCTCCCCTCCTCCCAGGCTAAGGAGTGGAGCTGGTGCCCGAGCCTGGATGCTTCGACTTTCTCTAAGCTCGGACTCTCACTGGGCCATGGCCCAAGCCGGGCTGGACGCGGAACAAGGCCAAAAGAGTGCTTAGGGTTGAAGGTTTGCTATTTTCCCACCTCTGCTCCCTTGTAGCTCCGTGGGTGGGGCTGCCCTTAAATCTATTACCCTGCCTCGGACCTGTCCCATGACGTTGTCCTTCCTCTCGGTGCTCAGATGTTTGGTTTTCCAGGTGGAACCCTACCGCCTGCTGATCTGTCAGCTTCCTGAAAGAGGATGGTTGTCCTCTTTGGTGGGTTCAAGTGTTATTGAATAAAATAATTGATGAGGGGTCAATGTTATTAGTAGTAGTAGTAGTACTATTCTTTTTATATTTGAATAATAGCGAGAATGAAAAGGAATTCCGTTACTTGAGTCTCTTGGACAGTGGGGTTTATGTTACTGAAGATTTTAATAATTAGATAATTTCTGACCAGCTAGACAAAAGAATATGTGGACATTGGGTTGTGTGCTTCATAATTGTTCAAGGTTCATTTATAGGTCCAGAGATGGAAAAGACCAAATTATAGTTTGTTCATCTACAGCCTTTGAAATAAACTATTTTTAGTCCATAAAAAAAGAAAGATACATAAATGATTAAAGATTGGTTAAATGTCATGACCAAATGTGTCCTTCTTAATAAAGATATTGAAGAAAAAGTGTTTAACCATATTCATATATCATAAAACTAAACCAATTTTTTTTAACTTTAGCATTGATATAGTAACTTCTTTACCATTTCTACAAAAATATTGCAATATTACTGGTAACTATGTCTGTAAATTATATTACTTGTTTTTTTCTTGTTTATCACCAAATTTTTAACATCTTGTAGTTGAAGAACATTTTTGTATTTATAGTAGTAACCACAATCCTCATCTACCACCAAAATCACTATGTTATACAACCCCTAGATTATCCTTATGCTGTCTTTCAATTAGAATTAACCTCCCTAGGTTACACCTTTCAACCACAATCCCAGATTATAAATATGCAGTGTGTGTAATAGTCATTATAATGTGCTAACATCAACTCTATCCATTTCAACATATTTATAATTGACCTTAAACTTTCTACATACATTCAGTATCAGCTCCCCATTCTTAACCAGCCTTCTGTCCCCTACTAACCTATACTCTATAATACAATTCCATTAGCTAACTAATCATATTTAGTCCATATCAGTGGAAACATACAATATCACTTTTTTTTTCTGTCTTATTTCACTCAACATAATATCATCCAGATTCATCCTAGTTGTCACATGCATCCCAATTTCATTTCTTCTTACACCTGAATAGTATTCCATAGTATGTATATACCACATTTTCTTTATCAATTCATCAGTTGATTGGAATTTAATCTGTTTCCATCTTTTATCAATTGTCAGTAATACCACTATGAACATGGGTATGCAAATATCTGTTAGCATTCTTGTTTTCAGACCTTCTGTATATATTCCTAGTAGTAGGATTGCTGAATCATAGGGCAGTTCTATATTTAGCTTCCTGAGGGACCACCAAATCATCCCCTGCAGAGATAGCACCATTTACATTCCTACCAACAGTGAAGGAGTGTTCAAATTTCTCCACATCTTCTCCAGCACCCATAGATTTCTGTTTTTAATTTTTAATTGCCATCCTGTAAGGCATGAAATGTTATCTCATAGTTTTGATTGGCATTTCCCTAATAGCTACTAATGCTGAACATCTTTTCATGAGCTATTTTGGTCATTTGTAAATGTATATTCAAATCATTTGCCCTTTTTTAAATTAGGTTTTTAGTCTCTCTGTTATTGACTTATATGATCTCTTTATATAACAAGGAAATAAAACCCTTGGATATGTGGTTACTGAAGATTTTCTCCCATAGAATAGTCTGCATTTTCACCTTCTTAAAAAATTGTTTTAAGCACAAAAGTGTTTCATTTTGAGGAAGTCCCAAGTTCTATTTTATCTCTTCTTTGTTTGCTTGTGTTTTTGGTGTAATGGCCAAGAAATCACCACCTACATCAAGATCTTAAAGTTGTTTCCCTACATTTTCTTCTAGGAGTTTTATGGTTCTAGATTTTTACATTTAGGTTCTTGAACTATTTTGAGTTCATTTAAGTTAATGATTTGTGAGATAGGAATCAATTTCTTTCTTTGATATATGGATATCCAGTTTTCCCAGCACCGTTTGTTGAATAGGCTATTCTAACTCAGCTGGGTTGGTTTCACAGTGTTGTCAAAAATCACTTGACCATAGATGTGAGGGTCTGTTTTGAACTCTTGATTCAATCCCATCAATCAATCTATCTTTATACCAGTACATGCTGTTTATTACCACTTTGGGTAAAGAATATGCCTTAAAGTTGGGAAATGAGAATCCTTCAAATTCATTCTTCTTTTTAAAGAGAGTTTTGGCTATTCAGGTGCCCATGTGCTTCAAGTTAAATTTGATAATAGACTTTTCCAATTTTACAAAGAAAGCTCTTTGAATTTGTATCAGGATTGCATTAAATCTATAGATCAGTTTGGGTAAAATTGACATCTTAGTGGTATTTAGTCTTCCAATACATGAACACAGAATGTCCTTCAATTTATTGAGGTCTTCCTTGGTTTCTCTGAATACAAGCCCTTTATGTCCTTGGTTGTTTATTCCTAAATATTTGGTTACATTAGTCAATATTGTAAATGGAATTTTTCCCTAACTTCCTCCTCAGTATGCTCATTAGTAGTGTATAGAAACTATTGATTTTTTGCATGTTAATCTTCTATTCTGCCACTTTGCTGAAGTTGCCTCTTAGTTCTAGTAGTTTTGATATAGATTTTTTAGGATTTTCAAGATAGGATCATATTATCAGTGAATAGTGAAAGTTTTACTTCTTCTTTTCCTATTTGGGTGCCTTTTTTATCTTTCACTTGCCTAATTGCTCTAGCTAGGACATCTAGCACAATATTGAATAACACCAGAAATAATAGACATCCTTGTTTTTTGCCCCATCTCATTAGTAAAAATGGTCTTTCACTATTCAGTACAATGTTAGTCATGGGTTTTTCATATGTGACCTTTATTATATTGAGAAAGTTTTCTTCTATTGTTATGTTTCGGAGAGTTTTTATAAAGAAGGAATGTGGGAGGTGGGCAACATGGGAATCCTAGTGGGTTCCAAGTAATATTTTAGGTAATCTAAGTACCTCTTAAAATATATTTATATATATATATAAATAAAAAAATTTAAAAAAGAGAAGGAATGTTATATGTTGTCAAATGTCTTTTCTGGATCATTTGAGATAATGAAGCAATTTTTTTTCTTCAATTTATTAATGTGGTATATTATTTTGATTGATTTTCTTATGTTGAACCATCCTTGCATACCTGTCATAAAACCCATATAATCAGGGAGTGGATGTTGCTCAAGCAGTTGAGCACCTGCTTCCCATATTAGAGGTCTGTGTTCACTTCCTGGTGCCTCCTAAAATCAAAAACAAACAATAAGAAAACAAATGAAAAAACTAACTCAGAGTAGCCAATGTGGCTCAGTGCTTGAGTGCTGGCTTCCCACATATGAGGTCCTGGTTTCAATCCCTGGCACCAGTAGTTCAAAACAAAAAACATATGATCATGATATAAAATTTTAATGTGCTTTTGAATTTGGTTAGGAAGTATTTTCTTGAAGATTTCTGCATCTATATTCATTAGAGATATTGGTCTATAATTTTTTTTTCATAATATTTCTATTTGGTTTTACTATTAAGGTGATGTTGGCTTCAGGGACTGCATTTTGTAGCATTCTTTCCTTTTCAATTTTTTGGAAGAGGTAGAGCAAGTTTGGTATTAGATCATCTTTGAATGATTGATAGAATTCAGTGTGAAGCCATCAGGTCTTGGTTCTTTCACTTTGGGGAGGATTTGGATGACTGTTTCATTTTTTTTTTTTTTATTGTGGTTGGCTTCTTGAGGTCTTGGATTTCTTCTAGAGTCATTGTGGGTTGTTGGTGGGTTTCTACAATTCATCCACTTCATGAATATTGTCAAGTTTGTTGGCATACAGTTGCTAATAGTATCCTCTTTTGATATTTTAATTTCTGCTGGGTCAGTGTTAATGTCCCTCATCTCATTTCTGATTTTATTTATTTGCATCTTCTCTCTTTTTTTGCTGTTTGAACTAGCTAAGGATTTTTCAATTTTGTTAATCTCAAAGAACCAATTTTTTTTTACATTGGCCTTTTTTTTTTTAATTTATTGAAGTATTTCACTCATACATGGACATACATAAACAATAAGTGTATAACAATAGTTGTGAAGTTCAAAACAAACATACAGGGAAGTGGCTGTGGCTCAATCAATAGGGCTCCCATTTACCATATGGGAGGCCCCGGGTTCGGTTCCCGGGGCCTCCTGGTAGGGGCAGGCCCGCCCGCACGGCGTGGTTGGCTGACCCAGCAAGCACGAGCAGCAAGGGGGGGATAAATGAATAAATAAATAAAATTAAAAAAAAAAAAACATACATAACATCATACAGGGCTCTCATAACTCACCCTACCACCTATACTTTGCATTTTGTTAAACATTTTTAACTAATGATTAAAGAGCATCCTCAAAATATTACTACTAACCAAAATATTTTCCCCAACCCACCCTATTATTATTTTTTTATACCATTTATGCATGAATATACATAAGCAGTAAGTGTATTGTAAAAGATGTGAACTTACAAAGCACACATCATAACATCATACAGGGGTCACATACATCAACCCTCCACCAAGACCTTGTATTGTTATGAGATATTTGTTACAAATTATGAAAGAATATTTTCAAAATCTTAGTACTAATTATACTTATCTTACATTTGATGTATTTTCCCCCAACCCACCCTATTGTTATTTTTTTAAATATATTTTTATGACAGAAGTTGTAAACTTACAAAACAATCATGCACATGTGCAGAATTTCCAAAGAATACTGCTTTATCAACACACCACAATGTGGTGGAACATTTGTTACATATTATGGGATAATATTATCTGATTATTACCAGGTCCACAGGATACAATTGGTACACATTTTCCATATGTTCCCATTATCAACACAGTACATCTTTGGCATAGATGCAAGAATATTACATTATTACTGTTAACCATAGTCCATTGGTCACTCCACTTGTATTTTTCACATGCTTCTGCACATTCCCACCACCTTGCGATTGTGATGTACATCTGTTCTAGCTCACAAAGGACACTTGCATCTCTATCATCAACCACAATTCTCATCCACCTCAGGGTTTATTGTGCTATTCAGTCCCTAGATTATTCTCTAGCTTTATTTCAATTGGCATTTACACCCCTAGACTACCATTTTCAGCCACATCCTCATTTATAAATCAACTGTTACTCACTATAATGTGTTACCATCAATGCTGTACATTTCTATACTATTACATTAAAGTTAATTAAAACTTCTACATACATTAAATATCAGTAGTCCATCTCAGTCCTCCTCTTATCTCCTTTAAGAATTCACCACTTACCACCAGGTCTTGAAGTTATTTTCCTACATTTTCTTCTAGAAGCTTTATGGTTCTTGCTTTTACATTTAGGTTTTTTATTCATTTTGAGTTATTTTTTGTATAGGGTGTGGAATAAGGGTCCTCTTTCCTTCTTTTGTTATGGATATCCAGTTTACTCAGCACCATTTTTTTAATGGACTGTTCTGCCTGAGCTGGGTGGGTTTGACAGGTTAGTCAAAATTCACTTGGCCATAGATGTGAGGGTCTGTTTTTTCACCATCAATTCAGTTCCATTAGTCTATGTGTCTGTCTTTATGCCAATACCATGCTGTTTTTGCCACTGTAGCTATAAAGTCCAGAAATGAGAGTCCTCCAACTTCACTTTTCCTTTTTAAGATATTTCTGGCTATTCCAGACCCCTTACCCTTTCAAATAAATTTGATAATCATGATTTCCATTTATTTTTAAAATGCTGGTGGAATTTTTATCGGGATTGCATTGAATCTGTACATCAATATGAGTAGAATTGACATCTTAATATTTAGTCTTCCAATCTGTGCGCATGGAATGTTATTTCAATTCTTTAGGTCTTTTTTTTTTGTTTGTTTGTTTCTTTTAACAATGAGTTGTAGTTTTCTGAATACAAGCGCTTTACATAGTTGGTAAGTTTATTCCTGAATATTTGAGTTTCATCTGTCATATTTCATTTTCACTATTCTTTTAGTTACTTTTATTGATATAATCTTCATTTCTAGACTCTTCCAGACATCTCTCTCCTGTCTTCTTTTAAGGCTGTAGCACACCCTTTAGTATTTCCTGCAAAGCAGGTCTCTTGGTTACAAACTCTCTCAGTTTCTGTTTATCTGTGAATATTCTAAACTCACCCCCATTTTTTAAAGACAATCTTGCTGGATATAAAATTCTTGGCGGGAAGTTTTTCTCTTGCAGTATCGTAAGTATATCATACCACTATCTTCTTCCCTCCATGGTTCCTGGTGAGAAATCAGCACTTAATCTTATTGGTATCTCTTATATGTTATGCATTTCTTTTCTTTTGCTGCTCTCAGAATTCTCTTTTTGTCTTTGGCATTTGACATTCTGATTAGTATGTGCCTTGGAGTTGGTCTATTCATATTTTTTCTGATGGGAGTATGTCATGCTTCTTGGACATGGATATATATGTCCTTCAATAGGGTTGGGAAATGTTCTACCATTATTTCTGTCCCTTTTCCCTTCTCTTCTCCTTCTGGGACACCCATGACATTTATGTTTGCACCTCTCTTGCTGTCATTTAGTTCTCTGAGATCTTGTTCAAGTTTTTCCAATTTTTTCTTCATCTGTTCTTTACATGTTCACTTTCAGAGGCCATTTCTTCAAGTTCATCAATCCTTTCTTCTGCCTCCTCAAATCTGCTATTATATGATTCCAGTGAATTTTTTTATTTCATTTATTGCACCTTTCATTCCATAAGATCTATTATTTTTCTATGTATGCTTTCAAATACTTCTTTGTGCTCATCCAATGTCTTCTTAATATCCTTAATTTCTTTAGCCATCTTGTTGAAATTATAAAGATTTGTTTGAACATCTATGGTTAGTTGTTTCAACTCCTTTATGTCATCTGGAGTCTTATCTGATTCCTTTAACTGGGCCATATCTTTCTGTTTCTTGGTGTGGATTGTAACTTTTTGTTGTTGTCTTGGCATCTAGAGTATTTATTCTGGGTGCAGTTTTTCTCTTTAGTTTAGGGCTTCCTGCCTTCTCTCCCTTGCTGGTTGTGTAGTAGGGGCAACGATGTTGTTGGTGCTGTAAACTGTGGAGGCTCAAGCTGCCTTCAGTGTCCCAAGAACCAATGAAGCTTCTCCCAACTTTCTTTGCCAGGGGTAGGGACAGAGCCACAGCTTGTGTGGAATAATCCAAGTCATGCAGACTTAGACTGTAGTTGCCCAGAAAGACTGATGAAAATCCCATTCCCCTTTCTCCCCTACCTGAGGCATGGATGGACCTGCAGCTGTGGGCAGCAATCTATGCAGTGTAGGTCCAAGATGACAACAGTTGCCCCAGTAGACTTCTGATTTTTCAATCTATGCGAGCCAAATGTACCTGCAATTACCTGGATAGGCTGGTGCAAAGCCCACCAGCTTCCTCCATGCTTCCTCCGTGCTAAACCCTAGGCTAGGGGTGTAGGCCAATCTGGGTGAAATAAACAAGTCTCTACCATCACTGTGATTTTCAGTCAGCCTGGCTTCCCCTCATGCTGGGGAAGGAGTCAAATGGCAGTTACCCATCTCCTTCTGACTTGTACAGTCTCAAATTTAGCTGTTCTTAGGGTTATACTTTAACCAGACAAATTGACTAATCAGTAGCTGAAATTAGTTGCCAACTATCTCTTCCTCCCCTGTTTTTGGGAAATGGAGCTTCCAATTCCTGCCACAGAATAGCTCCTTGGGTGGCTTGCACTGCCAAATTAATGATCACCGGCCTCTGCGGCATGGCCTGTAGTTTCCCACAGAGGTGGTGCATCTCCCCCCAGCTTCCTCCCTGCCCATAATGAGCCTGGGGCTTAGGCTGGAGTGGCAATCTGATCTAGATAAAAGAAGCTGGTCCCTACCAGCACTGTGATTTTCAGTCAGCCCTGTTTCCCCTTGTGTCAGGTGCAGAGTTAAGATGGAAGCTACTGGTCTTTTTTTTACTTGGACATGTTCAAACTTTAGTTGTTCTTGGGATTATAATTTAGCCCACAAAATTTACTAACTGGTAGCTGAAGTTGGTGCTCAACTGTCCTTTCCTACCCCATTTTGGGGAAGTGGAGCTTCCAATTCCACCTGCAGAACAGCTCCCAAGGCAGCTTGTGCCTGCAGTGGAGGATGGGCACCAGCCTATGTGGCATGGAGTGCTCAACTTATGAATCTTTTCTGCATATGAGCAGTCTCCTCCTTCCATTCTTTCAAGTATGTTGCAGTATGCACTTCAGGCCTCCTGGAGCCCCCAGGCAAGTGCTATGGATACCTCTGGATGATCATCAACTGCCCCATAGCAGGAGATGACTCTAGGAGCTCTTTACTCTGCCATCATCTTGCTGGTTGTCTCAAGAACCAACTTTTGATTCTTTTGATTTTCTCTTTTGTCTATTTTTATTACCCATTTCATTTATTCCTGCTCTAATCTTTATCGTTTCATTTCTTCTGCTTGATTTTGGGATGGTTTGCAGCTTTTTTTCTAGTTCCTCCAGATGTGCAGTTAACTCATTGTTTTTAGCTCTTTTTTTTAAAAAAAAAAAAGTAAGCCCTGAAGGATAAAAGTTTCATTCTTAGTACTGCCATGAATTTTTTAGTAGGTACAGGGGGTTGAACCAAGTACATCAGTCATTGGAAGCAGATGTTCAAACACTTGAGCTACATCTGTTCCATGGCCATAAATTTTTATATGTTGTGTTTTTGTTTTCATTCACTTTAAGATATTTACTGATTTTGCTTGCAATATCTTCTTTGAATCACTGATTATTTAAGAGTGTATTGTTTAATCTATATATATTTATGAATATTCCCTTTTTCTACCTGTTACTAATTTCCAACTCAATACCATTATGATCAGAGTGCTTTCTTTAAACTCAATCTTTTAAAATTTATTGAGATCTGACTTATGTCCACATAAAATTTCTACCCTGGAGAAAGTTCAATGAGAACTTTAGAAGAATGTATATCATGTTGTTTTAGGGTATAATGTTCTATAAATGTTTGGTCTATTTCATTATCATATTATTCAAACTCTCTGTTTCCCTATTTATCATCTGACCAGGTGTTCTATCCAGTGCTGAGAGTCACGTGTTGAATTCTCCAGCATTTATTGTAGAGACATCAATTTCTTCCTCCTATTTTGCCAGTGTTTGCCTCAAGTATTTTGGGGTACCTAACTTAGGTGCATAAATATTTATTTTTATTCCATCTTGGTGACTTGTCCCATTTATTAATATATAGTGACCATCCATATCCATTATGACAGTTTTGCATTTAAAATCTATTTTGTCTGATATTAGTATAACAACTTCAGATCTTTTTTTTTTAATGGATACATATAATTTTTTTTTAATCAAACAATATATTCCACAATATATTTGGTTCATAGTAATGCATTCATACAGTATTTGTCCTTTTGTGTCTGGCTTTCTTCACTCAACATAATGTCCTCCAGGTTCATCCATGTTGCCATATGCTTTATGACTTCTTCTTACAGCTGCATAATATTCCATCGTGTGAATAGACCACAGTTTATTTATCCACTCCTCTGTTGATGGACACCTGGGTTGTTTCCAACTTTTGGCAATGGTGAATAATGTGGCTATGAACATCGGTGTGCAGATGTTTGTTTGTGTCACTGCTCTCAGTTCTTCTGGGTATATACCCAGTAGTGGTATTGCAGGATCACATGGCAAGTCTATATTCAACTTCTTTAGAAACTGGCAAACAGTCCTCCATAGTGGTTGTACCATCCTGCATTCCCACCAACATTGAAGAAGTGTTCCTATCTCTCCACATCCTCTCCAACACTTGTAGTTCTCTGTCTTTTTAATAGTGGCCATTCTGATAGGTGTGAAATGATATCTCATTGTAGTTTTGATTTGCATTTCCCTAATCATGAGTGATGTTGAGCATTTCTTCATGTGTTTTATTTTATTATTATTATTTTTTTTGCCATTTGTAATTCTTCTTTGGAGAAATGTCTATTTAAGTCTTTTGCCAATTTTTTAATTGAGTCATTTGTCTTTTTATTGTTGAGTTGTAACATCTCTTTATATATCCTGGATATTAAATGCTTATCAGATATGTGATTTCCAAATATTTTTTCCCATTGAGTTGGCTGCCTTTTCACCCTTCTGACAATGTCCTGTGAGGTGCAAAAGTGGTTAATTTTGAGGAGGTCCCATTTATCTACTTTTTCTTTTGTTGCACATGCTTTGGGTGTAAGGTCCAAGAAACCACCACCTACTACAAGGTCTTGAAGATGTTTCACTACATTTTCTTCTAGTAGTTTTATGGTCCTGGCTTTTATATTTAGATCTTTGATCCATTTTGAGTTGATTCTTGTATAGGGGGTGAGATAGGGATCCTCTTTCATTCTTTTGGTTATAGATATCCAGTTCTCCCAACGCCATTTGTTGAAGAGACTGTTTTTGTCCATTAGCATGGTAGGTTTGTCAAAAACCAGTTGACTGTATAGGTGAGGGTATATTTCTGGATTCTCAATTCTATTCCACTGATCGATATGTATATCTTTATGCCATTACCATGCTGTTTTGACCACTGTAGCTTTGTAATATGTTTCCAGGTCAGGCTTTGAAATTCTTCCCACATTGCTCTTTTTTTTAGAATGCTTTTGGCTATTTGGGTGCACTTATCCTTCCAGATGAATTTGGTAATTGCCTTCTCTAATTCTGTAAAGTAAGCTGTTGGCATTTTGATTGGTATTGCATTGAATCTATAAATCAGTTTGGGCAAGATTGACATCTTCATGATATTTATTCTTCCAATCCATGAACACGGGATGTCTTTCCATTTGTTTAGGTCTTTTAAAATTTCTTTTAGCATTGTTTTGTAGTTTTCTGCATATAGGTCCTGTACTTCTTTGGTTAAATTAACTCCTAGGTATTTGAGTCTTTTTGTTGCTATTGAAAATGGAATTTTCCTCCTGATTTCCTCCTCAGATTGTTCAGTAGTAGTGTAAAAAAACATTACTGATTTTTGCATGTTGATCTCGTATCCTGCCACTTTGCTGAACTCATTTATTAGTTCAAGTAGCTTTGTTGTGGATACTTCAGAATTTTCTAAATATAGTATCATGTCATCTGCAAACAGTGAGAGTTTTACTTCCTCTTTTCCTATTTGGACACCTTTAATTTTTTGTCTTCTTTAATTGCCCTAGCTAGAACTTCTAGTACAATGTTGAATACCAATGGTGACAGTGGCATCCTTGTCTTGTTCCTGATCTTAGGGGGAAAGCTTTCAACCTTTCCCCATTGAGTATGATGTTGGCTGTGGGTTTTTCATATATGCCTTTTATCATATTGAGGAATTTTCCTTTTATTCTTATCTTTTGAAGTATTTTTATCAAAAAAGGATGTTGGATTTTGTCAAATGCCTTTTCTGAATCTATTGAGATGATCACGTGTTTTTTTCCTTCAATTTGTTGACGTGGTGTATTACTATTAATTGATTTTCTTATGTTGAACCAACCTTGCATACCAGGAATAAATCTCACTTGGTCGTGATGTATTAGTCTTTTGATATGCTGTTGGATTCAATTTGCAAGTATTTTGTTGAGAATTTTTGCATCTCTGTTCATGAGAGAGATTGGTCTGTAATTTTCTTTTCTTGTGGAATCTTTACCTGGCTTTGGTATTAGGGTGATTTTGGCTTCATAAAATGTGTTGGGTAATTTTCCGTCCTCTTCAATTTTTTGGAAGAGTTTAAACAGGATTGGTGGTGTTAATTCTTTTAGAAATGCCTGGTAGAATTCACCTGTGAAGCCATCTGGTCCTGGACTTTTCTTTGCTGGGAGATTTTTTATGACAGATTCAATCTCCTTAATTGTGATTGGTTTGTTAATTTCTTTTATTTCTTGTTGTGTCAGTGTAGGTTGGTTATGAGTTTCTAGAAATTTGTCCATTTTGTCCAGGTTGTCTAGTTTGTTGGCATATAGTTTCTCATAATATCCTCTTATGATTCTTTTTATTTCTGTGAGTTCATTTGTAATTTCCCCCCTTTCATTTCTGATTGTGTTTATTTTGTATCTTCTCTCTTTTTTTCTTTGTTAATCTAGGAAGGGGGTTGTCAATTTTATTGATCATCTCAAAGAACCAGCTTTTGGTTTTGTTGGTTTTCTCTATAGTTTTTCTGTTCTCATTTTCATTTATTTCTGCTCTAATCTTTATTATTTCTTTCCTTCTTTTTGCTTTGGGATTGGTTTGTTGTTCTTTTTTCTAGTTTCTCAAGTTGTTCAGTTAAATCTTTTATTTTAGCCCTTTCTTGTTTTTAAATATAGGCATTTAGAGCTATAAATTTCCCTCTCAAGCCTGCCTTTGCTGTATCCCATAAGTTTTGATACTTTTTGTTCACATTTTCATTTGTCTCAATATATTTACTGATTTCACTTGCAATTTCTTCTTTGACCCACCGAATATTTAGGAGTTTGTTGTTCAGTCTTTACTTTTTTCCAGTCTGTTATTGATTTCTAGTTTCATTCCATTATGATCTGAGAAGGTGCTTTGTATAATTTCAATCTTTTTATATTTACTGAGAGCTGTATTGTGACCTAACATGTGGTCTATCCTGGAGAAAGATCCATGGGTACTTGAGAAGCGCATATAACCCGTTGAGTTTGGATGCAGTGTTCTGTATATGTCTGTTAGGTCTAACTTGTTTATCATATTGTTCAAGTTCTCTGTTTCCTTGTTGATCTTCTGTCTAGTTGTTCTATCTAATGATGTGAGAGGGGTGTTGAAGTTCCCAATGATTATTGTAAAAATGTCTATTTCTCCCTTCAGTTTTGCCAGAGTTTGTCTCATATATTTTGGGGCACCCTGGTTAGGTGCATAGATATTTATGACTGTTATATCTTCCTGGAAGATCGTCCTTTTTATTAATATATAATGTCCTTCCACATCTCTTATCACTTTTTTGCATTTGAAATCTGTTTTGTCTGATATTAGTATAGCTACTCTTGTTTTTTTCTGTTTACTATTCACATGGAGTATCTTTTTCCAACCTTTTACTTTCAGCTGGTTTGTATCCTTGGGTCTGAGGTGAGTTTCTTGTAAGCAGCATATGGATGTCTCCTGTTTTTTTTTTTTTATCCATTCTGTCAGCCTGTATCTTTTGATTGGGGAATTAATCCATTCACATTCAATGATATTACTGAAAATGCACTATTTATTTCCTCCATTTTATTCTTTGGTTTTCATATGTCATCTTATTTTTGTTTCTCTTTTTACTCTTTTGGTTATCCTTTCTGCTTTTCTTTCTTCTATACTCTCCTCCAAGCCTCTCTCTCCTGTCTTTTTCTTTCAGGTTCTAAGGCTTCCTTTAATATTTCCTGCAAAGGTGGATTCTTTTTTTTGCAAACTCTTAGTTTCTGTTTGTTTGTGAATACTTTATATTCACCTTCATATTTGAAGGACAGTTTTGCTGGATAAAGAATTCTCGGCTGGCAGTTTTTTTCTTTCAGTTTCCTAATTGTATCATACCACTGTCTTCTCGCCTCCATGGTTTCTGAAGAGAAGTCTGCACTAATTCTTACTGGATGTCCTTTGTATGTGATTGTTTGCTTCTCTCTTTCTGCTCTGAGAATTTTCTCTTTATCTTTTACATTTGACATTCTGAATAATATGTGTCTTGGTGTAGGTCTATTTGGATTTATTCTCATTGGGGTATGGTGTGCTTCTTGGACATGTAAGTTCATTTCTTTTGTGAGAGTTGGGAAACTTTCAGCTATTATTCCCTCAAATACTCTTTCTGCCCCTTTTCCATTCTCTTCCCCTTCTGGAACCCCCATGACAAATATGTTGTTGTGTTTTGTGTTGTCATTCAACTCTCTGAGCCCCTGCTCAATTTTTTCCATTGTTTTCTCTCTCTATTCTTTTCTCTCTTCAATTTTAGCTGCTCTGTCTTCACTATCACTTATTCTTTCTTCTATCATTTCGAGTCTGCTGTTGTATGCCTCAAATGTATTTTTTTCCCCTTGCCTTATTTTCATTTTATTTCTTCATAGAATTTTTTTTTTATTATTATGGGTAAATATCAAAATTCTCACAATACATACAAACATTTGCAAAATGATACATAAATATATATGCATATATGTGTATTTGCTTACAAAAATGTTATTTATATATATATATATACATATATTTTAAGAGGTGCTTAGATTACCCAAAAATGTATTTTTGACTTCACCTATTGTGTCTTTCATTCCCATGAAATCCATTACTTTTCTATTCAGGATTTCAAATTCTTCTTTGCGTTTGCTCAATGACTTCTTAATGTCATTTATCTCTTTAACTATATTTTCTTTCATCTCTAATTTGATTTTGAAAATTTGTGCTCATCTCACTGATTAGTTCTCTCAAATTCTGCATCTCTTCTGGGACTTTGCTGTATTCCTTTTCTTGGGCCATGTCTTCTATTTTCTTAGTATGGCTCATAATTTTTTGCTGGTGCTTAGGCATCTGGTTAGTTTGTATTTTACTTAGATGCTCTATCTCTTTCTCTTCTATGGGGTTTTAGTGGCAGGAGGCTGTGAGTTACCACAGCTCTTTGATTTTTGATCAACCTTGATTCTTAGGATTGTTCTGCTGGTTGCTCAAAACTGGGCTCTGGACCCAGTAATTGGTTGTAGAGTCATTTCCTAGGGTCTTGGGCAGGGAGGCTATAGAGTCCAGGAAAAGCCTCTCTTACTTATTAATTTTCTTATGTGCACTTCCTTGGTCTGCCAGGAGATGGCGCTTGTTGGCAGCTCTCAATTCAATGCCTGGGCAGAGCGTATTTGTTGTGACACAGACCAGATCAATGTGATAGAGCTTCCTGTCTGGGGGCTAAGAGCCCTGTGATTCAAACTTTCTGAGACAGTTCTCCAGACTTCTCTCATAGTGCCCCCCTTTTCCCAGCTAGGAAATATTTCCACTCCCTTCTGAATCCTCAACAATCAGTCTCTGTTAGTAGAGGAGGAGATTGGGAGGTTTGTATATCTTTAGCCCCTTGCAGGCTCCAAGGCAAACAATGGTGCAGCCCCACCCAGCCTGGAAGGGCTCTTGGGACAGGGCAGACCAAACCTGGGAGTCATAAAGCAGGGTCAGCCCCAGGCTTTCTCTCCCCTTTCCCGTGGAGTTCTCAAAAATTAGTCCAGGGTAGAAGAGAGGGAAGTTGCGAGGGTCAGATTTCTCTAGTCCTTCCTAGGCTCCCAGGGCAAACCACCATGTGGAAGTGTCCGTGGGGCTCTGCAGCCTAAATTTACAGGTCAGAACCCGAGTCAGCCTAAGGCTGTGTCCCTCTCTCTCCCCTTTCTGGGAGTGGTAGATCCCTGGAGCCCCCTTTGTCTGTGGTCACATGCCCAGAAGCCTGAGAATTCTGAAGAGTTTCGAGGAGGGAGCCAGCAGCAGGAGCTGCTACTTCCAACTCATGGTTTTGTTGTTACAATTTCCCTCTTTTGTCCCTCTCTCCTCTGGGTGGTGTGTAGCCTTCACCTGCTGTCCTAACCCTAGGAGATCTTTTTCGGGGCTGTTTCAGCTTGTCCTCTAGCTATTTTCCTGGAGAAGAGATTCCCGTGTCTTACTAGTCTGCCATCTTCCCAGAAGTCTCAGATCTTTTTTGATTACTATGCATGGAATAGCTTTTTGCAACATTTCCCTTCCAGCCTGATTGTGTCATTGCAAGTAAAGTGAGTATCAGACATCTGGGAAAATGGAATTGAGGTAGGTAGGCAGGACCCAACTCTCTCACAGAAAGAAGCAGGGAAATGGTGGGGACCTGTCCAAGGAGTTGCTTTGGATGTATATAGAACCAGAAATGTTCTGCATCATCCAGGAGGGAATGGGAAAGATAAAGAAGTCCAAGGAAAACCATAAGTTGCTCATATTTGTGACTGGAAACAGCACCTGTGCCCTTCCCTCAGGGCAAGTGGTCTTAATGGAGCCCCTGGCTCGCTGCTGCCAACAGAGTGGGAGGAATGTCCACTGGGAGGAAAAGGAGTCTGACAGAGAGTGGTTTCTTTGCCATGAATTTGGCCAGCTGAGCATGCTTTGAGTTGTGGAAGGGGTCCCAACCTGACAGGGAGAGGGCAAGGGGTATCTATTCAGGCAAGCTGTCACTCCCAGCCACACAGGGAGAGAAAGGAATGAGATTAGAGTGGGGGCAGAGATGGGCACCTAATCAGGAGGGCTCTCACAAACTGTTAGAAGTCTATCCCACCTGAGAGAAAGGAGGTAGATAGAGCCAGATAAGTTTTTGAAGCCTAGTTAACCTGTGGAGCCAGTTTAGTTCACTGGAGGAATTCCTTCCTTTTGTTTATGAGGTTGTTGGTTTGATTACCAGTCTACTTAAAGAAGTAATCCAGCAATTGATTCATCAAGTTTCAAGTAACGAGCTGATACCTTATAACAAGAAACATAGAAACATTTTTATTTTGTTTTGTTTTAGGTTTTCTTGGATCTGTTATTTTTGTTTTTTAACATTTCCTTTTTTCTTTCCCTTATTTTACTTACTAATACCCAATGCATCACCTGCAGAGGGCAGGCTGCAGGATGATTCATTGATGAACACTGGCAGCCAGAGACACTTCTTAGGGGCCTAAGAAGGAAGACTGGATTTTCTGGGTTCTTGTTGTCTCTGTGTGTGTTGCATTTCCCCTTTCTTTGTTTCCTTTTTTCTTTTATCTATTTTTTCTATGTACTTTATTTCTCCTATTTCTTCCATTTTTCTACCTTCTGTTTGCTTTTTTTCTTTCATTTCATCTTTTTTATTTGGCCTTTAATTTTTTAAATTCCTCTCCTTTTTTTCCTATCTTTTTTCTTTTCCTCTCTTCTCATCATTTTAGCCTTTTAATTCATTTTATTTATTTTTCTCTATTTTGTTTCTTGTTTAATTATTTCACCTTTTTATTGTTATTCTTTTGTACTCAAGACTTTTTTTTAGCATTTTTTGTTTTTATCTTTATATTATTATTTTTATTTTTTGTTTTTATAAAATATTTAGATTATGTAAATGTTATACAAAAAATATAGGGATTCCCATACACCCCACCTCCCAAACTTCCTACAACCTCCCATATAAGCATTCTTCATTAGTGTGTCACATTAATTGCAATTAATAAACATAAACTGGGGTTTTGTCATTAAGGATGGACCAGAGTTCACATTGTAGAACACACTCCCTCCCACACAGTTCTGCAAGTTATATGATGATATAAAATGGCCTATATTTGTCATTGCAATACCTCTCAGGACAATTCCCAAGTCCTGAAAAAGCCCCTGTATTACAACTGCTTTTCCCTCTACCTGTCCCCAGAGCATCCAGTGGCCACTGGCTCCACATCAATGTTGTAATTTCTTCCATTGCCTGAATCAAAATATGTATATAACAGAATACCAGTAATTCCACTTTATTCCATATCTCTTTCCCCCCATCCTGAAGAGTCTGGGATGGAGATGTCCACTCCACCTCCAATTGAGAGACGGTTTATATCCCATGGGAAAGATGGATGGGATTATACTGCCTGCAGCTGCAGACTCTCTCCATTCCCTGGGAGGGCCATTGTCCATCCATCATCATCTCCCCACTAGTTGTCATGGGTGAGTCCAATGAGCTGTAGAGTAGGAGTTGCTACTCCACCAGGTTCCTGGCCCAACTGGCACATAGAAAGCCCAAAGACTCAAGTCTCTGGATGTACACCTACAAACTCCAGAACAAAGTATAGGTTTGAATAGAAAGGACAGATGAACCATGTGCAGGGAAGACATAGTTGAGTCCAATGCTGTCACTCTCTGGAGCACAAACTCAAAAGTAGGGCCTACTTGCACTGTACCAAACTCAGGAGCGATCCACCCTGACATAGGGCCTAGGTGTCTCCAGAGACCTCCAGAGCCCCACTATTTGGGGTGATATCCACTTTGGAATTCTATGAGATCTTATTGTAATGGCTTCATCTTTGAAGAAGCTTTGGATCACAGAGGGGTTACAATTGTGGTGGAGGAGGATTGTTGGTGTGTGGTGTCAGGGATGGAAGACACATGGGAGGAATTTCACCTGAGCATAAATATAAGGTATATAAAAATGTTCAAATATTCTCAGGGCATTGTCACAGTGTGTGGAGAATCACTCAATAAATGAGAGAATACTGAAATCCCATCCTGGAGAGCTCTACCACATTCTCTAAGGGAGTAGCAACAGTCCCCCTCAGTGCAGGGGCAGTGACTGGTGAAAGAGGATAATTCACTGATGGGCCCTTGATATTGATGGTTAGCCTTATGAGTCTTTTCTCTTGAAATAGAAACTTAGCCTATTGTTATGGGGTGCCTAAGGGTTGCCTCCTGAGAGCCTCCTTGTTGCTCAAATGTGGCCTCTTTCTAAATGAAACTCAGTATATAAATGTATTACTTTCCCACCAGCATGGGACATGACTCTCAGGGATGAGACTCCCTGGCACTGAGGGATTACTACCAAGTGTCAACTGGCAATGTGACTGGAAAAAGACCTTGCTCAAAAGGAGGAAGGGTAATACAAATGAGTTTGTATGGCTAAGTCACTTCTAACTACATTGGGAGGTCATTCCAGAAGTTATGATTATGCAAGTCTCAGCAGGATCTCTTTGACTGCCACACTAAATATTGCCTCAAATAGTGGGGCTCCTGAAGCCTCAGTAGACATCTAGACACTATAGGCAGGCAGACATCTCAGGTGTTTGGCACCCTGCCAGTGAGCCCTCCTTTGGTGTTTATGCTCCCTAGTCTGACAGAGTTGCCCTCATTTGTGATCTCTCTCTACATGGCTTTTCTGCCCCTTCTATTTGAACCCATAATTAGTATTAGAGTTGATAGGTTTATATCCAAGAGACATAAATCTTTTGGCACTTCATGTGCCAGTTGGGCCCTGAATCTCAACAGAGTTGCAACATCTACTTTCCAATTCGTTGGACTCACCCAGGGCAACTAACAAGGTGATGATGATGAACAACAAACATCCCAAGAAACAGAGAGTGTCTGCAACTACAAGCAAGATAGTCCCATCCATCTGCCCCATGGTATCTAAGCCCCCTCTCCATTAGAGTTGGAGTGGGCATTAACATCCTAGAATCCTCAGGAATGGGGAATGAAAGATGAACTAGAGTAGACACTGTTAGTCTACTATAGACTTATTGTTATTCTAACAATGAAAGAACTTTTATCACTGATGTAGAGGCAGTGGCCACTGGAGATTCTGAGGTGAAAGACAGGGAAATATAGGTATAATATGGTGGCATTTTCAGGACATTGGCATTGTCCTGAATGATGTTGCAATGACAGATACAGGTTATTATATAGATTGTCATAACTTAAAAAGTTGTGTGGGAGAGAGTGTAAACTATAATGTAAACTATAATCCACACTTAGTGGCAATACTCCAATATATGTACATTAATTGTAACAAATGTACCACACAAACAAAATATGTTGTACCTGTGGGAAATTGTGGGAGGGATAAGGAATCCCCTATATTTAATATGTAAAATTTATGTCATCTAAGTATCTTTAAAAATTTTTAATATATACAAAATAAAATTAAAAAGTTAAAATATAAAGCGAGTCTTTGGGGAGTGTGTGTAGCTCATTGGTTGAGCACCTTCTTCCCATATATGAGGTCCTTGTTCAATCCCCAGTACCACTTAAAATTAAAATAAAAATAAAAATAAGTGAGTCCATTGTAGTCAACAAATAGATGGCTTATAATTTTTTTCACATTCTGTCATTGTATGTCTTTTGATTGAGGAGTTCAATCATCAATATTCAATGTTATTACTGTATAGACATTACTTACCTTGTCCATTTTATCCCTTGGCTTTCTGTTTTCATATCTATTTTCTGTCTTTTAACCCATCCAGCTTTCCTTATTTATTATCTTCATTACTACATTCTTCTCCAAGCTACTCATCCTTGTCATTTCCTTTCAGACTGTAACATACCCTGCAGTATCTTTTGTAGAACCAGTCTCTTGGTGTCAAATTCCATTTTTATTTGTGAAGACTTTAAACATTGTTGAAGGATAGCTTTACTGGACACAGAATTCTTTGCTGGCAGTTTCATCTTTCAGTACCTTAAATATATTTTACATACTGTCTTCTTACCTCCATGGTTTCTGATGAGACATCAGAAATTAGATTTATTGAGGCTCCTGTGTACGTGATACATTGCTTTTCTCTTGCTACTCTCAGAAGCCTATTTTTATGTCTGGTATTTGACATTCTGAATATTTTATGTCTCAGAGTAAATCTATTCAAATTTCTTCTGTTTAATTTCTGGAATATTAATATTCATGTTTTTCATATAGATTGGAAATTTTCAGTCATTATTTCCTTAAAAATCCTTTCTAACCCTTTTCCTTTCTCTTCTCCTTCTTGGATTTCTATCATACATATGTTTGTGTTTCACATTATCATAAAATTCCCTGAAATGCAAAATTCATTTTTTCCATTCTTTTCTCTCTCTGTTCTTCTGTCTTTTCCAGTTCAAATGCTCTGTTATCTAATTCACTAATTCTGTCCTCAACCAAATCAACTTTGCTATTATATGCCTTTAATGTTTATTTAATCTCATCTATTGTGTCTCTCATTTTCATAAATTCTGTACTTTTCTTTACAGGCTTTCAAATCATTCTTTATGCTCACACAGTGTCATCTTAAAATCCTTCACTTCATTAGTCATATTTCCCTTCAACTTCTTGACTTAAGAAGATATGTGTGAACATCATTGATTAGTTGTCTTTACTCCTGTGTCTCATCTGGATTCTTGGTTTGTTCCTTTGCTTGGCCATATCTTTCTGTTTCTTAGTATGTCTTGTTATTTATTGTTGATATCTAGGCATATGGTTGTGGTAGTGACTTTACTCTTTTCAGCAATTTCTTTCTCTTGCCTAGTGTTTAGATATTGTTTTCTGGTTGTGTTTTTTTTTTTTTTTTTTACAATTCAACGAGATTTTATTGATCATATACCAGTGAACTCACTGCCACAACCAAAATACAGAACTTCCCTGTCACTGAAAAACCTGCTTCCTCAAGCCCCTTTGTAATACATGCCACCCTCCACCACTAGCCCCAAACCATATAGATAAGTTTGCATTATATAATTTTTTAATATGAAATCATACAGTATGTACTTTATTGTGTCAGGATTATTTTCACTTAGAATAATGATTTTGAGGCTCAACCATGCTGTGTCACTATCAGTAGTTCATTCTTTTTTATTTCTTAGGAGTATTTTGTTTATTCCCTAAAAGATATTTAGGTTATTTCTATGTTTTCTTATTGTGAATAAAGCTGTTATGAACACTCATCTCTTCATAGACATGTTTTAATTTCTTACCTAAAGTGAGATGTTTGGTTATATGATGGGTGTATGTTTAATTATTAAATGGGTTGTGTCACTTTATACTATGAGCATAAGGGTTTGACAGCTCAAGTTCCTTCAAATCCTTGATGATACTTTTATTCTCAGTCATTTTTTATCAGCATCCTAATAATGTATAGTCAACTCTCATTGTGATTTTAATTTACATTTTATTTATAGACAATGATGCCGAGCAATTTTTCACATCTCCATTGACCACTCTTTTGTGAAATGTCTGTTCAAATCTTTTTTTCATTTTATAATTGGGCACTTTCTCTTCTTATGTTTGAATTGTGTCTTCATATATATTGTGGATACAATTCTTATGGCATCTATATTTATCACAGGTATTTTCTTCAATTCTATAGTTGGTCTTTTGATTTCATTGTTTTGTCTTTTGAAGAGCAAACATTTTAATTTTGATAAATTCAATTTTATCAAGTTTTTCTTTTATGGTTTATGCTTTTTGTGTAATAGCTAAGAAAATTTTCCTGTCCAAAAATACAAAAAGATTTTATCATTTGTTTTCTTCTTGATATTTTATACTTTTAACTTTTATATGTGGGTCTCTATTGCATTTCAAGTTAATCTTTGTGTTTAGGGTGAAGTAAAGGTTGATCTTCATTTTTCCATATGGTTATATATTTGTTTCAGCAACAGTATGAAATGATGTTCCTTTACCCAGTAACTTGCTTTCACAACTTTTTTGAAAATCTTTTTACCATACAGGTGCAAGTCTATATCTGAACTATTGATCTATATGTCTACTCTTTCACCAAAACCATATTGGGTTTTTATTAATTTATCTCTATAGTAAATCTTGAACTCAGGTAATATATGTCCGCCAAATTTGTTTTACTTTTTAAAAATTGTTTTAAACATGTTAGGTCATTTGTATTTCCACGTACATTTTAGACTCAGTTTAATCATCTTACCAATTTCTACCAGAAATCCTGCCAGAATTTATATTGGGATTACACTGAATCTATAGATCAACTTGGAAGATTTTTATATCTGAACCCTATTGAGTCTTCCAATCCATAAAATGATACACTTTCCTTTTATTTAGTCTTTGCTTTCAGCAAAATTCTGTGGGTTTTTTTAAAGACAGCTTACATTTCTTTTAAAAACACTTTACAATTTATGTTTTTTTGAATGACAAATGAAAATTTTGTTCAAGAGAAAAAATATTCAGATAAACAAAAATTGAGACTATTTGACATTGACAAGTTTACAGACCCTTTCTAAGAACATCTAAAGGATGTACTTCAGGAAAAAGAAACAGTATGTTAAGAAGAAGGTCTGAGATGAAATAAGAAAGGATGAACAAAGAAACTGTTAAATACAGAGGTAAATGCAAACAAATATTGAATGTTAAAAATCATAATAATATTTAGAGAATTTTAAAAATAAAGCTAAACTAACAACAAGCATGGGAAGTTTTTATGAGCCAGGCCTGGAGCTGGAATGTATCAGTTCTCTGTCACCTCCTTATAACTAATTATAAGGAAGACTTGAAAATGCAGCTTAAAACTGCATCCAAAAAGAATCAAAAATTGATTTTCAATGAACAAGCGGCAGACTCTGCCACAGTATATAAGCAAAGATAAGGGTTATTTGAGTCCAGATCCTTGAATTACACCAGAAGAGAAAAAATATATTTATTAGCATCGGTCTTTGACAAGATAAATATGCAGCTTAAAATCTCTAGGGAGAAACAGAGAGCTTAGAAGTAAATATGATTTACAAAAGAAAAAATAGAATGAAACCAAACACTCAAATTGAATTAATTAAGAAAGAAAAAGAAAAAGAAAGATTGAGACACATAAAGATCACAAAACAAAATGACAGAGATAAATCCAAATATATTAGTAATTACAATAATTATTGTAATTAATTATTTTAAATTTAAAATGTTCCAATTTTAAAAGGAAGAAAATTTCAAACTGCTTTTTATATTCAGCTATGTCTTGTTTATAAGCAATATGTTTAAAATATAATAAAAAGGATGTATGAAAGCAAAAAAATTTATATGCTAAGGAAATACCAAACAAATAAAGTGTGCATAATTTCACCAATACCAAATAATTTGTTTATAAACCAGGAGCATTAATAGAAAAAGGTCTATTCAAAATGATAAAAAGTTCTATACATATGGAAGAGTTAAAAATTCCAAAATTATATGCAACTATCACCTCAATCAGTTTAAAGCAAAAATAATGGAAATACAAGGAGATAAAGAAAAAATCTACCATCAGTGCAATGTTTCTAATAAAGCTCCCCATTAATCAATAAATGAATCAGGTAACTTGTAACAATGCAGCCCAAGTGAAAGTGAAAATGTGTTCCTAACAGTCATAGCTCAAAAGACACCCTCAATAAATTCCAACCAAAAACACTGCATAAAATTTTTCTGAAGAACTCTCCATCCACATGTATGTCATCTCATCATTATTCTTACCAAGAACCCCAATATTTAAATATGCCCAAGCAGGCAAGGAAGTACAATTACACTCTTTGGATTAGGATAAGTACCACAATGTACTGTAACAAACAAGTCTCATAAATCTCAGTTGGTGAAACAAAATAAAAGTGCATTTCTTAATCGTGCCACCATCCCCTTGATGAGTTCCCTCCACCTTGTGGATCCACCATCCCCTAGGGCCTTGGTAGCTCTTGCTGGATCTTCTGCATCCACCCAGATTTGGGAAGAAAGGAAAAAGTGGAGAATAACGAAGGGTTTGGATGAGCCAGGCTTGGAAATCACATACATAACATCTGCAGGATTTTGTCATTGCAAGGGAGACTGAAAATGACCATATGACACTGTGCTTAGGAGGTAGAGGAAAGGGCTTTAGGAAACAGAAATGAGCACCTCATGTCTCACCATCCCACTCATCATGGAGCACATGATTCTATCCTGCTCTTGAAAAATGCTTCTGGTCTATATTATCTGTTGTAAGATAAAATTGTATGATTATTTTTTAAACTCTTAACTTCTTTTCACTCTGTCTTGGATGATTTTTAGAACTCCTCCCTGAAGAAACTAAAATGCAATAGGAGATCAACAATGTAAAAACTTGCTTTTTAAAAAATTAAGGCATCATCTGCATACAGTAAAATCCACCCATTTTGGAGGACAGTTCTGCAAGTTTTAACAAATACATATAGTTGTTTAACCAGCAACACAGCCAAGCTACAGGATAGTTTCATTACTGAAGAAACCCTCCCACTTTTGTAGTCAACACCTCCCCCACCCCCAACTTCTGACAAGTTATCTATTTTCTGTCTCTTTAATTTTGCCTTTTCCAGAAGGTCATATAAATGGAATTGCACAGTGTGTAGCCATTTGATTCTGGCTGCATTCACTTACCTTAGTGCCAATGAGGTTCATGCACATCATTGTGCATCAATAATTTGTTCCCTTTCACTGCTGAATTATACTCCAGTATACATGGCACCAAAAGTTCAATCCATGAAAGGAAAAATCAACAAGTTGGACCACAAAGTGAAGAACTTCTCTTCTTTCAAAGACATTATTGAGAGATTAAAAAGACAAATCACTCACTAGGAGAAAATATTTGTAAATAACATACCTGTTAACGGATTGTGTACAGAACATATAAAGAACCCTTGAAACATAATGATATTAAAAAAGAAATTTAAAAGACCAAAAATCTGAACAACTATTGAATCAAAGAAGATACATGGATAGCAGTAAGCACATCAAAGTATGCTCAACATCATTGGTCATCAGGGAAATGAAAATCAAAACCACAATAAGGTACCACTATACCTACTAGAATGGCTCAAGTTTTGATAATGACACAAAGGTATGGAAAGCAATGGAACACTCATCCATTACTGATGGGAATTCAAAATAGTGCAGCCACTTTGGAAAACAGTAGATTCTTTCTTTAAAGTTCAACATACTTAGCACACAATGCAGAAATTCTACTCCTAGCTATTTACCCAAGTGAAAACCTGTAGATGACTGCTTATAGCAACTTTAATCACCATGAACTAGAAACAACCCAAATGCTCCCTTACTGGGGAATGGACAAAGAAAAGCTAAAAAGGAAATAGCTTTTTCAATGCTAAATTTGGCAATTTATGGGCATATGTGAAGAGCTCCAAAGTTTGGTAATGGACAAATCTATTTTATCTCATATTAAGCTGTTATCTTGATTCTAATTTATTATTTTATACAGTTTCATTTTTTGTTTGGATTTCATTTTCTCTTTTCAATGAAGTATAGTCCTCTGCAAGTAAACTAGAAAGAGAGGAGAGCTCCTGTCTGGCAAATACATGGGATTTAAGTATCTATTAGAACAAAAAACATTGTGAGAAAGATTACTCCAAATAAGACCGTCATCAGGGCTCCACATTTCAGCTATGACCTGGATTTAGTTAACGCTGCATGCGGTGCTGCTTCCACAGCTCACAACTCCCACAGATCACACTCAGCCCCCCAGTGCACAGCCATTTCCCAAGCATTAGGCAAAAAGTGCATTCACTATACTTTCAGTAAAATAGACCGATGACAACTTTTAAGACAATCATTTATGAAAATCACTCAGACTTGCAGGGGAAGTTGGAAGATGATGGATTCCTCTAAATTCCTGGCTATGTTATGTAAAAGAATTTAAGAGCATGCTGGTGTAGTTAGGTCAGTAGTTTATTGAGAAAATGGGAGAAGAGAACAGAAATGGGAGAAAATATCAGATTATGTATCCTGAGATGTAAGTGCAGGCTCCTTCAGGCAGAGAAAGAGAGAGATCTCACTTATGGGGTTACCTTTCAAGCTATTAATTATTCCTCCCCTTGCTAATGTTTGGGGGAGGGTCCCCAGATGTTTGCTTTTCTGATTGATTATTCCACCCATCATTTCCCCAGTGGGCCAAATGGTGAGGCCCCTTGAGGGTATCTGGTGCTACCCCTTGACCCCAAATGAGATCTCATTTCAAATGGGGTTCTCATGGCTGAGTTCTCATAGGGTTCTTCTGGCAGCCTTCTTGATCCCTTAGGGGGTCTTAGTGGTTTGTTTCATGACTCTTTTTGAATTTCTGGTTCAATTTTTTCTAAATCTTTAAGTTTTCTCTTTTTAAGATATTAAAAGAGGGGGCAGGGAGCCACTAATGGGGCATAGAATAGATTGAAAGTGACTGGGAAAGAAGTGGGAGACAAGGCTTGTTTTTCTTCACTTTCCAGGCTGGCCATCAGATGATGTTTTTGGAAAACTGTTCCACTGTGATGAATCCCTCAATTTCCATTGATTTCTGAGATAGATTAAAAACCAGCTTATGCTGGTTAAACTCCTTGAACAGAAACCATGGTCAGGCCTCTGTGGCAAACTCCCTCTTTCCTGGGAGGAATATGTCCTTTCCCCTCTCTGTTGGCCATTTAGCTGCAAATATTATGGAGGTTTTCACCTTGAGTTGGGGAGATGGGTGCCATTCCCAAATGTGAAGTCAACAAATCAGTTTTCCCTTTGGCCCCTTAGACTCTCCATTTCCAGTTCTCTTTGATGATGTGTGTGGCACTCTCCTGTTCTGCAGGTTCCCAAAGTAGCTCCCTGGGATGATTTCTATGCTTTTTCCCTATTTTGTGAGAGCTGCACCCTGTTTGAACTACTCTGATGCCATCTTCCCAGAACTCACACCATTGATTCTTGTTGCTTGGGTTTTACTTTTGCCAAAATTTAATTTCTCTTAATTCCAGGCCTTTGGGAAGACTTACATCACATACTAAGTTTTACAAACCTCCTCATTGATCTTTTTATATTTAATGGAGAAATGCCTCATCTTCAAGTTTATGAGGATTCTGCATACATGAACCCTTAATTAATATCTTCTCTCATAATGTGGATTTTATATTTTACCTCCAATCCATCGGTATTGGAGGACATACTGAGACAGATACTCTCCTGGGGCCCATTAATAACAGATTATTATACAGTCCCAACATCTGTTAAGGGACCATTTGTTATAGGTCCTTTAAACCTAAATTCTAACCATGTAGGAATGTCCCAAATTTTTCAGCATATATGGGATGGATGATTAATCTTTCCTTATGAATCTCCTTCAGTAACTTTAAACTATTGCTTCAGGACCACTTACATAAAGGTATGTACCACCAGGAAGAGAAATTAGCAACTCCACTTCATAAATGATAATCACATTAGAAAATAATACAGGAGCAAAAACCCTCTCCCACCATGATGAAACAGAAAATATTAACAATGTTATTATTGGTAATACTTCATGCCAAGAGGGGAGGCGGCATAAACAAAGAAAAACCCAATTGGATGCAGACCTACACCATTCTGTTGACTTTTTGTTGTTATTTTTCTGGGTGCTTTCATTGGTTTGGAATACAGATGCTCAAATTCTCCAAATAAGCCATTATTTCAAACCAAGATGTCAAATGCTGAGGATCACATGCCATCAAATTTGGCTAAAAAAAGCCTTGCGGTTCAAAGAACTTGCTTGCCTGTGTATCTCCAGTTGTACTAACAATTGAGGCAAATAGCCCATAGAAATTGGACAAACTGGAGGGCTTTGACTACAGGCTAATGCTAGAGCACCAACCTCATGCACAAGTATTTTATTTACCAAACAAGTTGACATAATATGAATAAAATGCTCCCAAAACTGGCCATATGGTTTAAAACCTATTTGCAACAGAGTCCTTCTCATCACTTATCTAAGCAAAATGTTGGACTGTTGGGGGTTTCTACTTTCAGCTACCATTAATTGGGTCTTTATTTGGACTAATTGGGTCCTAGCTCTTTGGACCAATTACAGCAGCATCAACTTTGCTAGCTAGGCACTCAAAAACCCCTTGATTTCATAGATATATGCAAGTCAAAATCTTGGCCTAATGTGGCCTTCAAATTCTACAAATAATTAGAGGTCCTGAGCTGCAGACCACATTCCCTGTGTGTGCAGTCTCTTGGGGTGGGGAGGCAGTAACCTCCTGGGGTTGGGCCCCTGCACCAGCATTGGTCCATGCCTGCCCCTGCTCCTCCTTTCTCTGGCAGTTTCTCCTTCATGTCCAAACAGTCTGCCTGGCCATGCTCCAGGTGTGGCCTAGGATTCAGCACCTGGAGCTCTATAAACAGAAGTGTTCACACTGTAGACCACACTCTCTCCCACTCAGTTCTGAGTGGTGTGTGCTGATTTAAAATGGCCTACATCCATTGCCACAACAGTGTGGGAGGTGGGCAACATGGGAATCCGAGTGGGTTCCGTATAATATTTTAGGTAATCTAAGCACCTCTTAAAATATATGTATATATATATATAAAAAATAACATTTTTGTAAGCAAATACACATATATGCATATATATTTATATATCATTTTACAAATGTTTGTATGTATTGTGAGAATTTTGATTTTTACCCATAATAAAAAAATAAATAAATAAATAAATAAAAAATAAAAACAAACAAACAAAAAAAAAATAAATAAAAAATAAAAAAAAAAAAAACAGAAGTGTTTCAAGATGTTGGAAGGTCACTAGTAGTCCTGGGAGAAGAGGCAGAGGTAATATGTTCTCCTTCAAGCCACCAAGACCCACATTCAGATCCTATTTCATGCTGTCACCCCAGACTGATGATAAATTTAATTTGAAACCAAACATTAATAAAATGAAGCCAGTCCTTTTGCCAGGAGAATTGCCATAAATGAAGTCAATTTTGTACAAAAATGCATTGCAACAGACACAAATCATAATATGATTTATGGGGAATGCTGATATACAGTAACTTCAAAATTTCCTTTGATCTTAACACTTTGTAAAAGAACATTCTTATACTATTAACCACAAGCTTCATCCACCACCAAAATCATTATATTATACAGTCCCTCATTATTCTCTATCTTCCTTTCAATTGAAATATTACAACTTCTGACTACCCCTTTCAGTCACACTCACATTTATAAATCAGCAGTGTTAGTTATACTCACTATAATGTATTACCATCAACTCTATTCATTTCCATACATTTACAATAAACATTCTTAAAAATTCTATGTACATTAAGCATCAGCTCCCATTCTTCACCTATATTCTATTTCCTATGGGGGTATAAAGAGTATGGGATTTTTCTTTTTGGAGTAATGAATTTGATTGAAAATTGAGGTGATGACAGCACAACTCTGTGATATGAGAGCCACTGGGTATATATTTTGAATGGATATTACAAAGCATGGGACTGTATAACACCACAAATCATTTCGTGGAAGATTTTGGTTAACTTAAAAATATGAGAACATTCTTTTATGAACTATAACAAGTATATAATACTAATACAGGGTGTCTGTAACCAGGTGGGTTGGGGGAAATACACCTACTGTAAGATATTGGCTATAGGTAATAGTAATATTTTGATGATGCCCTTTCATGGTTTGTAACAATTGTTTCACAACAATGCAAGTTGTTGGTGGAGAGGTAATGTATGGGTGCCCTGTATGATGATATGCATGTTTGTTTTGTAAGTTCACAACTTTTATTATACACTTATTGTTTTTGGTTGTTCACTTATGAAACATAAGCTTTGATATTAAAAAGTTTTAAAATTTTCCTTTATTCCAGATGAATCAATGCCATTACAGAAATTCCATTACAAAAACCTTCTTGTTGAACAGGATGTCTCTTTGACATGTATTGTGTACATTTGACAGTAATTTACCACAAAAAATCAGAAAGTCCTAAGCCACAAGCAGAAACTGAAATTTAATCCAACAGAGTTAATTATTTATTGTAAATATTTCAGGATTGTCAGATTTTGCTCTGATAAATAATGACACAAAACTACCAAAAATGTATACCTAACAATAGCTTGTTATTCCCAGCCAACCAAAATGAAGCTATTCTTTCCATTTGAATATGTTGGGGAAAAATACAAGAATTCAGCCAACAAAATAAATGCACACCCCTCAGGAAGTGGAGGATGAGATGGTGGAGGTGGTGATGGCAACAGCCAAAAATCTCCTCTGTTTGAAACTTACTCAGATTGGGACAGAGAAATAAAGAGGATGGGTATTTCTGGATAGGAAGTTCATTCCATTAATGAGGGTTACATGATATCCACCTTGCCTTCCAGAATACTTTGTATTGCTTAGTTCTTTAGTAGACAAAAACCTAAAGTTCTTTTCCCATTATTTGTTGGAAGAAGGGTACCACTCTTGTGCTGAAGCCATCCTGATGGCAGTGCCTTGGTGAGAAGGACCATCATAAAAGATTTGTTGCAGAAATGAATAATTGATCAAAATATCTGTAATGTAATAACTAGAAATCATTCACAGAGAAATGAATTTTACAAATTGGATTTCAATAAAACCTTGCCTAATATCTAAGAAATACAGATGGCATTTGCAAAACTTAAGCACTTAGTGTTAATGTGCCTTTTGAAGAAATTTAACAGAAATGGTTATCGTCATTGGAAAGTACTAAGTGGTTATAATATGTAAGGGCATTCATTAAATGTTCAGTAGAACTTGTGTACATGCTGAAGAGCAAAATTGTCTCTGCAATCCGATAAGAGGAGGAAAATGAGATTTGAGTTATTTCATACCTTCTCTTATTCAGTTGATGCTGAATCCCTACATTAGGACAATTACTGTATTTCAATGCCTGATACAGAAGGAGTGGTTCATGGCCAGCTATCAGTTCCTGCACAGATGCAACCATTTAAAGAGATCAGAGAAAGAGTCTCCTTTATTTTTGATATTCTTGGATGCCATATGGCAACTGTTAGAACAATATCCAGTTAAGTTTGAGTACTCTGAAACTTCCTTAATGTTCCTGTACCAATACCTGCATCTCACTGTTAGGCACATTGCCATTCAAATGATCTCACCAGTGGATGAAGTAAACCACAGAGTTTGCTATAAGTGAAAATATCCAATTGAGTGATGAAAATGGCTTAAAATTCACATTAGTTTGGGACTGGTCTATTCCGTTTACAGCAAAGGATCATACCCTATTCCATAATGCATTATATTTTGGGAAGAGCATGCCTTATATACAGAATAGCACTGTGAAATCTTTTAAATAGACATAGAAAAACTACAGCTGCACAATTAGAGAACTGCTGCCCTCCTTCAAGAAAGGACCTATCAGTGACCAAGGACTACTTTCAAGGAGAAACTCTTTAATATTAAAATTGAAGCCAGAGAAGCACATGTGCCTCAAGCAATTAGGTTCCCAACTACCACATGGGAGGTCCCAGGTTTGGTTTCTAGAGCCTCCTAAAGAAGATTAGCAAGACAGCAAGACTATGCAATGAGTTGGCAAAGTAAGCTGATGCAACAAGTTGACACAATGAGATGACACAATGAAGAGACACAATAAGGAAATACAATGATAGGCATAATAGGCAGAGAGCAGAGGTGGCTCAAACAATTGGGTGTCTCCCTCCCACATGGAATTTCTCAAGTTTGGTTTCTGGTGACTCCTAAAAAGAAAACAAGCACACAACAGACAGAGAGCAGACAGCAAGGGTAAAAAATGAGCGATGAGAAATAAATAATTAATTAAACCTTAAAAAAAACTGAAGCCAGAATTGTGGGAAAATGGCATTGGAATAGGCAGGCAAGGCTCAACTCTCTCACAAAAGCAATGGAGAAAGTGCCAAAAGCTGTCCAAGTGAATTGCTTTTGGTGTCAGTAGACCAGGACAGTATTTCACAATGCCCAGGAAGGTGAGGGAGAGAGAGAAAAATAACTGAAAACAGCAAATGTATATTACCAAACCCTTATGGCCTCTGGTAAGGGCTCCACTCTCCCAACCCCAAGATATTTAACTGGCTAAAACCCCTGTTTCACTGCAGCTGACTGAGAGGGGAATGAACGTATTCCTTCCTGTCAGCTGTTGCAAGGAAAAAAGAGAAGGTGATTAGTGGCTTTTCTTCAGCAAATTCAGTCAGCAGAGACTGCTTTCAAACTCAGCTATGACCATACCAAAACACAGGAAAACAGAGATTGAAAGAAACACCTCCATTGAAAAGTACACTGATGAGCACCATCTACAGGTAGGTATGGAAATTGCATTGACAAAACTGCTATGGGTACTAAATAACTTGGGAGAAAATCTGCACCCCGTTAATGAATCCCAGGCATGATTATGATAGCTTAAGCTGGGCAATTTTAAAGACTTAGAATAAGTAGAATCAAATATCAAAGAAGAGCTGTGTGTGGGGGGAACAATAGGCAAGAGAGAGAAACTGGCCATCAGAGTAAATTCACCAACATATTAAGATGCCTAGATATCACCAAAAAATTGCAGCTATATTAGAAAACAAGAAGAGACCACCCAGCCAAAGGTACAAACCAATTATCCTGAAGATATACAAGATTTAAGAAAATTAATTAGGGAGGGAAGCAAGATGGCATCAGTTTAAGTGGGCATTCACCAACTCCCTCACAAAAGACAGCTGATTGGGGACAGGATCCTGTCCATGTGAGCTGTTCTTGGGAACTCATGGAGTGAAAGCCTTTGGGACATCAATCTGGAGGGAGCTGGACAGGGAGATACATTGTTCAAGGTAAAACTGAACGTTTTTAGCCCTGAGCTGGAAACTGCAGATGTGGATGGCTAAGCCCCACATGCAGGGCAAAAGGCTAGGTTGAGCCCCAACTCCTGCTGGCAAGCCAGGAAGAGGGAGTATTCTCCAAGAGTGGGAGGGTTCTAGCAAAGGGTGGAGAGGGGTTTCCTTTCTATGGGTTTTGATGTCTGGACCACCTTAGAGCTTTGGGAAGCACACCAGCCAGCTTGAAGGAGCACCAGGCTGAGGGGATAGGTGAATCTGCTGAGGAAGCCTGATTTACCTAGCCACCCTGGGATATGGAGGCTTGGCTTGGGAGAGGGCAGACTCAGCCAATTTTATAGTTCTGCAATGAGGACTATCATAATTTCAGCCCCCTTAAGGGAGTCAGGCAGTGGGAAGTGTTTGATTAGTTTCCACAAACCTATTTAGGGTCCTGGGAGGAAGGGGTGGTCTAGAAGAGGCTTGTAAATCATTTCATTGCAGTGAACTTGCTTGTCTGGGCCCCCTTAGATCTTTGGGAAGCACACCAGTCAGCTTGAAGTGGTACCAGGCTAAGGGGAGAGGCAAATCTGCTGAGGAAGCCTGATTTACCTAACTGAACTGGGATACAGAGGCTTGGCTTGAGAGAGGGTGGACTCAACCAATTTAATAGTTCCAAATTTAGGACTATCAGAATTTCAGCTCCCCTAATGGAGTCAGGCAGTGGGTAGTGCTTAATAAGTTTCCACAAGCCTATTTAAGGTCCCCTGGGAGGAGGGGATGGTCTAGAAGAGGCTCCTATATCATTTCAGTGAGGTGAGCTCAGCCATCAGGGTCCCATTTGAATTTCAAAAGGGAACTCAACCTGACCAAGAGAGGGGAGGGGGGATCTGTTCATACAGTTTGCTGAATTCTGCTGCCACAGAAGAATGAAACCTTCACAGGGGAAAGTGACTAAATAGCTTTCTGAAGAGCTAACTGACCCAAATAGTAAGTTAGCTCAGTGGAGGAATTTCTGTCTTGAATAAATGAGGTCCCTTGTTCAATTACTGGCTCCTCTATAGTAGTTATTTACCAGGATATCTAACACCCAGCTGATAATGTAGGATGGGGAAAACATAGACATTATTGTAGTACTAACTTCTTTTGGGTCACTTATTCTTCCAAAAAAAAAAAAAACAGGTTACCTAAAAAGAAAATTTAACTTAGTTTACTTGCTAAAATCTGCCTCAAAACCTGCAGAGAGAAGCCTGCAGGGTAATTGAATGATGAACACAGGCAGACTGAAGGGCTCCACCAGGGCCCAAGAAGGGACGATGTTTTTCCTCAGCTTTGTTTGACTGCTAGCTTGTGTGTTTGTTTGTTTATTTGATTCTTGCTTTTCTTTTGTATTTCCTCCCACCCCTCTTTTTTTTGAAACTAGAGGCTGCTAGCTTGTTTCTTCTTTGATGTACTTCTTCTTTGATATCCCATTTTCTGTGTATATTGAATTTGTCTACCAACTCTCTCTGATTTCCATCCTTCATCTTTCTATCTTATCCTCTCTGTTGTGGTGCTTATATTCCACCTTTTTCATTTGTCCTCAAGTTTACCAGTTTTGATTTCTATCTTGTCTATTCTGTTTTCTTTCTTTTATTATTAACTTTTTCATTCCAGCCCCTTCTTAACTCTTTCTTACTGTCCTCATCAATCTGGCCTTTTAAAACATTCTATATATTTTTCTGTATTTGGTTTCCCATTCCATTGTAGATACTACAACACTTTTTATTCCCTATTACTCAACACTGCTTACATGAGTTAAATATTCATTTTACTAAGTCTTATGTGGCCCCTCTTCTAACTTTTATTATTATTACTATTATCCTTTTTCCTTTCTTACCTCTTTTGGTTTCACTTTCCCTAATCATTTTACTTCAAGGGAACATACAAAACAGCAAGGAAATAGAATAAGAAGAACAAAGAGTCAAAGAGAAAACTTAACACACACACACATAGAACCAACAGCTAAATAAAACTCTAGAGCAGAGAGAGAAGGTAATCAACTGAATAAACCTATCAAGATAAAATGATGACCAGAGTGAAAAAAAAAAATTACAAACCACACTGAAAAACAGGAAGACATGAACTAGTCCAAAGAACAAACTAAAAACCAGGAAGTGATGCAGAATATCAAACTATTAATCAAACCTATCCAAACAAAAATCATGGAACAACACGATGAGGTGAAGGAAGAGATTAAGGACATTAAGAAGAAACTGGGGGAACATACTAAATAAATTGTAAACATATGTAAAAAACATAACAGATATGATGGTGATGATGGTGATTTCTTGGTACAATCCAAGAAATCAAAAAGATGCTGGAATCACATAACAGCAGATTTGAACAAGCAGAAGAAGGAATTATGATGTGGAAGACAGTACATCTGAAATCAAACTGATAGAAGAACAGAAAGATGAAAAGATAGAAAAAATCCAGCAGGGACTTAAGGATTTAACCAAGAACACAAAACGCACAAACATACACATTATAAGCATCCCAGAGGGAAAGAGAAGGGAAAGGGAACAGAAGGAGTGTTGGAGGAAATAATGGCTGAAAACATCCCAACCCTGTTGAGGGAGATGGATGTACATGTCCAGGAAGCACAGCACACCCCAAACAGTATATCCCAACAGGCCTACTCAAAGACATATACTTGTCAAAATGTCCAATGCTCAAGAAAAAGAAAATCCTCAAGGCAACAAGAGAAAATAGAACCATCACATACAAGGGAAGCTCAATAAGATTAAATGATGATTTCTCATCTGAAGCTATGGAGGCAAGAAGACAGTGGTATGACATAGTCAAGGCACTGAAAGTAAAAAATTCCAGCCATGAATTCTCTACCAAGCAAAGCTGGCATTCAAAAATGATGGGGAGTTCAAAATAGTCACAGATAAGCAGAAATTAAGAGAGTATGCCAACAAGAAACATGCACTTCAAGAAATGCTAAAGGAAGTTTGACAGATTGAAAGAACAAAACAGGAGAGGGAGAGTTGGAGGAGAGTGTAAGAACAACTAAAAAGACAAAAAGAGAAATAAAAAGAACATATGACATACATATGTAAGAAATTCCTTGAGATTAATAATGCTGAATGTTAATGGATTAAACTTACCAGTCATGAGACACAGATTGGCAGAAAGAATAAGGAAATATGATTCATCTATATGTTGTCTACAAGAAACCCACCTTAGACCTAGGGATTCAAGGAGGCCAAAAGTGAATGGCTGGAAAACAATTTTACAAGTAAACAGTAACCAAAAAAATGCTGGGAGAAGCAATCCCAATAGTGGACAAAATAGACTTTAAATGCAAAGCTATTGTAAGAGACAAAGTTGGACATTATAAATTAGTAAAAATGTTAATTTTTCAAAAAGAAAAAACAATCATAAACACTTATGCACCTAATCAGGGTGCCTCAAAATACGTGAGGCAAACACTGGAAAGACTAAATGGAGACATAAATGTCTCTACAAATATACTGGGGGACTTTAATACACCATTATCACCATTAAATAGAACATCTAGACAGAGAATCAATAAAGAAACAAAGACTCTGAATAATACATTAGAGGAGCTGACCTAATAGACATATTCAGAGTGCTACACCCAAATACAGTGGGATATACATTCTTCTCAAGTGCACATGGATCATACTCCAAGATAGACCAAATGCTAGGCAACAGAACAACTCTCAATGAATTCAGAAAGACTGAGATTATACAATGTATTTCTCTGACCACAATGGAATTAAATTGGAAATCACTAAGGGCCAAGGAATCAGATTAAGCACAAAGATATGGAAGTTAAATAGTATACTATAGAAAAACTGGGTTATGTAGGAAATCTCAAAAGAAATCAGTAACTAGCTTGAAATGGATGAAAATGACAACACAATATATCAAAAACAGTGGGATGCAGCAAAAGATGTACTGAGAGGAATATTCATAGTCATAAATACATATATTAAAAAGAAGAAAGACCTAAAATTGAAGACTTAACTGCACACCTGGAGAAACTGGAAAATCAACAACAAACTAACCCCAAAGGAAGTAGAAAGAAGGAAATAACAAAAATTAGAGCAGAATGAAATGATATGGAAAATAAGAAAGAACAATAAAAAATAAACAAAACCAAAAGCTGGTTCTTTGAGATCAATAAAATTGACAAACCCTTAGCCAGACTAACAAAGAAAAGGAGAAAGCAGATGCAAATACACAAAATAAGGAATGAGGAAGGGAATATCACTACTGACCCCACAGAAATAATGAGTATGATAAGAGGATGCTTTGAAAAATTATATGCCAACAAGAATGATAATTTAGAGGAAATGGACAAATTCCTAGACACTCACAAGCAGCCTACATTGATGAAAGAAGAAATTTATGAACTCAGGAGTCCAATTACCAGTAAAGAGAGACTCAGTGATCAAAAACCTCCCAGCTAAGAAGGGCCCAGAACTAGATGGCTTCACAGGTGAATTCTACCTGTGAAAGAGATATTTCTGGAAAGAGATAAACCAATCCTGCTTAAGCTTTTCCAAAAATAGAAGTAGGAGGAACATTGCTTAACTCATTCTATGATGCCAACATTTCCCTAAAACCAAAGCCAAACAAAGATACCACAAGAAAGGAAAATTACAGACCAGTCTCTCCAATGAACCTAGGTGCTAAAATCCTCGACAAAATACTTGTTAATCTCATTCAAGAACATATCAAATGAATTATACACCATGACAAGTGGGTTTCATCCTGGGTATGCAAGGATGGTTCAACATAAGAAAATCAATCAATGTAATACACCACATAAACAGATTGAAAGAAAAAAATCACATTATCATCTCTATAGATGTGGAAAAAGCATTTGACAAAATAACAGCACCCTTTCCAGATAAAAACACTGCAAAAGAAATGAATAGAAGGAAACTTTCTGAACATGATAAAGGTTTCTACGAAAAACCCAAAGTTAACATCATCTTCAATGGTGAAATCCTAACATCCTTCCCTTTGAGATTGTGAACAAGACAAGGATGCCCGCTATCACCACTCCTATTTAACATTGTCTTAGAAGTACTTGCTTGAGCACTGAGGTAAGAAGAAGATATAAAAGGCATCCAAATTCCCATATTTTGGGTAATCTAAGCACCTCTTAAAATATATGTGTATATATATATATATAAATAACATTTTTGTAAGCAAATACACATATATGCATATATATTTATATATCATTTTGCAAATGTTTGTATGTATTTTGAGAATTTAGATTTTTATCCATAAAAAAAAAATACACTACTCTAAATGGCAGAAAAATTAAAAAAAAAAAAGGCATCCAAATTGGAAAAGAAGTAAAAATTCTTTCATTATTTGCAGATGACCTGATACTATATATAGAAAGCCCTGAGAAATCTACAATAAAGCATATAGAACTTAAAAGGAGTTCAGTAAAGGTGCAGGCTACAAGATCAATGCTCAAAATTCAGTAGCACTTCTGTACAACAATAACAAGCAATCTGAGGAGGAAATCAAGAAAAAGATACCATTTACAATAGCAACTAAAAGAATCAAATACATAGGAATAAATTTAACTAAGATGTAAAGAACTTATATACAGAAAACTAAACAACACTGTTAAAGGAAATCAAAGAAGACTTAAATTAATGGAAGAATATTCCCTGTTTATGTATAGGAAGACTAAACATCATCAAGATGACTATCCTACCCAAACTGATCTATAGATTTAATGCAATCCCAATAAAATCAACACATTTTTGAATGAATTTAAAAAACGAACTACAAAATATATTTGGAAGAGCAAGACACCCCAAATCACTGAAGACATATTGAAATAGAAAAATTAAGTTAGAGGTATCACACTACCTGACTTTAAAACATATACAAAGCTACAGTGGTCAAAATTACATGGTATTGGCACAAGGATAGACATACTGACCAATGGAACTGAATTGAGAGTTCTGATATAGATCTTTGCATATACAGTCATCTGATATTCAACAAGGCCAGCAAGCCCACTCAGTTGGGAGAGAATGGCATCTTTAAAAAGTGGTGCTTGGAGAACTGGATATCCATATCCAAAAGAATGAGAAAGGAACACCATCTCACTTCTTATACAAAAATAAACTCAAGATGGATCAAAGATCTAAATATAAGAGCCAAGAGCAAAAAGACCTTGGAAGATAATGTAGGGAAGCATCTACAGGGCCTTGTAATAGGAAATGGTTTCCAACTTCACACCCAAAACACAAGCAGCAAAAGAAAAAATAGATGAAAGGGATCTCTTCAAAATTATAAATTTTTGCACCTCAAACGAAGTTATCAAGAAAATAAAAAGGCAGCCTACAGAATGGGAGAAAATATTTGACAACCATATATCTGATAGCAGCCTAATATCCTGCATATATAAAGAAATCCTATACCTCAAAAATAAAAAGACAAACAACCCATTTAAAAAAATGGGCAAGTGACTTGAAAAGACATTTTTCCAAAGAGGAAGTACAAATGTCTAAAAAGCACATGAAAAAATGTTTGACATTGCTAGCTATTAGGGAAATGCAAATCAAAACTACAATGAGATACCATCTTACACCCATTAGAATTGTGGCTATTAAAAAAACAGCAGACTATAAGTGTTGGGGAGGATGTGGAGGAATGGGAACTCTCATTCACTGCTTGTGGGATTGTGTAATAGTCCAGCCACTGTGGAGGACAGTATGGCAGTTCCTCAAAAAACTAACTATAGATCTTCTGTATGATCCAATGATTCCACTGCTGGGTATATACCCTGAAGAAATGAAAGCAAAGACATGAACAGATATATGCAAACCAATATACATAGTGGCATTGTTCACTATTGCCAAAAGTTGGAATCAACCCAGGTATCCACCAACAGATGAATGGATAAACAAATTGTGGTACATACATACAATGGAATATTACTCAGCTGTAAGAAGAAATTAAGTGCTAATACATGGAATAACATGGATGAATCTTGAAGACCTTATGTTGAATGAAGCAAGTCAGGCATTGAAGGATGAATGGTACATGACTTCACTGAGATGAATTAAGGAAATTGAGCAGACCCAGAGAGCTATCATCTGAAAGATAGGTTTACAAGAAAGATAAGGTTGTGAACCATCACCCATATGGACATAATCTATGGTAAAGTGATAGAGTGTAATTGCATATAAGGGATAGGACAGGTGGGTAGTGATATTATTGGGCTTGGTGGTGCAGGGTTGACAGGTGCGTAGATTAGGAATTGTGGGTTAGAATACCCAGGATATAGGGTGGAGAGATTGGAGAGGGACCAGGTGAACACTTGGGATTTGTAGGTATGAGGTTGAAATTTCAGAGGTGGGAATGATCTTGTGGCAATATGACAAGGAAGGGTCACTGGTTCAGGGTATTGGTTGGGGACATTTGGGACAGGGCACACCTGGAGCAGGCTTCTAGGGACTGTGTGAGTACATTCTGTCATAATGTGTTGTATCAGTTGGTGGAGCCACACATAATTAGCCAGAAGGAGATGGAGTCCCATCTTTGGGAGGACTGAATCATTCAGAAATAGACAGGTGGGGGTGTCTCAAGAGAAAGAGAAGTTAGTTACTAATAGGAGAGTACAAGCCAATGTGTCAAGAACTCTTGTTGCATGTAACTATGAAACTTGTCATCCAATGAGTCAAGCCAGGGGGTCGTCTTGGGCACTGGGGGAATCAACGCAGGTGTGCATCAACAGATGACACTGTTGGGGGGAACAGAATAGATCAAACATTGGGTATTTAGTGGTCAGCAGAAATGTTCTTCATTACCTTACATTGATGGTCACAGGACATTGTAAATATAATCAAAAATTATAAGAGTGTTTAGTCTAATATTTAAACCATTGACAATAATTAGTAGCTATGTTTCACTATTTGTATATCAGTTATAACAATGCTACTATCCACATATAAAAAGGTTTTAATATGGGGTGGGGAAAGGGGGACGAGTTTGGGTATATGAGAATCTCTTGTACTCTGTGTGTCACTTTGCTGTGACCTGAAACTTCTTTGAAAACAAAATGAAAAATAATGAGACACAGGGGAATGAGAGGGGGAAGGTGTCATGGTACAGAATGAACACCAGATATTGCAGTGATAAAAGACAAAATGTCAAAAAATTTTTTTAATTTTTTAATTTTTAATTTTTAAAATATCCCAATGTTTTAATTTTATTTTTTTAAGTTTTTCAAAATTTCCATGTATTTTCTCTTACATTTAAACTTATCATTATTCTTTCATTTTCCAATTGATTGTATTTGGCTATTGCATTGGCTTCATCTTTAAGGAAGCTTTGGATCACAGAAGGGTTACAACTGGGGTGGGAAAGGATCATTGGTAGGGGGTGTCAGGGATGGGGGTACATGGGAGGAAGTTCACCTGAACATACCTACAAGGTATATAAAATTATTCAATTGTTCATGGGACATTGTCACAGTGGGTGGGGAATCACACAATAAATGAGAAAATACTGAATTCCCATCCTGTAGAGCTCTGCCACATTCTCCTAGGAAGGAGCAACAGACCCCCAAGTGCAGGGGCAATGTCAGGCAAAGAAGGATGATCCACTAATGGGCCCTTGTTATTGATGACAGCCTCATGAGTGTTTCTCATGAAATTGAGACTTAGCATATTGTTAAGGGGTGCCTAAGTGTTGCCTCCTGAGAGCATACTTGCTGCTTTCAGCAAAATTGGCAAATGCTTAAGGAGATAGACAAAGAAAAAGAGAGAAGAAGCAAATAAAAAATCAGAAATGAGAGGAAGGAAATGTCTGCTAACATTGAAGAATTATCAATGCTCATAAGAGGATTATATGAACACCTGTAGGCCAAAAAAATTGACAATGTAGGTGAGATGGGCAAATTCCTAGAAAAATATGAACCACTTACATTGACCTTAGAAAACAATAGAAGACCTCAACACACCAATGACAAGCAAAGAGATTGAAACAGTCATCCAAAACCTCCCAAAGATGAAAAGACTGGATCCAGGTGGCTTCACAGAGAATTCTACCAATCATTCAAAGATGATCTGACATCAGTCTTGCTCAAGCTCTTCCAAAAATTGAACAGTAAGGAACACTACCAAACTCATTCTAAGAAGCCAACATCTCCCTAATACCAAGAACAGATAAAGATACTATGAAAGAAGAAAATTACAGATAAAAATCTCTAATGAATATAAATGAAAAATCCTCAACAAAATACATGCAAACTGAATAAAAAAGCACTAAAAAGAATTATACAGAGCAAGGCGGATTGTGGACGGGGTCCTGCCTGGGTGTCTGTGCTATGCACACGTGGAATGAGAAGCTTGGGACATCTATCTGCGTGGATCAACGGCATGGACGGAATGGTAGAGATTCGTGAGTTTTAAGCCTGTCGGGGGTGGTTGGCATGGACGGCTGAGCCCCACAGTTAGGGAGAAAAAATATATATACAACATGGCTAGTTGGACCACGAGCAGGGATCAGCAACCAGGACTCAGGGCCTAGCGGGAGGGGGCACCCTCTGAGGGGGGGTTCTGGTAAAAGGGTGAGAGAGATTTATTTTCTGGGGATTTGGCTGCCTGGAGCCCCTTGGAACTTGGGTGAACAGAACAGCTGGAGTAAATTGGCACCTGGCAGAGGGGAGGGGTGATTCTGTTTGGGGAAGGAGTTGATTTACCTAGCTGCCCACGGAAAAGCCCCAGGCCACCACGGAGACAGGAAGAGGGGACACTCTCCAAAAGAGGGAGGGTTCTGTTGCAGGACAGGGAAGGGAATTTCTTTTCTTTTTTTGCCATCGATCTAGCTGCCTGGACTGCCCCATAGCTTTGGGGAGCAGATAAGCTGACCTGAAGCAACATCAGGCTGAGAGGAGAGGCGAATCTGCAGAGTCAAACTGATTTACATAGCAACCTGGTGTCGCTGGGGCTCGGCTCCAGAAGGAGCAGAGTCGTCCGTCTTTAGCACTCTGCAGTGACTAATATCAGAACTACAGCTACCCTGGGGAGTCCAGGAAGTGGGACGTGCTTGATTAATTTTCATGGGGTCCCCTCCATAAGTGGGTTGGTCTAGAGGAGGATTTATTTTGGGTCCTGTAGTTGGCAAAAAAAAAAAAAAAGGGAGAAGGTCACTTCAATAAATGAAAAATAAATTATTTTTAATTTAGTTTAATAGCTAAAAGCTGTTTCAAGACCTGCATATAGAACCCTGTGGGGAAATTGATTGAGAAACACAAGCAGGCAGAGAGGATCCACGTGGACCCCAGGGGAATCATTGAACCCCCTTAGCTCTGTTTGGCTGCTTGCCTGTGTGGTTCTTTGGTTTTTCTCTGTTTATTTCTGGTTTCTTGCTTTTCTTTCCTTTTTCTCCCCCCCCTTTCTTTTTTCTTTTATTTTTTAAAATTAGGTGTTGCTAGCTTGTCACTTCTTTGCTGTGCTTCTTCTTCAGTAATTCCCCACTCGCTGTCTATATTGATTTTGTATTCCAAACTATCACTTATCCTTCCTTCATCTTTCTGCCTTCTGCTTTCTGTTGTGGCTCTTAGATACAACATTTTTGCACAGTCCCACAACTTAAGGGTGTCAATTTATATTCCATCAATTTTGTTTTCTTCTTTGTTTATTAGTGTTAACTTTTTCCTTTCAGACTTTTCTTTACTATTTCTCTCCCTCCTCATAATTCTAGCCTTCTAAATCACTATAAATATATTCCTCCATTTGTTTTCCCAGCCCATTATAGGAACTCCACTTTTTTTCCTATTACACTAAACTGCCTACACAATTAAAAATATTCATCTCATTAAGTCTCATTTGGCCCCTCTTCTAACTTTTATGAATATTACTATTATCCTTCTGCCCTCCTTACATCTTTTGATTCCACTGGCCCTAATCTTTTGCCTTCAAGGGAACATAGAAAGAAGCAAGGAAACAAAATAAGAAGAAAAAGTGCCAAAGAGAAAGCTTAACTCAAATGCAGAACCACCAACTAAAAAAACTCTAGAGCATAGAGAAAAGCTAATCAACTGAACAAAACCATCAAGAAAATATGATGACCAGAGGCAACAAAAAAATACAAATGATTCTGAGAAGCAGGAAAACATGGATCAGTGCAATGAACAAATTAAAAACCAGGAAGTGATGCAGAATATCAAACAACTAATGAAAGCTACGCAAACAAATATATGGACCAACTTAAAGAAGTGATGGAAGAGATTAAGGATATAATGGAAACACTGGGAGAAAAAACTGAAGAAATTGCAAACATGCCTAAAAAGGTAATGGATATGATGGTGAACAATGGCACAATCCAAGAAATCAAAAAGCTGCTGGGGACAAATAGCAACAGATTTGCACAGGCAGAGGAAAGAATTAGTGATATGGAAGACAATAAAGCAGAAAACAAAGAGATAGTAGAAAAGATAGAAAAAATCCAGCATGGACTCAGGGAATTAACCGATAACACAAAATGCACAAACATATGCATTATGGGCATCCCAGAAGGAGAAGAGAAGGGAAAGGGAACAGAAGGAGTGTTGAAGGAAATAATGGAGGAAAACTTCTCAAACCTATTGAGAGAGATGGATGTGCAGATCCAGGAAGCACAGTGAACCCCAAATAGTATAAATCCCAACAGGCCAATGCCAAGAGATATACTTGTCAAAATGTCCAATGATCAAGACAAAGAGAAAATATTCAAGGCAGCAAGAGAAAAGAGAACCATCATATACAAGGGAAGCACAATAAGATTAAATGCTAATTTCTCAGCTGAAACCATGGAGGCAAGAAGACAGTGGTATGATATAGTCAAAATACTGAAATAAAAAAAACTTCCAGCCACGAATTCTCTATCCAGCAAAACTGGCATTCAAAAATGATGGAGAGTTCAAAATATTCACAGATAAACAAAAATTAAGAGAGCATGTCAATAAGAAACCAGCACTTCAAGAAATCCTAAAGGAATCTCTAGAAGTTGAAAAGAAAAAACAAGGGAGAGAGAGTTGGAGGAGAGTTTAAAAACAACTGAAAAGATAAAAAGAGAAACAAAACAATCGATGACATACATTAACCCAAAGAAAAAATGGCTGAAGTAAGAAATTTGTTATGAGTTATAACACTGAATGTTAATGGATTAAATTCACTAATGAAAAGACAAAAACTGGCAGAATGGATAAGAAAATATGATCCATCTATATGCTGTCTACAAGAAACCCACCTTCGACCCAAGGATTCAAGGAGGCTGAAAGTTAATGGCTGGAAAACCATTTTACAAGCTAACAATTGCCAAAAAAGGGCAGGAGTAGCTATTCTACTATAAGACAAAATAGACTTTAAATGCAAAACTACTGTAAGAGACAAAGATAGACACTACATATTAGTAAAAGGAGTAATCTCTCAAGAAGAGAGAACAATCATCAACATTTATGCACATAATCGGGGTGCCTCAAAATACGTGCAGCAAACTCTGGAAAAACTAAGAGGAGAAATAAAAGCCTCTACAATTATAGCAGGGGAATTCAACATACCACTATCATCATTAAATAGAACATCTAGACAGAGAATCAATAAAGAAACTAATGCACTGAACAATACATTAGAAGACCTGGACTTAATAGACATATACAGAACACTACACCCAAATACAGCGGGATTTACAATCTTCTCAAGTGCACATGGAACATACTCAAAAATAGACCACATTTCAGGGCACAGAACAACTCTCAATGAATTCAGAAAGATTGAGATTATACAAAATAATTTCTCTGACCACAGTGGAATAAAATTGGAAATCACTAAAGGCCAGAGAAACAGGTTAGGCACAAGGATATTGAAGTTAAACAACACATTCTTAGACAAACAGTGGGTAAAAGAGGAAATCTCAAAAGAAATCATTAACTAACTTGAAACTTATGAAAACGACAACACAACATATCAAAACCTATGGGATGCAGCGAAAGCAGTCCTGAGAGGGAAGTTCATAGCCATAAATTCATATATTAAAAAAGAAGAAAGAGCTAAAATTGAAGACCTAACTGCACACTTGGAGGAATTGGAAAAACAACAACAAACTAAACTAAAGGAAGTATAAAGAAGGAAATAACAAAGATTAGAGCAGAACTTAATGAATTAGAGAATAAGAAAGCACTGGAAATAAGAAACAAAACCCAAACCTGGTTCTTTGAGAATATCAATAAAATTGACAAACCCTTAGCCAGACTAAGAAAGAAAAAGAGAGAACAGGTGCAAATACATAAAATAAGGAATGAGCAAGGGGATACCATTACTGACCCCACAGCAATAAAGAATATCATAAGAGGATACTTTGAAAAATTATATGCCAACAAGAATGATAATTTAGAGGAAATGGACAAGTTTCTAGAAACCCACAAACAGACTGCATTGATGAAAGAAGAAATAGATGAACACAACAGTCATTTCAAGTAAAGAGATAAACTCAGTCATCAAAAACCTCCCAACTAAGAAAGAAGCCAGGGCCAGATGGCATCACAGCTGAATTCGACCAAACATTCCAGAAAGAGCTAACACCAATTCTACATAAGCTCTTCCAAAAAATAGAAGTAGAAGGAATATTGCCTAACTCATTCTGTGATGCCAACATTACCCTACTACCAAAACCAAATAAAGATACCACAAGAAAGGAAAATTACAGACCAATTTCTCTAATGAACCTAGATGCTAAAATCCTCAACAAAATACTTGCTAATCGCATTCAACAACATATCAAAAAGATTATACACCATGACCAAGTGGGTTTCACCCCGGCTATGCAAAGATGTTTCAATATAAAAAAATCAATCAATGTAATATACCACATAAACAGATTCAAAGAAAAACCACATGATCATGTCTATAGATGCATGAAAAGCATTCGACCAAATACAGCACTCTTTCCTCTTAAAAACACTACGAAAGATAGGAATAAGTGGAAACTTTCTGAATATAATAAAGGGTATATATGAAAAACCCAAAGCTAACATCATTTTCAATGGTGAAATCCTAAAAGCCTTCCCTCTGAGATGGGGAACAAGACAAAGATGCCCACTATCAACACTCCTATTTAACATTGTCTTAGAAGTACTTGCACAAGCACTGAGACAAGAAAAAACAAAAAAGTCATACATATTGGAAAAGAAGAAGGAAAAATTTCATTATTTGCAGATGACTTGATCCTATATATAGAAAGTCCTGAGAAATCTACAACATGGCTTCTAGAATTTATAAAGGAGTTCAGTAATGTTGCAGGCTATAAGATCAATGCTCAAAAATCAGTAGCATTTCTGTACACTAATAAGGAGCCAACTGAGGAGGAAATCAGGAAAAAAAAATATCATTTACCATAGTAACTAAAAGAATCAAACACCTAGGAATAAATTTAACCTAAAGATGTAAAGGACTAATATACAGAAAACTACACAGCACTGTTAAAGGAAATCAAAGAAGACTTAAATAAATGGAAAAATATTCCCTGTTCATGGATAGGGAGACTAAACATCATCAAAATATCTATCCTACCCAAACTAATCTACAGATTTAATGCAATCCCAATAAATGTCAACACTGTATTTTTTAAGGAACTGGAAAAACTAACCACAAAATATATTTGGAGAGGCAAGAGGCCCCGAATTGCCAAAGACATATTGAAAAAGAAAAATGAAGTTGGAGGTATCACACTACCTGACTTTAAAACATACTAAAAAGCTACAGTGATCAAAACTGCATGGTATTGGCACAGGGATAGACTTACTGACCAATGGAACCGAATTGAGAGTTCTGATATAGATCCTCACATATACAGCTATCTGATATTTGACAAGGCCATGAAGCCCTCTCAGTTGGGAGAGATTGGCCTCTTTAACAAGTGGTGCTTGGAGAACTGGATATCCATATCCAAAAGAATGAGAGAAGAATACCATCTCACACCTTATACAAAAATCAACTCAAGATGGATCAAAGATCTAAATATAAGAGCCAAAACCATAAAGACCTTGGAAGATAATGTAGGGAAGTATCTATAGGACATTGTAATAGGAAATGCCTTCATGAACTTCACAGCCAAGGCATGATCAGCAAGAGAAAAAATAGATAAATGGGATCTCATCAAAATTAAAAACTTCTGCACCTCAAATTATGTAATTAAGAAAATAAAAAGACAGCCTGCCCAATGGGAGAAAATATTTGGCAACCATATATCTGATAGGAGCCTAATATCCTGCATATATAAAGAAATCCTGCACCTTGAAAATAAAAACAACCCATTTCAGAAATGGGCAAGTGACCTGAAAAGACACTTCTCCAAGGAAGAAATACAAATGGCTAAAAAGCACATGAAAAAATGCTCAACATCGTTTGCTATCAGGGAAATGCCAATCAAAACTACAATGAGATACCATCTTACACCCATCAGAATGGCAGCTATTAAAAAAACAGCAGACTATAAATGTTGGAGAGTATGTGGAGGAATAGGAACCCTCATCCACTTCTGGTGGGACTGTGGTTTGGTCCAGCCACTGTGGAGGACAGTTTGGCGGTTCCTCAGAAAACTAACAATAGATCTTCCATATGATCCAGCAATTCCACTTCTGGGTATATACCCAAAAGACCTGAAAGCAGACACAAACAGATACATGCACACCAATGTTCATAGCTGCATTGTTCACCATTGCGAAAAGTTGGAATCAGCCATGGTAACCATCAACAGAAGAATGGATAAGCAAAATGTGTTACATACATACAATGGAATATTACTCAGCTGTAAGAAGGAACAAAGTGCTAACACATGGAATAACGTGGATGAATCTTGAAGACCTTATGTTGAGTGAAGCAAGCCAGGCACTGAAGGATGAACAGTATATGACCTCACTAATTTGAACTGAGAAAAGTGAGCAGTCTCTGGGAACCATTGTCTGAAAGATAGGTTAACAAGGGAGAGAAAGAGAAGAGCAGGCTTTGAGCCTTCACCCTTATGGACATAATCTATGGTAAAGGGATAGAGTATAGTTTCATATTGAAGGATAGGACAGATGGGTAGTGATATTACTGGGTTTAGTGGTGCAGCGTTGACAGGTGGGCTGATTAGAATGGGCTGGTTCAAATACCCAGGGGATGTAACTATGCATCTTGACATTCCATGGGTTAAGACAGGGTAGTGTCATATGCCCCAGGGGGGTGGGAAAGGAAGGAACAGTTAAGATCTAATGGGGTATTTAGTGGTCATGGGAAAGGTTTTTCATTACCTTACAGTAATGGACACAGGACATGGTAAATATCATCAAAACTTATTAAACTGTATCGTCTAAATTGTAAACTCTACTGTAAATCATTGACAATGTTTAGTTGCTATATTCTTTTTTTTTTATTGTGGGTAAAAATCAAAACTTCACAGTACATACCAACATTTGCAAAAAGATATATAAATATATATGCATATATGTGCATTTGCTTACAAAAATGTTATATATATATATATATATTAAGAGGTGCTTAGATTACCCACAATATTACACGGAACCCACTGGGATTCCCATGTTGCCCACATCCCACACCTCCCAACACATCCCACACAAACATCTCCCACAAGTGTGGCCCACCACCCTCAATGGACTTACACATGTGTATAACAGTTATAACAATGCTAATATCCAGGAAAAAGGGAGGAGGTTAATATGAGGTAGGGAAGGGGGGGTGGTTTGATATCTGGGCATCTCTGGTATTCCGTGTGTGACTTTCCTGTGACCTAAAACTTCTTTGAAAAATAAATGAAAATTTGGGAGACACTGGGGATTGAGATGGGGAAGGTGTCACAGCACACGGGACACCCGATAACACAGTGATAAAAGGACAAAAATAATATATATATATTTTAAGGCATTTCTTTTATTTTTTTTCCATTTTTTTGAATATCTCCATCCACTAATTACATTTCATTTTGTTATGTTTTTTGTTTATGTGTTTGTTTGTTTTTTCATGAGTTTCCTTAGGTTTGACTCTTGCATGTAAGCTTATTATAGTTGTTTCTTTTTCCTATTAAGTGTATTTGATTATTATATCGACTACATGTTCATGGAATATTTAGATCACAGAAGGGTTACAATGGGTACTGCAGGGGATTATTGGTGGGTGGTGTCTGGGAGGGGGGATTCATGGGAGTAATTCATCTGAATATACATGAAAGATATACAAAATTGTTCAAAAGATCAAAGGATGTGGCATGGTCACAGTGGGTAGACAATCACTCAATAAATGAGGGAATCTGAATCCTAGCCTGGAGAGCTCTGCCACATTCTCCAAGGGAGCAGCAACAGTCCTCTGAGTAAAGGGACAGTGTCTGTCAAAAGAGGATGGCCCATTGATGAGTTCTTGTTATTGATGACTACCCTTATGAGTCTTTGTTCTTGTAACTGAAACTGAGCTTACTATTATGGGGTGTCTAAGGGTTGCCACCTGAGATCCTCCTTGTTGCTCAAATGTGGCCTCTCTCTAAGCCAAACTCAGCATATGAATGCATTACCTTGCCCCCAACGTGGGACATGACTCCCGGGGATGAGCCTCCCTGGCAATGAGGGATTAATACCAAGTGCCAACTGGCAACACAACTGGAAAAAGACTGTGAATGAAAGGGGGAAAAGGTAAAGACAAATGAGTTCTAGTGGCTAAGAGACTTCAAAGAGAGTCGGGAGGTCATCCCAGAGGTAACGCTTATGCAAACCTCAGTAGGAGCTCATAGAACATCAAAGTGCATATCACCCCACACTGAGGGGCTCCTGAGAGCTCTGGAGACACCCAGGTCCTATATAAGGGGGAATAGCCCCAGAGACTGACGCCTTATCAGTGGGCTCTATTTTGGAATCTGTGCTCCTGAGAGTGACAGAATTGGACTCAAATAAGTCCTCCCTGCACATGGTTCATCAGCCCCTTCTATTCAAACCTATATGTGACACTGTAGTATTTAGGTAAACTTCCAGAGACTGGAGCCTCTGGCCTACCTATGTGCCAAGTGTGCATGGAATCTTGGTGGAGCTGCAGCTCCTACCCTACAGCTCAATGGACACATCCAAGTCACCTGGTGAGGAGATGACGATGGGCAGCATCCATCCCAGGGAATGGAGAGGGCCTGCATCTGCAGGCAGGATCATCCCACCCACCATATCCATGGGATATAAGCCCTCTCTCACTTGGTGGTGGAGTGGACATCACCATCCCAGTCCCCTCAGGATTGGGGGAAGAAATATGGACTAGAGTGGACTTAATGGTATTCTGTGGTACACATATGGTGATTCTAGCAATGGAAGAAATTATAACAGTGAGGTGGAGCCGGTGGCCACTGGACACTTTCAGGGCAGGGAGAAGATGTGCAGTTGAAATACAGGGGCTTTATCAGGGCTTCAAGGTTGTCCTGAGTGCTATTGTGGCAATGGATGTAGGCCATTTTAAATCAACACACACCATTCAGAACTGTGTGGAAGAGAGTGTGGTCTACGATGTGAACTGTGATCTATGGTTGATAGCAAGGTCCCAGGATGTGTAAGTCCATTGAGGGTATGGGCTACACTTGTGGGAGACATTTGTGTGGGATATGATGGGAGGTGTGGTAGGTGGGGAACATGGGAATTCCTGTAGGTTTCATGTAATATTTAGGTAATCTAAGCACCTCTTAAAATATATATCTATAACGTTTTTGTAAGCAAATACACATATATGCATTTATATTCATATATCACTTTACAAATATTTGTATGTATTGTGAAAATTTTTATTTTTACCCACAATAAAAAATAAATAAATTCAAAAAAAGGAATTATACACCATGATGAAGTGGTATTTATCCCAGGTATGCCAGGGTGGTTCAAGAAAGGAAAATTAAGTAGTGTAGTAAAACAAATTGATAAATTGCAGAAGAAAAATCACATAAGCCCCTCAATTGATACAGAAAATGAATTTGACAAAATACAGCACCCTTTCTTGATAAAAATCTTCCAAAAATTAGGAATAGAAGGAAGCTTTCTATACATGGTAAATTGCCTATATGAAAAACATACAGCTAGCATTGTACTCAATAGTGAAAGACTGAAACCTTTCCCACTGAGATGAGGAATAAGACAAGGATGCTCACTGTCATCATTATTTTTTTCAATATTGTGCTAGAATTACAAGCTAGAGCAATTAGGCAAAATAAAGAAATAAATGGACCCTAAATAGGAAAGGAAGAAGAAAAACTTTCACAATTATCTGATATTATGATCCTATATCTAGAAAATCCTGAAACATCCACAAGAAAGTTATTAGAACTAATACATGAGTTCAGCAAAATGGCAGGATGCAAGATTAATATGCAAGAAATCAACAGCAATTCTATACACTACTGATGTGCAATCTGAAGAGGAAATCAGGGGGGGAAATCCTTTTATAATAGCAACTAAAACAATAAAATATTTAAGAATAAACATAACCAAGGATATAAAGGACCAGTATTCAGAAAACTACAAAACAATGCTAAAAGAATCCAAGGAAGGTTTAAATAAATGTAAGTGCATCCCATGTTTGTGGATTAGAAGATCAAATATCATTAAGATGTTAATTCTACCCAAACTGATTTACAGATTCAATGCAATGTCAATAAAAATCTCAACAGACTTTTTGCAGAAATCAAAAAGCCAATGATCAAATTTGTTTTGAAGGTAAAGTTCCCAGAATATCCAAAATTATTATTTTTTAAAGCATGAAGTTATAGAACTCTCATTTACTGACTTTAAAGCATTTTACTTAGGTAAAGTAGTAAAAATAGCATGATACTGGCATAAAGAGAATATTGACCAATAGAACCATATTGAGAACTCAGAAATAGACCCTCATATCTACAGTCCAGTGGTTTTTGACAAGGTTGTTAAGCCCATCCAGCTGAACAGTTTATTCAAGAAATGGTCCTGGAAGAACTGGATATCTATATTCAAAAGAAAGAAAGACAATTCCTATCTTACACCTTAGACAAAAAATTAACCCAAAATGGACCAAGGAGCTAAATATAAAAAGTGACAACCGTAAAACTCCTAGAGGATAATGTAGGGCAATCTATTCTAGGTATTGTGGTCGATGGTATTTTCTTAAAACTTTAAACCAAAGCACAAGCAACAAAAGAAAAAATAGATAAATGGGCCCTCCTCAGAATTAAACACTTTTGCACACAAATGTCTTTGTCAAAAACATGAAAAGATAACCATCTCAATGGGATAAAATATTTGGCAATCATATGTCCAATAAGAGTTTAATAATCATGATATATAAAGAGATCATATAACTCAACAACAAAAAGACAAACTACCAAATTAAAAAGTGGGCAAAGGACTTCAAAAGGCAATTGTACAAAGAAGAAATAGAAATGAGAAAGAAACACATGAAAAAAATATTCAACATCACTAGCAATTAGGGAAATGCAAATCAAAACTACAATGAGGTAGCATTTCACACCTATTATACTGGTCACTATTAAAAAGTTAGAAAACTGTAACTGTTGGAAAGGATTTGGAGAGATAGGAATGCTTATTCACTTTGGTGGGTATAGAGAATGGCACTACCACTGTGGATGACTTTATGGCTGTTCCTAATGAAGTTAAATACCAACTTTCCATGTGACCAGGCAATACCTTTGCTGTGTTAACAGAGATCTGGGATTAAGACATCTCCTTGGGCCAAGAGAGTAGCCCCACCAATATATACAGAGAGGGTGAGTTTTCCCAAGCAGTTGAAGAGGGTGGATGTCCCCACCCGATGTTCAGGAAGAGTTTTGCCACCCCAGGGTGCAGGGAGGTTGGAGCACATTCCTCAAAGATTAGGGCGATTAAGGTCAACACCCCATTGGTCTGAGAGGGGTGTACCTGTCCCCCATGGATTAGGGAAGGCCAGGTGGTCATCCCATTGCTCTGAGACAGTTGAGCCTGTATGCCAAAGGTTAGGGAAGGCCAGGTGGTCAACTTGTTGCTCTGAGAGAGTTGAGCTTGTATGCCAAAAGTTAGGGAAAGCCAGGTGGTCAAGTTGCTCTGAAAGGGTTGAACCTCTATGCCAAAGGTTAGGGGGAATGTTGTCTTCACCTCAGTGTACTAAGGGGGCTAAAACTCTAACCCAAAGATTGGGTAAGGTGTGGCAATCACCCCAACATTCTTGGAGGGTGAGGTCTATAGCTTGGTCGACACCCAGATGCTTGATGATGGTGGAACCAAGAAAATGGCCATTGGGCAAGCCTGTGGAAAGGGTGGGTTCCCATGTGGCCCCAAAGAAAAGAAAACATCTTCTTAAAAATGACTCTCAGACTTTAAAATCGAATGGAGAATGCCCTGCAAGTTTACTGAACTGTAGAGGATCCATGACTCATGTTTAACATCCCAATTTCTTCTTATAATATTGAAAATGTTTATCTTTTGTCTTTCCATTTGCGTATTGGAAGCAGTTAAATGATTTTGTAAGATTCAGAGGTCTATAGCAGATGGGACTTTGCCTCAAGATGAACTGTATTTCTTTAAAATGATTTTGATATGATTTTGTACTTGGATTGTTACTGATTTAAGTTTTTTTAAAAAATATTGTAATGTATTTTTGGAATTCAGAGGGTGGAATGTGGCAGTTTGATGTAATTATGAATTCCAAAAATATAATTGAATCATGCTTGTAAACTGATCTGTTAATCTGGGCATGATTAGGTTAGGATTAGGACATTGAGCCCCACCCCTTGGTGGGTGGGGAATCGAATATAAAGGGCAAGGCAAAGGACAGTTGAAGCAGTCTTTTGAGAAGCAGTCTTTTGAGAAACAGTTTTGATGTTAGAAAGAAGGCCCCAGAGAAGAGAAGCAAGCTCTTCGCCTGATTGTCTACGGCTGACCTTGTGGAGGAACCAGAAAAGCTAATCCCGGAGAGAAATGCAGCCCCAGGAAGAGAGGAACCCCAGAAGCCTGAACCCTGGCAAACACCAGCAGCTGTCTTGCTCTAACACGTGGCAATGGACTGTGATGAGAGAAGAAACTTAATGCTTTATGGCCTAGTATCTGTGAACTTCTACTCCAAATAATACCCTTTATAAAGACCAACCCATTTTTGGTATTTCACATTAACACCTCTTTGGCTAACTAATACATCCATCATGCCTTTCGTTCCCATAAGGTCTGTTACTTTTCTTTACAGATTTTCAAATTGTTCTTTAAGCTCACCCAGTGTCTTCTTAGTATCCTTTATCTCTTTAGTCATATTTTCTTTCAACTCCTTTCATTGATTTAGGAGAATCATGTAATTATCACTGATTATTTGTCTTAAATCCTATATCTCTTCAGGATATTTGGTTTATTCTTTTGGCTGGGACATCTCTTCCTGTTTCTTGTATGACTTGTAATTTTTTCCTGATGTCTAGGCATATGAATATGTTGGTGAATCTTCTCTGATGGCCAATTTTTCTCTTTTGCCTATTGTTATTGTTTTTTTTCACAGCTTTTCTTTGATATTTGATTCAACTTATCTAAGTCTTAAAATTGCCCAGCTTAAGTTATCAAAATTGTGCCAGAGACTCACTAATGGGGCACAGATTTTTTTCCCCAGTGGTGGGGTAAAAAGAACCCTAAAAGCTGTTCTTGTCTGTGCAATTTCCAGAGGGGCCAGCAGGTGGTGTTCACTGGCTAACCTTTTCATGGAGGTGTATATTTTAGTTTTCCTTTCTTTTGTTCTGGCTGGAACCAAGATTCAAAGTGGGCTCTGCTGGATGAATTCAATGAAGAAAAGCCCCCCCCCCAACTTCCCTTCCCTTTCAACTGGTAACAGCTAACAGGAAAGAAGATGTCTTCTCCCCTGTAAGTCAGCTGCAATGAGCCAGGGTTTTACCACCATTTATCTCAGGGATGGGGAGGGGAGGCTTTCCTAGTGGCCAGAAGGTTTAGTAACTCACCGTTTGTTGTTTTGGATTCTTTGTTTCTCCATCCCTCACACTTCTGGGAATTGTGAAGCATAGTTCTGATCTGTTGACCTCCAAAGCTGGTCCCTCAGGCATCTTTGGTTTTTTTTTTCTCTATTGTTTTTGTCAGAGAGCTGAGCCTTGTCTGCCTTATCTGATGCCATTTTCCCACAATTCCCCTGGAATGAATATTTTTATTAGCCCCAATGTTCATGTCAGTATGTAGCAAATATTGTCATTCAGATGGGGAAGAATGTAAATGGAGGTATAGTCTAGGAAGTGGAAGCACATTTTGGGAAATTGACAAATAAAATACAGAATTAAAGTAAGAGAAAAATAAAATGAAGATTGGGTGTTGGGGAGGTGAAAAGAGAAAAAACACTCAAGGAGGAAGACCAGGACAAGGGTTACTTTGCGTAAGTTTAAGTCCAATAAGTATGTTAATACCCCTAAAGTCATAGATAATGACAGACGGATATTTGAATAGAGATTGATACAAGTGTGGAGTAATGACTCTATTTGAAATTTTTTTCCTCTGATGTTCTCAATATATTTCATAGAGTATTAGTCAACTAAAGTCATCTTCAATTGATAGCTCCAAAGACTTGCTCATTCATTCACCAAGATCCATTTCATATTTCAGTATAGGTTCCTGTACCTCATCTGACTCTCGCCATGGGGAAATCCTCATTCTTCTCTCTATAGTTCCTCTTCTTGTTCCAGCTGGGGAATCACATCTGAATTACAGAATTGATATCTGGCTTTTGGGAAGCAGAGATAAGGGTTTTGAATCCTATGCTGACAATAATATTTAATCATTAACTCCAATTCAAGCTATGAGGAAGAATAATGGAAACAGTGAAGGACAGCACAGGGAAGCACACTGTGACCATAGGTTATTGACAATCCTTCACTAGCAAAAATCTGGCTCTTCACCTTGTGCCAAATGATATTGAGGATCTCTGGCTGTTGGTGCTAATGTCCAAGTTAGAAGACTGCAATATCTTCTGACTTTTCATGCAAGTAGAAAATATGTTTCCTCAGGGTTGAATAGTATTTTTAAAAATATCTCCAAACATAAGCTCATCAAAAATATCTATATTGTATATGGAAAATGTTATATGTGTTTTTGAATTTTTGTGTTCTAAAACCTCATAATAGTCCCTAGAACACTATAATTATGTGGTGAATATTTATTCAATTTATGTAACAGTTGAAATAAAATTTATTGAGTTCTCAGCATTTTTCTGAATATTAGAAAATGAGTACCAATAAATATATGGAATTTTAGTCAGGATAATTACAAATTAAATAAAAGTAAAAACTTGGAATTGGTGAATACTTTCTTTCAGGTAGTTGTAAGGCTGTGAAAGAGCACAGGGATTAGATTGACATATGGGGAAACTTAGTGGCCTATCAGGTTGAATATATTTTGAAAAGATGATGGCCATATTAGATAGATATATGAGAGAAGATGATTTTAGATAGATAGAAAGAGAGATAAAATTATGAGAAACTCGGTGACAGATAAAAGATGTTGGATATTCTCCATCTTGACAGCTCTAAACAGCTTTGTTGGGCTTACATCAAGCAAGGCCCATTCTTCTAGGGTGAAGTTTGTAGTTAAATCTTTTAATGTCACTGATTCCTAAAACATTATGGGCATTCTAGTTCCATTACTACCAATGACCAGAGTATGATGTTTGAGATAATAGCACTGAGGAAGATACAGACTTTGTCCATAGAAATCTCAAACTTTGTTTGGATTTCTAGTCAGATCCATCTCAGTGCTGATGTGGCACTTCTCTTTCAGATACACTTACAGAGACAGGCAAACTCTGCCTACATAAAAATCTACATAAGGCAATATTACTTGAGAAGTGGAGTAATATAACCTGGAAATTTCCCAACAAACTGGTAATTATGACTTCCAGATAGTGATTATAAAATTTGCCCTTGAGAATTCTTAGTTAAAATTGTATTCACCACCAATACCAAGTAAATCTACATACTCATCCTAAGGAAACAACATCCATGATCTGCCACTATTAAACCATGACTATGATTAAATTATTCCCTTCAATTGCTTCTATTTCCACACATATGAGTTCGTTTAACAAATACAAATTTTGAAATATCCAAGGAGCTAATGTATAAAGTGCTTCCTATCAAAACTTACTAAGTATATGATAGTTCTATTATTCATTAAAGTGGCAGAAAACCTTGAATCAGTACACAGTATTCTACAGAAATGAACAGTCTTCATAGACAACCTGGGACCAAAAGATTCTTCCTCTCTCAACTCTACAAAACCCAGGTGTTCAATAGGAAATATGAGTACAGAGTTCAATAGTACAAGCATAATAGAACCTGAAACCTACCAACTTTTTCTCAGGTTGTGGTTCTTATAAATAGAACATTTTGTGCTAAAAAATTTACATCCTAGGAAAAAGTATGATTCACAGTTATAAAATATGCATATTTTACCACCACAAAAGAGAAAGACTATTCAGTATACATCTCTCCAAGTCATAATTAGCTGATGTCCTAAGGACTGCAAATAACTACAAGCTTAAAAATGTTAGAGATTTCTGGAATAAATGATAGAGTTTCATTGCTGATTTTCTTCTAAATAAGATGCATTTAACAATTTTAAAAGAAAACTAATGAAAAAAATTGATAATATCTTTATATATAAAGAATATATCATTTCTTATGAAAAATCAAGCAATGTATTTTCACTTTACCCATAGGCATTTGATCCCATAAGCTGAAGGCTACATTCCAGCTTGACATTTCCCTCTGCCCAGGATTGCTTCCTCCCCCTTTTTCCCCAAATATAATGATCCAAATAGCAGTCCCTAATAAATATACTGCACCCTAATCTCCAACCTAGGGCCTCCTTCATTGTGAACTTAGTGACAATAATTAAAAGAGTATGGGGAAAAGAGAGCTTATAAGTAGACAATGAAAACATTCTGTTGTGTTTGAAAATATGATGTATTATAAAATTTCATAGGATTAATTTAAGGTAGCTCATAGTGATTTAGTATATTTGATAGTTTATAATTGAGGCCAAGTGAACATTGTTAAGATGCTGGTTTCTGAGAAATGGTCTCTTTCTTCTAAGATTGGGAACAAGACAAGGATGCCCACTATCACTTCTCCTATTTAACATTGTCTTAGAAGTACTTGCTCAAGCACTGAAGCAAGAAAAAGAAATAAAAGACATACAAATTGGAAAGGAAGAAGTAAACATTTCACTATTTGCAGATGAAATGACCCTATACATAGAAAGCCCTGAAAAATCTACAACAAAGCTTATAGAACTTATAAATGAGTTCAGTAAAGTCACAGGTTATAAAATCAATATGCCAAAAATCAGTAGCATTTCTATACACCAATAATGAGCAATCTGAGGAGGAAATCAAGAAAAAAGACCGTTTACAACAGTAACTAAAACTATCAAATACCTAGGAACAAATTTAACTAAAGATGTAAATGACCTATGCACAGAAAACTATACAATACTATTAAATGAAATGAAAGAAGACTTAAATAAATGGAAGAATATTCCCTGTTCATGGATAGAAATATTAAACATCATTAATATGTCTATCTTACCCAAACTAATCTACAAATTTAATGCAGTCCCAATAAAAATCAACACAGCATTTTTCTCACTGAATTGGAAGAACTAAGTACAAAATTTATTTGGAAGGGTAAGACATCCTGAATAGCCAAAAACATATTGAAAAAGAAAAAAAAAATGGGAAGAATCACACTACCTGACTTTAAAACATGCTACAAAGTGATAGAGGTCAAAACTGCATGGTTGTGGCACAAGGGTAGACCTACTAATCAATGGAACTGAATTGAGAGTTCTGATATAGATCCTCACATATACAGTCATCTGATATTCAACAAGATCACTAATCCCACTCACCTGGGAGAGAATGGCCTGTTCAACAAATGATGTTTGGAGAAATTGATATCCATATCCAAAAGAATGAGGAGGAAACCATCTCACACTTTATAAAAAAATTAACTCAAGATGGATCAAAGATCTAAATATAAGAGCCAAGACCATAAAGACCTTGTAAGATAAATGTAGGGAAGCATCTACAGGACTTTGTAATAGGAAATGGCTTTATGAACTTCATACACAAAGCACAAGCAGTGAAAGAAAAAATAGATAAATGGGATCTCCTCAAAATTAAAAACTTTGCACCTCAAAGGAGTTTGTCAAGAAAGTGAAAAAACAGCCTAATCAGTCAGAGAACATATTTGGTAACCATATATCTGATAGGAGCCTAATATCCTGCTTCTATAAAGAAATCCTATATCTTGAAAATAAAAAGACAAACAACCCATTTAAAAAATGGGCAAGGGACTTAAATGGACACATCTTTAAAGAAGAAATACAAATGCCTAAAAAGCACATGTAAAGGTGCTCAACATCACTAGCTATTAGGGAAATGCAAATCAAAATTACAATGATATACCATCTTACACACATTAGACTGGTGGCCATTAAAAATCAGAGGACTACAAGTGTTGAAGAGGATGTGGAGGAATGGGGACACTCATCTACTGCTGGTGGGAATGTAGAATGGTCCAGCCATTGTGGAGGACAGTCTGATGGTTCCTCAAAAAACTAACTATAGATCTGCCATATGACCCAGCAATTCCACTGCTGGGTATATACCCAGAAGAATTGAAAGCAAGGACAAGAACAGATATATACACACCAATGTTCATAGTGACATTATTAACTAATGCCAAAAGTTGGAATCAGCCCAATGCCCATCAACAGATGAATGGATAAGCAAAATGTGGTATATACATACAATGGAATATTACTCAGCTGTAAGAAGGAATACAGTACTAACTCTCAGGATAACATGGATGAATCTTGAGGACCTTATGTTGAGTGAAGGAAGCCAGGCATTGAAAGACAAATATTACATGACTCCTCTGATATGAATTAAACAAATCTAGACAACTCAGAGAGCTAGAGACTAGAAGATAGCTTTATAGGAAATAGGGCAAAGAACGTTGTGAACAAATGCCCATATGGGCAAAAACTATCATAAGGTGGAAGTGAGTAGTTGAGCAGTGAAGAGCTATGACAGGGGTGTAGGGATACTCTTGGGTTGGGTGGCGAATGCTTGACAGGGAGGTAGGGTGGGGAGGATGTGTTGGACAGTCCATTGAACTGGGGGGAGGTGGGGGAGGGAGCAGGTGAACACAGGGGATTGGTGGGCATGAGGGTGAATCTACAATGATGAGAAAACCCTTTTGGCAATATGACAAGGAAGGGTTACTGGTTTAGGGTGTTGAATGGGGGAGTATTTGGGACAGGGCACCCCTGGGGCAGTCTTCAAGAGTATGTGTGGGTGATCAATTTGTCATAGTGTGCTGTATCAGTGGGGGAGACCCACATAATGAGTGGGAAGGAATTGGACTCCCATGCTGTGGAGGCCCAATATGGTCTCAAATAGAGGGGACAATGTCTATTGAGAGGATGGGCATTTCCTAATAGGGGAGGACAGACTAGTGTGTCAGCCCTCAGTATTGTAGCAAATATCTATGAACTTTGTCCTACAAGGAGTGAAGACTAATGGTCACCATGGACCCAAGGGGTGGGAGACGGAGGAGTAGAAGAGATGGAAGAGGGGGTATTTAGGGGGCAATGGAAGTGTTCTGCATGATATTGCAATGATGGATACAGGTTATGTTAAATTTTATCAAAAATGTGCAAAAGTGTATGGTATAAAATGTAAATCTGGGAGGCGGCTGTGGCTCAATCAGTGGGGCTCCCGTTTGCCATGTGGGAGGCCCCGGGTTTGGTTCCCGGGGCCTCCTGGTGAGGGTGGGCCAGCCCTCGCGGCGTGGTTGGCTGACCCAGCGAGCACAGGCAGCAGGGGGGGGATAAATGAATAAATAAATAAAAATCTTTAAAAAAAATGTAAATCTTAATGTAAACCATTGACCATTACTAGTAGCTATATTTCAATATTTGCATGTCAGCAGTAACAAGTATACAATCCACATGTAAAATAGTTATTTATAGGAAAGGGGGAAAATGGGGAGGATATTGGATAAATGGGAGTTCCCTATATTCAGTGTGTAACTTTAATATGAACTAAAACCCCTTTGAAGAAAAAAATAAAAGTAAGACACTGGGGAAGAAATGGAAGAAAATGCCAGTGTACATACAGGACAACAGATATTACAGTGATGAAAGAAAAAACATCAAAAAAATTTTTTATGTATTTTTCATTTTTTAATACCCCATTTTTAAACTTTATTTTAGTTTTAGTTTTTCTAAATTATTATGTATTTTTTTCTTATGTTTACACATATCATTATTATTTCATTTTTCTATTAATCGAATTTGGCTACATTCTTGGCTTCATTTTTGAAGAAGTTTTGGATCACAGAAAGGTTACAACTATGGAAGGGGAGGATCAATGGGGTGGGGTGTCAGTGATGGGGGATACATGCGAGGAAGTTCACGTGTGCATACAAATAAGGTATATAAATATGTTCAAATGTACCTCGGGCATTGCCACAGTGGGTATAGATTCACACAACAGCTGGATTGTTGAATCCCCATCCTGGGGAGCTCTGCCACATTCTCTAATGGAACAGCAACAAACCCCCAAGAACAGAGGCAATGACTAGTGAAGGATGGTCCATTGATGGGCCCTTGATATTGGTGACTATGCTTATGAGTCTTTTGATTTTGAATTTGCAACTTGGCCTATTGTTGTAGGGTGTCTAAGAGTTACTTCCTGAGAGCCTCCTTGTTGCTCAAATATAGTTACTCTCTAAGCCAAACTCAGCATGTGAATGCATTACCTTCCCCCAGCAAGGGACATGACTCCTGGGGATGAGACTCCCTGGCACCAAGGGATTACTACCAAGCACTGGCTGGTGACACAACTGTAAAAAGGCCTTGAATAAAAGGGGGAGGGGTAAAGAAAAATGAGTTTATATAGCTAAGAGGCTTCAAAGTGTGTCAGGAGGTCTTCAGAGAGGTAAAGCTTATGCACATCTCAGCAGGATCTCATAGATGGCCAAAGTGGAGACTACCCCAAACAATGGGGTTCCTGAGGGCTCTGGAGACACCCAGGTCCTGTGGTCATGGCAGGTAGCTTTGGAATTTAGTGCCTCACACTAGGCCCTACTTTGGAGATTGTGCTCCCAAATGTGACAGATTTGGACTCAGATGTGACTTCTTTACATATGCGTCTTCTGTCCCTTTTGTTTGAACCTATTGTTGATGCTGGAGTTGGAAGGTGTACATTCAAGAGACTTTAATCTCTGGGCTGTCCATATGCTGGTTTGGCCTTGAGCCTCAGTGGAGTTGCAACACCTACTCTACAGTTCATTGGACTCACACATGACTGCAGATGGGGAGGTGACAATGGAAAACCAACACATTGAGGAACCAAGAGAGTCTACCACTGCAAGCAAAAGAGTTCCATCCCTTAGACATATGGGATCAAAGTCCCCTCTCAATTAGAGGTGGTGTGGGCATCACCATCCCAGAATCCTCAGGTTTGGTGAATAAAATATGGACTAGAGTAGACTTACTGGTGTTCTACTATAGACTTATTGTTATTCTAGCAAAGGAAGAAATTATATCACTGATGTGGAGACAGTGACCAGTGGAGTTGCTGAACCCAGGGAGATGGAAAAAGAGGTGTAATATGGGGGTATTTTCAGGACTTGGAATTGACCTAGATGGCATTGTGGTGACAGATACAGGCCATTATATATCCTGCCATAGCCTAAAGAATTGAGTGGGAGAAAGTGTAAATTACAAAGTAAAGTATAGTCCATGCTTAATAGCAATGCTCCAAAATGTGTCCATCAATTGCAATGAATGTATCACACTAATGAAAGAAGTTGTTAATTTGGGGATAAGTGGGAGGTTTGGGGAGTGGGGTATATGGGAATCCCTTATATATTTTTAACTAACATTTTATGTAATCTAAGTATCTCTTAAAAATAAATAAAGAATATATTTTTTAAAAAGACATAGTCTCCCATATACTATTAAATAAGGACTTAAGTCAAGTCAACTTCTGTGTGCTGCTGTTATCCAAAGCAGGGAAATTGGCAAAGCTTTGTCCCTTGTCAAGTTATTTTCCTGACAAATTTTCTTTAAATTTCTCTTTAAGCTTTGGTTCATTCTTTCAGTTTCTCAAGTAGATTGAGGTCCTCATCAGATCCAAAAATTCCAAGTAATGTCCAATGCTTTTGATACTTCTTGGGTGACTTTATATGTAAATGTGCTTCCAATATAACTTTGAGTAGAGTTTCATAGTCCAAGCCTGGGAACAATCTCCTTTAAAAGGGCTTTTATTACTTCTTAAGCCTTTTTAGTTTGACATGGGAAGACTTCAATCCAGGCAGATAAGGTATCTAAAAATGCTGATAGGTATTTATAGTTTCCTTGGGCCCTAGGCCTTACTGTAAAGTTGCCAATACTCTCCTGAATTCAGGTCTCAGTATTGTACTCCCTTGTCAAACACTGAGACATTGTTTGGGGATTGATTTTGCCACATATTGCACCACCTCAAATCACCTTTTCAATAGTCCTTCTCCTATCTAGCTGTATTAGTCAGGATTCTCTCAGGAAACAGAACCAACAGGAGATATTTGTCAATAATACGAGATTTTATAAGAATCTCTCATGCAACTGTGGGGATGCACAAGTCCAGCTTCTGCAGGCAGGCTGTAAACCAGAGGTGCCAATGAAAGTCCAATGAACGTCCTTGATGAGCTTCTGGGAGAAGTTGGCTGTCCAAAGATGAGCTGGGAAATTCTCTCTAAATGTTGAAATCACTTCCCCTTTTAAGGCATTCAACTGATTGGATAAAGCATCATCCATTGCTGATGCAATCTCCCTGATTGATGCAGATGTAATCAGCCATCCGTGCAGTAATCTCATTGGTGACCAAAGTCCATAATTGCCCTTGTATTATAATTAGCCCAGTGCTTCCTTAACCAAACACCTGGGCACAATTACCTGGTCAAGTTGACACATTAGCTTAACCATCACAGTCCACCCCTTGTCAGTTCAGCAGCCATACACATTACCTTAAACCATGCTTAATCTCTAAGTAAAAACAATAACAGACAAGCATACATATATATTTCTGCCTAACAATGTTCAACTTACCTGCATACAACTGGAAATGCATTAATTCCCTACAGAATAGGGTGCAAGTCCTTGAATAATATTCACTCTTAAACTTGACATCCTTAAATATTATTACATGAAATTAATATAACTTTTCATATGATAGGGGAAAAGGTTGGGGAAGAAAACAAGAAATTCATTTTGTGTACATATGCAATCATACTCATAATGAAACAAGGAAGAAGGGTTCATGACTATTACAGTCTTCATTTCTTTAACTGTTCATGTGGTCAAAGTTCATATTGATCACTATCTCCTTCCACTACCCATTCCATTTTGCCATTACCCTCAGCAAGCACTTCAGCTGGCCCTTGTTCTTTGCCTGGTGGGGTGACCCAAACTTTCATTCCTGAAGATTCTGGACCATTGTTAGTCCTGCTTGGATTGGTTTGTTGCAATTTTCCATTGACTTTAATCACAGGACATGGCAGTACTAGGAGATGCCCTAGAGGATCTCCTGTATTCCAGGCAAATTCTTCTTTACCCCCATTATGTAGATACAGTCTTATTTCCTCTTGATAGTCAGGATCAATCACCCCAGCCAGTACAGTAATTCCCTTCTTTGCCTGTTGATTCAGGCAAAAAATTTCCCACTTTGCCAAAGTGGCCAGGTGACTGTCTTAACTTCCAATTCCATGGAATCATTGTTGTGTTCCCTGGTAGCAGCACTCCTCCTTTTGGGACTAAAACCTGTAGACCAGAAGAATTAGGGTTGCAGGGACAGGAAGCAAAAATTTCCCTTGTGGGTCTCTAGGGGTAATAGTGAGTGGTGCCACTCCCATTTCCACCCCTTAATTCCTGGACCCATGAATCCTGGTTATGGGAGAAACAGTATCATAGAGTGGACACTGATTAAGAGCATACACAGCCTCCTGGAGAACATTGCCCCATCCCTACAAGGTACTGCCACCTAGTTGGTGCTGTAATTGAGTCTTCAAAAGGCCATTCCACTGTTCTATTAATCCAGCTGCTTCAGGGTGATGGGGAACATGGTAAAACCAGTGAAATCCATGAGCATGTGCCCATTCCTTCACATCATTTGCTGTGAAATGGGTTTCTTGATCAGAAGCAATGCTGTGTGTAATGCCATGGCAGTAGATAAGACATTCAGTAAGTCCATGGATAGTAGTTTTGGAAAAAGCATTGTTTGCAGGAAATGCAAATCCATATCCAGAGTATGTGTCTATTCCAGTTAGAACAAATCACTGCCCCTTCCATGGTGGAAGTGGCCCAATGTAGTCAACTTGTCAGCAGGCAGCATGCTGGTCACCTCAGGGAATGGTGCCATATAGGGGGCTGACTGTGGGTCTCTGTTGCTGGCACATTGGGCATTCAGCAGTGGCTGTAGCCAAGCCAGCCTTGGTGAGGGGAAGTCCATGTTGGTGAATCCATGCATAACCTCCATCTCTACCTCTATGGCCACTTTGTTCATGAGTCCATTGGGCAATGACAGGAGGGGTTGGGGAAAGAGGCTGAGCATTAGCCATAGAGTGGGTCATCTTATCCACTTGATTATTGAAATCTTCCTCTGCTGAACTCACCCTCTGGTGAGCATACATGTGAGACACAAATATGTTCATGTTTTTGCCAACTCAGAAAGGTCTATCCACATACCTCTTCCCCAGAACTCCTTGTCACCAATTTTCCAATCATGTTTCTTCCAAGTCCCTGACCGTCCAGCCAAACCATTGGCAACAGCCCATGAATCAATGTACAAATGCACCTCTGACCATTTCTTCTTCCAAGGAAAATGAACAACTAGATGCACTGCTTGAAGTTCTGCCCACTGGGAGGATTTGTCCTCATGATTATCCTTCAAGGATGTCCCAGAAAGGGCTGCAGTGCTGCAGCTGTCCACTTTTGGGTTGTACCTGCATATTGTGCAGAGCCATCTGTAAACCAGGCCCAAGTTTTCTCATCCCCAGTCAACTGATTGTAAAGGACTCCCCAAGAGGCCAAAGCTGTGGGCTGCAAAAGAGAAGGTAACATGGCAGAGGTGGTGACCTTGGGCATTTGGGCTACTTCCTCATGTAACTTACTTGTGCCTTCAGGACTTGCTCGAGTCCTATCTCGTACATAGCACTTCCACTTTATTATGGAGTGCTGCTGTGCATGCCCAACTTTATGGTTTCCTGGATCAGACAATACGCAGCTCATGATAGGCAATTCAGTTCTCATGGTAACTTGATGGCCCATGGTTAAGTATTCAGTCTCTACTAAGGCCCAGTAGCAAGCCAAAAGCTGTTTCTCAAAAGGGAATAGTTATCTGCAGGGGATGGCAAGGTTTTGATCCAAAATCCTAAGAGTCTATGTTGTGATTCCTCTAAGGGGCCTGCCAAAGCCTTCAGAAAGCATCTCTATTTGACACTGAAACTTCCAACACCATTGGATCTGCTGGATCATATCATCCAAGTCGTAGTGCAGCTTGCAAAGCAGCCTGGACCTGTTGCAAGTCCTCCTCTTTTTCCAGTCCCCAATCAAATATAGCAGCATTTCTGGTCACTCAGTAAATGGGCCAGAGTAGCACTGCCAAATGAGGAATGAGTTGTCTCCAAAATCCAAAGAGGCCAACTAAGTGTTGTGCCTCTTTTTTGGTCAAAGGAGGGGCCAGATGCAACAGCTTATCCTTTACTTTAGAAGGGATATCTTGACATGCCCCACAACACTGGACACCTAGAAATTTCATTGAGGTGGAAGGACCCTGTGTTTTTGTTTGATTTATCTCCCATTCCTCTCATGCAAATGCCTCAACAATAAATCTAGAGTCTTTGCTACTTCTTGCTCAGTAGGTCCTATCAACATGATATCATCAATATAATGGACCAGTGTGATGTCTTGTGGGAGGGAGAGATGATCAAGATCTCTGTGGACAATATTATGACATAGGGCTGGAGAGTTGATATATTGCTGAGGCAGGACAGTGAATGTATACTGCTGGCCTTGCCAGCTGAAAGGAAACTGTTTCTGGAGGTCTTTACTAATGACAATTGAGAAAATAGCATTTGCCAGATCAACAGCTGCATACCAGGTACCAGTGGAAGTATTGATTTGCTCAAACAATGATACCACATCTGGGACAGCAGCTGCAATTGGAGTCATCACCTGTTTAAGTTTACAATAATCTACTGTCATCCTCCAAGATCCATCTGTTTTCTGCACAGGCCAAATAGGAGAGTTGAATGGGGATGTGGTGGGAATCACCACCCCTGCATCCTTCAAATCTTTGATGATGGCACTAATCTCTACAACCCCTCCAGGAATTTGGTATTGCTTTTGATTTACTATTTTGATAGGTAGGGGCAGTTCTAGTGGCTTCCACTTGGCCTTTCCAACCATAATAGCCCTCACTGCACAAATCAGGGATCCAATGTGGGGACTTTTCAAGTTACTGAGTATGTCTGTTCCAATTATGCATTCTGGAACTGGGGAAATAACCACAGAATGGGTCTGGGGACTCACTGGAAAAGATGGACCCGAGCTAAAACTCCACCAATCACCTGACCTCCATAAGACCCTACTCTGACTGGTGGACCTCCGTGATGTTTTGGGTCTCCTGGAATTAATGCCACTTCTGTGCTAGTGTCTAATAATCCCTGAAATTTCTCATCATTTCCTTTTCCCCAATGCACAGTTACTCTGGCAAAAGGCTGTAGGTCTCCCTGGGGAAAGGTGGGAGGAAGATTAACAGTATAAATTTTTGGTAGTTTTACAGGATCCTTCCCCAAGGGGACCTGGCCTTCTCCTCATTCAAGGGGCTATGGGTCTCTAAACTGTCTCAAGTCTGGGAATTGATTAAGGGGCCGTGATTCTCTGCATCTGTAATTTGAGTTAGGGCTTTGTTCACTTGACCAAGAACTCTTCTGCTTATACAGATCCAGAAGAAATTTAGTAGACTGCCTATCTATTTCACTTATAGGTACCCCATGATCTATTAACTAATGCCATAACTACCTGCCACTGAGACTATTCTGAGTGTTGCTGTGAATCTTCCTTTCATTGCGGTAGCCACACCTACCTTGCCTTTGGCGATTAACTGCCGATACTTGACTTTTAGAGAACCGAGATCCGATCAGCCCCATAATTTTTAAGGATTCTAATTCCATTACAACCCTCCCTACAGCAATATCTGGACTACAGAGAAGAGCAACCACAGAGCTCTTCAGAGAAGATGGGGTTAGTCTTACAAATTTATTCCTCACAGTTCTGGGTAAAGGTGTGTCCTCTGGACATTCCTGGGGTGGGTTGGCAGGTTTCAAATGGTAAATCCCTTCTAGCATTCCAGTCTCTCTAAGCCTTTGAATCCCCTCATCTACTATATACCATGGCAAATCAGGCATCTCAACCTCCGACATGTTAGGCCATCTTTTGGTCCATGTTTCAGTCACCCACCAAAACAAACTGTTAGAGCCTTTCTAACCCCTTGAGCTACAGCATTGAATTCAGAATTTCTGCTTTGTGGGCCCATTAATAAATTCAGCCTGATTCAACTTTATATTCCTTCCACAATTACCCATACCCCTAGTATCCATTCCCATACATATTCCCCTGATTTCTTTCTATATAAGTTGGAAAACTCATACAGTTCTTTCAGAGTATAACATACTTTCTCATGGGTCACACTTTATATTTCACCTTTGGGGGCTTGTTGTGATTTTAGACTAGTAATAGGTCTCAAAGACAAGGGGGGTTGTGGAGTTGGGTAAGGAGAAGGATTAAAGATGTCTTGCAGGTTACTAACCTCATGGAATTCCTTTGCATTTTCTTCTGGAAAGACAGGATTAATCTCTTCAGACAGGGGTTGGAAGGCAGATTCCTCAGGGCACACTGGATGTTGAGCAGTGTATGCTGGAGTTTGACTGGTACCTACTTCAGGGCTGGAAGGAGGTGTAAACTCCCTGGGGCAGGCTGGAGGTTGGATGATACAAGGTTGACAAGGTGTGGTCTCCACAGGGCAGGCCACTGCAGGTTTATCTGGTAAAGTCTCATCAGAATTTAGGGTTCCAATATACCCACCAATATTATCATCATCCCATATGTCTCCATCCCAATCCTTGGTGTTCCACTCCTTCCAATCAGTGCCTTCACTTTAATTGCAGAAACCTGCAGGGTTGGGATTTTAGTTTCCTCTGTAATTCTGCTACTCAATCAATTAAAGTCTGGGTTTGAGTCTCAGATATATCAAGTCTGTGGCTACAGGAGACAAGATTTTCTTTCAGAGCACACTTAGCAAATTTCACATCATTAATTTGGCATTTAAGTTTCAAATCAGAAGACTTAAGCTCATCTCTTCCTTTCATAACTGTATCCAGAGTATCTACAAGGAGCCAGTCTACATCATTATACCTTTGGACTCCACAAAATTCTGTTAAGGTGTTGAAAACACTCTACACAGATCCTTCCTTCTTATAAGCATGGAAGTAAGGATATCCAATGATGCTATTTTGTGTATCTCTATTGCCAGCTCACACCATGGACTGTTAGCAACCTCTTCATTATTGGAAAGGGAGTCATAAGTACCCTTGTGTCCAATTGGAGTAGAGAGCCAATTGCAAAACTCCCAGAAACACCTCATACATCCCATGTTTAAGACTTTTCCTCAAGAACCACTCCCAGTACCAAGCTGTATTCATCAGGTTCTCTCAGGAAACAGAATCAACTGGAGATATCTGTCAATAATATGAGCTTTTATAAGAGTCTCTCACACAACCGTGGGGATGCACAAGTCCAGATTCCACATGGAGGCTGCAACCAAGGGCTCCAATGGAAGTCCAATGAGGGTCCTTAATGAGTTTCTGGGAGAGTTGGCTGTCCAAAGATGACCTGGGAAATTCTCTCCAAAGGTTGAAATCATTTCCCTTTTTAAGGCATTCAACTGATTGGATAAAGCATCATCCATTGCTGATGCAATCTCCCTGATTGATGCAGATGTAATCAGCCATCCACACAGTAAACTCACTGGTGACTGAAGTCCATAAATGCTCTTGTATTACAATTAGCCCAGTGCTGGACACAAGTACCTGGCTGAGTTGATACATTAGCCTAACCATCACACTGGCTATATGATAAATTTGTGCAACTAATGGTACACAGTTTCTCAGCCACACTATGAGCTCTGATGTAAATGTGGTATAATTGGATCAATTAGTCTTTCAGGCATAAGTACAATATCTGCTTCTTTCTTGAGCCACCCAGTTGAAGTTTGGTTAGTAAATCCCCATTCTTTTGCTCAGGCTAAGTCCCTTGATGCATACTCATGGGATTTAAAGGGTTGAGGTTAATTGTTATAGAAGTTAGAATTAGTGCTGTTTTTGCATTTTAGTGGCTTTCTTAGCTGCTAGGTCAGCTCGATTATTTCCAAAAGCCATGGGTTTATTTTCTTTTTAGTGCCTTGGACAATGAAGAATAGCTACTTCTTTAGGTAACAATTAATTCCAATAAGGTAATTATGACATCAGAGTGTTTAATGTCTTGCTTCCTGAACTTAAAAGACCTTCTCCTTCCAAATAGTTTCATGAGTGTGCACCAAAAAGAAGGCTTTCTTAGAGCCAATGTAAATGTTCACTCTCTTTCCATTGCCAAGATGTAAACCCCTAACAAGTGCAATGAGTTAAGCAGGTTGTATGGACGTATCTGGGTGAAGAGATTCAACTTCCAATGCTTTCTGTAAAGCAACAATAGCATACTCTGCTTTCTGATGCCCATGGTCCATAAAACTGCTGCCATCATTAAACATTCCCAGATCTCTGTCCTGTAAGAGCACATCTAGGTAATGTCTGCAAGAATAGTCTTCATCAATTACATGTATGCAGCCATGTTTGGGTTCCTCCCAGTTGCTGTTAGGTAGAAGAGTTGCTGGGTTTAAGGAAGAAATAACCTTGAGTTTCACATTGGGATTATCAAAGGATAGCCTGGTGCTTAGGGAAGTGTCCTCCTTTTTTGTATAACAAATAATACATAATGGGGGTTAAATAGAGTTGTAGGTTGGTCTAGGGTACATATTTCTGCATCCTGTAGAAGACCACACGCTGTGGCTACTCTTCTCAGGTAAACTGGCCACACTCAGGCTACAGGATCCAAATGTTTGGTGAAGTAAGGAACTGGACCCTTAGAGTTACCAAGTATTTGGGTTAGAACTCCTAAACCTATGCCTTGTTGCTCATGAACAAATAGGAAGAAAGGTTTTTGAGGGTCAAGTAAGTATCAGACAGCTGCTATTGGCAAATTTTTTAAATAGGGATTAAGGCTATTTGAGATTCTGGGGTCCATTCTGATGGTTCCTTATCTTCCCCTTTCAAGGCTGCATATAAGGTTTAGCTATCAGTCCAAAACCAGGAATCCATAGACAGAAGAAGCCAGCCAGTCCCCCCAAACTCTGCATCTGCTACTTTTTTGGTGGTGGTAAGGTAAGCTACTATGGCTAAAGTTTCTCTTCTGTTGGGTACTAGATTCCTTTGTCCTTTTGACTATTCAAATACTAAGTATTTTACAGTTGGTTGTGAAACTTGAGCTTTTTTCTTAGACACTTTCTAGCCTTATTCTGATAGGAAATTTAAGGTCAGGGTTGTATTATGATTTGAAGCTTCCTTGGATTTAATTGCAAGTAGGAAATCATCTACACATTGCAAAAACAACACATTTTGGAGTTGTTCTCTTAAGTCTTTAGCTAAAGTCTCCCCAAAAATTGTAGGGGCATTTAAAACACCCTGGGGAAGCACAATCCAACCATATATTTGTTTCATACTAATTCAGGGATCTTCCTATTCAAAAGCAAATAATTGATGAGATTCAGGGTTTAATGGCACACAATAAAAAGCATCTTTTAAATCTAGCACAGTAAACCAACAGAATTCCCAAGACCACTGGATGAATGTCTTCTATTACTTGACTGATAATTCTTATGTCTTGTACAAATTGATATTCCTTTTTTCCCACTGATTTCAGGATGGGTAGGATAGGAGAGCTATATGGGGATTGACATGGTAGAATTAAGTAATGTTTATTAATCAGCCTATTTGCTCCTGAGATTCTTTTTTAAGGGATACTGTCTAAGCTTAAGAAAGTCTGCATTGGGTTGAATTTTTAGCAAAATAGGTTTTGCTGTTTTGACTCTTGTGGCAGTTTGGCATTATTTATGAATTCCAAAACTAGATATTGGATTGTATTTGTAAACTAGCCTGTTCCTCTGGGCATATTAGACTATATTAAATTCAGAGGTTTCACTTTTAATTGATTAAATTATGATTAAGATTTTGATTTGGCCACAACAGTAGGATGTTGAGCCCCTGCCTCCCTGGTGGGCAGGGACTCACAGAGAAAATGACATGGCAGAGGAAAGAGTTGGAGTTTTGGATGCTGGAGCCCTGAGAAGAGAGTCAAGCTATTCACCTGCAGAGACTAGAGCCCTGAACAGCTGAGAAATCCTGGAAAGAAATGAGCCCTGGGGAGAGAGGCAAGCCTTGTGCTTACCTACAGCTGAGAACAGAAGGAGCTAGGACCACAGAGCCTTAGAAGGAAGAGGAAGGTTGAACCCTCACAGAGACCAGCAGCCATCTTGCTCCAATATGTGGCAACAGACTTTGGTGAGGGAAGTAACTTATGATTTATGGCCTTGTGACTGTAAGCTTCTACTCCAAAAATACCCTTTATAAAAGCCAACAGAGTTCTGGTACTTTGCATCAGCACCCCTTCTACTGACTAATACAGCTATTCTTGCATACCATCTGTCCATACCTTAGCAATGATATCTTCAAGAACTTCAGAAGGACCTTCTATCTATAGGTACAGTAGGACAGCTTGGAGGGCACAAGCTTGGTCTGGGAAAACCTCAGTGTTCAAAATATCTGCTGAAAGGGTCACTTGTGAATTTAATTTGATTAGTAGGTCTCATCCAAGTAAAAACATAGGGCATTCAGACATATATAGAAAACTATGCTATGAATATTCCCACAAGAGAAGTCCCAGGTTTGATTCCTGGTGCCTCCTAAGGAAAACAGAAACAAACAACAAGCAAAAACCAACTTAGAGGAAGTGATGTGGCTCAGTGGTTGAGTGCTGACTTCCTTCATATGAAATCCTGGGTTTATTTCCTGGCTTCTGATAACTAAAAAAATAAAATAAAAAAGGAATATTACTAGAAGTTAAGAGGGATATCTCATAATGGAAAAAGGACCGATTCAAAAGTAAGATATAAAAATCATAGTTTGTATGCATCTAAAATAGCTTGAATATACAGAGAGGAAAAGTACATGTATTCAACAACCAGCAAGATGGTGTCAGAGTAAGGATCTCCTTGAATCAGCTCTGCTACAGGGCAGTTAGTAACCACCCAAAGCTATCTATAACACTTGTTTTGGGGCTCCAGGAGACTGGAAGTGCATCCTACCACATCCTTGAAAAAATGAAAGGAGGAGGCTGCCCATCTGCAGAGAAGATTCATAAGTAGAGCACTCCATGCCATGGAGGTCAGTACCCATCCTCCACCAGAGGCACAAACTGCCTTGGGAGCTAGTCCAAGCCTGGAATTGGAAATTCTGCTTCCCAATAACAAGAGAGGAAGAGACTGTTGGGCACCAATTTCAGCTACTGATTGGTGGGTTCAGCTGGCTAAGGTGTAATCCTGGGAATGGCTACAATTTGAGCCTGTCCAAGTCAGAGAGAGGCTAGTAGCTGCCATCTTAACTCAATGCCTGCCACAAGGAGAGGTGGAGCTGATTGAAAATCACAGTGCTGGTAGGGACCAGCTTTTTTCCATCTAGATCAGATTGCAGCTCTAGTTTAAGCCCCAGGCCCACCTTGGGCATGTAGGAAGCTGGGGGGAGCTGTGCCAGCCTCTCTGGGAAATTACAGGAAATGACATAGAGACCAGTGATCATCCTACTTTGGCAGCACAAGTCACACAAGAAAATGGAGATTATATCAATAAAAGTAACTACAAGTGTCAAAAGAGTGGTGAAAATAAGATATAACAGCTAAAACCCAAATATGCAGGAATAAACTTAACAATGAAGTAAAGCACTTGTATTCAGAAAACTATAACTCATTATTAAAAGAAATTTTAAAAAGACCTAAATAATTGTAAGAACATTCCATGCTCATAGATTGGAAAACTAAATATCATTAAGACATCAATTCCACTCAAAATGGTAATCTGTTTCAATGCAAACTCGATAAAAATTCTCCAGCATTTTTCAAATAAATGTTAAACATGATTATCAAATTTATTTGGGAGGGTAAGGGGTCCTGAATAGCCAGAAATATCTTAAAAAGGAAAAGCAAAGTTGGAGGACTCTCATTTCTGGACTTTAAGTCATATTACCTAGCTACAGTGGTAAAAACAGCAAGATAGTGGCATAAAGACAGAGACGTAGACTGGTGGAACCAAATTGATGGTTCAGAAACAGACCCTCACATCTATGGTCAAGTGATTTTCTTTTTTAAACAATTTGTTGAAGTATATCATTCATACATGAACATACATAAACTATAAGTGTTCAGTAAACATCATGAGCTTACAAAACAAAGATGCATAACATCATACAGGGCTCCCACAAATCACCCCCCTAAACAAAGATCCTTCATTGTTGTGAAACATTTGTTAACAAATCATGAAAGAGCAACGTCAAAGTATTACTACAACTATAGTCCTTATCTTCCTCCCCTATACATTTTTTAAGTATTTATTTATTTATTTATTTACTGTTATCCATTTTTATCAACCCCTGTTTTGCTGTTTTTGTGTCCATTTGCTGGGCAACTCTCTGTGTCCATTTCCTGCCCTCTCTTATCCTTCTCATCCTGTCTTCACTGGGATTCAATCTTCATAACCTCCAATGTGGGAAAGAGGCATCCTACTTCCTGTGCCACCTAGTTCCTGGTTTTCTGGTGCTTCTCAACTTGGCTGTCCCTTGTATCACTCTCTTGTTATGTCATCATCTTGCTGCATGGCTTATAGGGCCTGACAGTTCACCTGCACTTGGAGCCTGCTGGCTCACCTGTGCATGGGGCCTGGTGGCTCACCTGGGGCCTGGCAGATCACCTGCTCATAGAGCCTGGCAGCTAACCCACTCAAGGGGACTGGTGGCTCACCCACACTTGGGGCCTGGTGGCCCACATTCATTCTATATTTTTCATTCTTTTATTTTTACTGGGAGGTCCCAGTGATCAAACCCTGGTCCCTTCATAAGGCAGACAGACACCTAACCACCCAACCACATCTGCCCCTCTGCTATATCTCTTAAGGTTGACCGAAGATACCCAGTGTTACAGTCTTTTCCCATACAGGATGGTCATATAATTAATCAGGCTTAGTTTATCACCAGCATTCTAAAAACCAGACCTAGGGGAAAAAACTAGGTCTGGGGACACATGCATGGTTTCTTATAGAGCAAATGTTTAGCTTACCCTGATTATCACAAAATTGGGGCAGCAAGAATATTCACATTCAAGTGATTTTTGACTAACCTGTCAAACACACCCAGCTCAGGCAGAACAGTCCATTCAACAAATGGTGCCAAGAAACTGGATATCCATGGCAAAAGAAGGAATGAGGACCCCTAACAAACACCATATACAAAAATTAACTCAAAATGAATAAAAAACCTAAATATAAAAGCAAGAACCACAAAGCTTCTAGAAGAAAATTTAGGAAAATTGGTGGTAAGTGGTGCATTCTTTAAGGAGATAAAAGGAGGGCTGAGATGGACTACTTATATTTAATGTATGTAGACATTTTAACTAGCTTTACTGTAAAAGTGTGGAAATGTACAGAGTTGATGGTAGCACATTATAGTGAGTAACAGCTGGTTTATAAATGGAGATGTGGCTGAAAATGGTAGTCTAGGGATGTACTTGCCAATTGACAGAAAGCTAGAGTATAACCTAGGGGCTGTAAAACACAGTAAACCCAGAGATGAATGACAATTGTGGTTGATGGTATAGATGCAAGAGTGTCCTTTGTGAGCTAGAGCAGATGTACATCATTATTGCAGGGCAGTGGTAATGTGAAGAAGCATGGGAAAAATACAACTGGCAAAACCTAGGGGCTGTGGTTTACAGTAATAATGTAGTAATCTTAAATATATGCCAAAGATGTACTGTGTTGATAATTGAGGAATATGGAAAATATGTTCCAAATGTATGCTATGGACCTGGTAATAATCAGATGATGTTATCTCATAATCTGTAACAAATATTCCACCACGGTATGGAGTGTTGACAGAGGGGTTTTGTTTGGGAATTTTGCACATGTGCATGATTGTTTTGTAAGTTTACAACTTAAGTCATAAAAAGACATTTAGGGAGGTGCCAGCCAAGATGGCATTAGTGTAGGAGGGCACACACCGCAAGCTCCCAGAGCAAGGCCGATTGTGGATGGGGTCCTGCCCAGGGGTCTGTGCTGTGCACGCGTGAAGTGAGAAGCTTGGGACATATATCTGTATGGATCAATGGCGTGAACAGAACGGTAGAGATTCGTGAGTTTTAAGGCTCCCAATGGTGTTTGGCACAGACAGCTGAGCTCCGCGGTCAGGAAGGAAAAATAAAATAAAATAAAACGGCCATTTGGAGCTGCGAGCAGGGTGAAAAAGTTTTATTTTCTGGGAATCTGGCTGCCTGGCGCCCCTTGGACCTTATGTGAACAGAACAAACGAGCTAATCAGCACCCGGTGAACCAGAGGGGGGGTTCTGGTCGGGGAACGGAGCTGATTTCCCTAGTCACCCAGGGATAAGACCCAGTCCGCTGCGGAGCCAGGAAGAAGGGACACTTCCCAAAAGAGGGAAGCTTTGGGGAGCAGATAAACCGACCTGAAGCAGAATCAGGCTGAGAGCAGACATGAATCTGCACTCAAACTGATTTACTTAGCAACCGGTGATGCTCGAGCTCGGCTCCAGAAGGGGCGGAATTGGCCATCTTTAGCACTCTGCACTGACTAACATCAGAGCTAAAGCTACCCTGGGAAGTCCAGGAAGTGGGACATGCTTGACTAATTTCCACGGGCCTAGCTAGGGTCCTTCTGTAAGGGGGTTGGTCTAGAGGAGGAATTATTTGGAGTCCTGTATTTCGCTAAAAAATTAAAATTAAAATAAAAAAAAAGTGAGAAGGTCAATTCAATAAATGAAAAATAAATTCTTTTTTATTTAGTTTAATAGCTAAAAGCTGCTTCAGGACCTGCATATAGAACCCTGCGGGGAAATTGATTGATAAACACAAGTTGGCGAAGGATTCACGTGAACCCTAGGGAAATCATTGACCCCCTTTAGCTCTGTTTGACTGCTTGCCTGTGTGGATCTTTGGTTTCTCCCAGTTGCATTCTGGACCCTTGCTTTTCTTTCCTCTTTCCTCCCCCATTTCTTTTTTCTTCCATTTTTTTTTTAATTAGGTGTTGCTAACTTGTCGCTTCTTTGCTGTGCTTCTTTTTCAGTAATTTCTCACTCGCTATATATATTGATTTTGTATTACAAATTATCGCTTACCCTTCCTGCATCTTTCTGCCTTCTGTTTTCTGTTGTGACTCTTAGATACAACATTTTTTCATAGACCCACAACTTATGGGTGTCAATTTCTTTTCTATCTATTTTGTTTACTTCTTATTTCTTTATTAGTATTAACTTTTTCCTTACAGACCTTTCTTTACTATTTCTCTCCCTCCTCATAACCCTAGCCTTCAAATCACTATATATATATTCCTCCATTTGTTTTCCCAGTCCATTGAAGGAACTCCATATTTTTCCTAGTACTCTACACTGCCTACACAGGTTAAATATTTATCTCATTAAGTCTCATTTTGCCCCTCTTCTAACTTTTATCAATATTACTATTATCCTTCTGCCTTCCTTACATCTTTTGATTCCTCTGGCCCTAACCTTTTGCTTTCAAGGGAACATAGAAAGAAGCAAGGAAATAAAATAAGAAGAAAAACTGCCAAAGAGAAAACGTAACTCACACGCAGAACCAACAGCTAAATAAAATTCTAGCGCATAGAGAAAAGCTAATCAACTGAACAAACCCATCAAGATAATATGATGACCAGAGGGCAACAGAAAAATACAAATGACTCTGAGAAACTGGAAAACATGGATCAGTCCAATGCACAAAATAAAAACCAGGAAGCAATGTAAAACATCGAACAACTAATCAAAGCTCTCCAAACAAATATCATGGACCAGCTTAAAGAACTGAAGGAAGAGATTAGGGATATAAAGAAGACAGTGGGAGAACATACTGAAGAAATAGATAACATGCCTAAAAAGGTAATGGATATGATGTTGAACAAAGGCACAAGCCAAGAAATGAAAAAGATTCTGGACTCATATGGCAGCAGATTTGAACAGGCAGAGGAAAGAATTAGTGATATGGAAGACAATACAGTTGAAATCAAATAGACTACTGTCTAACAGATAGACAAAAAGATATTAAAAATACAGCATGGTCTCAGGGAATTAACCGATAATGCAAGACGCACAAACATACACATTATGGGCATCCCAGAAGGAGAAGAGAAGGGAAAGGGAACAGAAGGAGTGTTGAAGGAAATTATGGCTGAAAACTTACCAACTCTATTGAGAGAGATGGATGTGCAGATCCAGGAAGCACAGCACACCCCAAATAGTATAAATCCCAACAGGCCAACTCCAAGACATATACTTGTCAAAATGTCCAATGCTCAAGACAAAGAGAAAATACTCAAGGCAGCAAGAGAAAAAAGAACCATCACATACAAGGGAAGCACAATAATATTAAGTGCTGATTTCTCAGCTGAAACCATGGAGGCAAGAAGACAGTGGTATGACATAATCAAAACACTAAAAGGAAAAAACTTCCAGCCACGAATTCTCTATCCAGCAAAATTGGCATTCAAAAATGATGGAGAGTTGAAAATATTCAAAGATAAACAGCAATTAAGAGAGTATGTCAAGAAGAAACCAGCACTTCAAGAAATACTAAAGGAATATCTACAAGTTGAAAGGAAAAAATAAAGGAGAGAGAGTTGGAGAAGAGTTTAAAAAGAACTGAAAAGACAAAAAGAGAAACAAAACAACATATGACATACATTACCCAAAGAATAAATGGCTGAAGTAAGAAATTCATTACGAGCAATAACACTGAATGTTAATGGATTAAATTCACCAATCAAAAGACACAGATTGGCAGAATGGATAAGAAAATATGATCCATCCATATGTTGTCTACAAGAAACCCACCTTTGACCCAGGGATTCAAGGAGGATGAAAGTGAACGGCTGTAAAACCATTTTACAAGCTAACAATAGCCAAAAAAGGGCAGGAGAACCTATTCTAATATCAGACAAAATAGACTTTAAATACAAAACTATTGTAAGAGACAGAGATGGACACTACATATTAGTAAAAGGAGTAATCTCTCAAGAAGGGAGAACAATCATCAACATTTACGCACCTAATCGAGGTGCCCCAAAATTCGTGCAGCAAACTCTGAAAAAACTAAGAGGGAAATAAATTCCTCTACAATTAAAGCAGGGGACTTCAACACACCACTATCATCATTAGACAGAACATCTGGGCAGAGAATCAACAAAGAAACTAAGGCACTCAGCAATATATTAGAAGACTTGGAATTAATAGACATATACAGAACACTACACCCAAATACAGCGGGATTTACATTCTTCTCGAGTGCACACGGAACATACTCCAAAATAGACCACATGCTAGGCCACCAAACAACACTCAATGAATTCAGAAAAATTGAGATTATAAAAGGTAATTTCTCTGACCACAACAGAATGAACTTGGAAAACACTAAGGGCCAGAGACACAGGTTAGGCACAAGGATATGGAAGTTAAACAACACACTCTTAGACGAACACTGGGTCAAAGTGGTAATTTCAAAAGAAATCAGTAAATACCTTGAAACTAATGAAAACGACAACAAAACACATCAAAACCTATGGGATGCAGAGAAAGCAGTCCTGAGAGGGAAGTTCATAGCCATAAATTCATATATAAATAAAGAAGAAAGAGCTAAAATTGAAGACCTAACTGCACACTTGGAGGAACTGGAAAAACAACAACAAACTAATCCTAAAGGAAGTAGAGAGCAGAAAATAGCAAAGATTAGAGCAGAACTAAATGAAACAGAGAATAAGAAAGCACTGGAAACAACAAACAAAATCAAAAGCTGGTTCTTCGAGAATATCAACGAAATTGACAAACCCTTAGCCAGACTAAGAAATAAAAAGAGAGAAGAGATGCAAATACATAAAATAAGGAATGAGCAAGGTGATATCACTACTGACCCCACAGAAATAAAGAGTATCATAAGAGGATACTTTGAAAAATTATATGCCAACAAGAATGACAATTTAGAGGAGATGGACAAGTTTCTAGAAATCCACAAACAGCCTACATTGATGAAAGAAGAAATAGATGAACTCAACAGTCCAATTACAAGTAAAGAGATAGACTCAGTCATTAAAAACCTCCCAACTAAGAAGAGTCCAGGACCAGATGGCTTCACAGCTGAATTCTAACAAACATTCCGGAAAGAGCTAACACCAATTCTACTTAACCTCTTCCAAAAAATAGAAGTAGAAGGAATATTACCTAACTCATTCTATGATGCCAACATTATCCTAATACCAAAACCAAATAAAGATACCACAAGAAAGGAAAATTACAGACCAATTTCTCTAATGAACCTAGATGCTAAAATCATTAACAAAATACTTGCTAATAGCATTCAACAACATATCAAAAGGATTATACACCATGACCAAATGGGTTTCATCCCGGGTATGCAAGGATGGTTCAATATAAGAAAATCAATAAACACAGAAGATGGCATTAGTGTATGAGGGCGCACACTGCAAGCTCCCAGAGCAAGGAGGATTGGGGACGGGGTCCTGCCTGGGGGTCTGTGCTGTGCACGCGTGGAGTGAGAGGCTTGGGACATCTATCTGCGCGGATTGGCGGCGTGGACCAAACGGTGGAGATTTGTGAGTTTTGAGGCTGCCGATGGGGGTTGGCACAGGCGGCTGAGTGCCGCGGTTAGGGAAAAAAAAATAATAAAACGGCCATTTTGAACCGCGCGCGGGGCGAAAATGTTTTATTTTCTGGGGATCTGGCTGCCTGGCACCCCTTGGACCTTGTGTGAACAGAGCAAACGAGCTAATCAGCACCCAGTGAACCGGAGGGGGGATTTTGGTTGGGCAACGCAGCTGATTTCCCTAGCCACCCAGGGATAAGACCCGGGCCGCTGCAGAGCCAGGAGGAAGGGACAATTCCCAAAAAAGGGAGAGTTCGGTTGGAATACAGGGAAGGTTATTTTATATTTTTAGACATTGATCTGGCTGCCTGCACTGCCACATAGCTTTGGGGAGCAGATAAGCCGACCTGAAGCAGCATTAGCCTGAGAGCAGACGCGAATCTGCACTCAAACTGATTTACTGAGCAGCCTGGTGACGCTGGAGCTCGGCGCCAGAAGGGGCGGAATCCGCCATCTTTAGCACTCCTCACTGACTAACATCAGAGCTTCAGCTAACCTGGGGAGTCCGGAAAGTGGGGCGTGCTTGATTAATTTCCACGGGCCCAGCTAGAATCCCTTCTGTAAGGGGGTTGGTCTAGAGGAGGAATTATTTTGGGTCCTGCATTTGGCTAAAAAAAAAAAAAAAAAAGTGAGGTCACCTCAACAAATGAAAAATAAATTATTTTTAATTTAGTTTAATAGCTAAAAGCTGCTTCAGGACCTGCATATAGAACCCTGTGGGGAAATTCATTGATAAACTCAAATAGGCAGGAAGGATCCACGTGGACCCTATGGGAATCATTGACCCCCCTTAGCTCTGTTTGACTGCTTGCCTGTGTGGATCTTTGGTTTATCTCTGTTACTTTCTGGTCTATTGCTATTATTCCCGTTTTCCTCCCCCCTTCCTTTTTCCTTCTATTTTTTTTTTCTTTTTAAATAGGTGCTGCCAGCTGGTCGCTTATTTGCTGGGCTTCTTATTCAGTAATTTCCCACTCGCTCTATATATTGATTCTGTATTACAAACTCTCGCTTATCCTTCCTGAATTTTTCTGCCTTCTGTTTTCTGTTGTGGCTCTTAAGACAATATTTTTTCATAGGCCCACAACTTAAGGGTGTCAATTTCTATCCCAACTATTTTGTTTTCTTCTTCTTCTTTTTTATTTTTTTATCATTAGTATTAACTTTTTCCTTTCAGACCTTTCTCTACTATTTCTCTCCCTCCTCATAATTCTAGCCTTCTAAATCACTATATATATATATTCCTCCATTTGTTTTCCCAGGCCATTGTAGGAACTCCATATTTTTTCCTAGTACTCTACACTGCCTACTCAAGTTAAATATTCATCTCATTAACTCTCATTTTGCCTCTCTTCTAACTTTTATCAATATTTCTATTATCCTTCTGCCTTCCTTACATCTTTTGATTCCTCTGGCCCTAACCTTTTGCCTTCAAGGGAACATAGAAAGAAGGAAGGAAATAAAATAAGAAGAAAAACTGCCAAAGAGAAAACTTAACTCAGAGGCAGAACCAACAGCTAAATAAAATTCTAGAGCATAGAGAAAAGCTAATCAACTGAACAAACCCATCAAGATAATATGATGACTAGAGGGCAACAGAAAAATACAAATGACTCTGAGTAACTGGAAAACATGGACCAGTCCAGTGCACAAAATAAAAACCAGGAAGCAATGCAGTACATCAAACAACTAATCAAAGCTATCCAAACAAATATCATGAACCAACTTAAAGAACTGAAGGAAGAGATTAAGGATATAAAGAAGATACTGGGAGAACATACTGAAGAAATAGCTAACACACCTAAAAAGGTAATGGATATGATGGTGAACAAAGACACAAGTAAGGAAATGAAAAAGACGCTGGACTCACAGGGTAGCAGAATTGAACAGGCAGAGGAAAGAATTAGTGATTTGGAAGACAATACAATAGAAATCAAAGAGATTGTAGAAAAGATAGACTAAAAGATAGAAAAAATCCAGTATGGTCTCAGGGAATTAACCGATAATGCAAGACGAACAAACATACGCATTATGGGCATCCCAGAAGGAGAAGAGAAGGGAAAGGGAACAGAAGGAGTGTTGAAGGAAGTTATGGCTGAAAACTTCACAACTCTATTGAGAGAGATGGATGTGCAGATCCAGGAAGCACAGCACACCCCAAATAGTATAAATCCCAACAGGCCAACTCCAAGACATATACTTGTCAAATTGTCCAATGCTCAAGACAAATAGAAAATACTCAAGGCAGCAAGAGAAAAGAGAACCATCACATACAAGGGAAGCACAATAAGATCAAGTGCTGATTTCTCATCTGAATCCATGGAGGCAAGAAGACAGTGGTATGACATAATCAAAACACTAAAAGAAAAAAACTTCCAGCCACGAATTCTCTATCCAGCAAAATTGGCATTCAAAAATGATGGAGAGTTCAAAATATTCACAGATAAACAGCAATTAAGAGAGTATGTCAAGAAGAAACCAGCACTTCAAGAAATACTAAAGGAATCTCTACAATTTGAAAGGAAAAAACAAAGGAGAGAGAGTTGGAGGAGAGTTTAAAAACAACTGAAAACTCAAAAAGAGAAACAAAACAACATATGACGTACATTAACCGAAAGAAAAAATGACTGAAGTAAGAAATTCATTACGAGTAATAACACTGAATGTTAATGGATTAAATTCACCAATCAAAAGACACAGATTGGCAGAATGGATAAGAAAATATGATCCATCTATATGCTGTCTACAAGAAACCCACCTTCGGCCCAGGGATTCAAGGAGGCTGAAAGTGAATGGATGGAAAACCATTTTACAAGTTAACAATAGCCAAAAAAGGGCAGGAGTAGCTATTCTAATATCAGACAAAATAGACTTTAAATGCAAAACTATTGTAAGAGACAAAGAAGGACACTACATATTAGTAAAAGGAGTAATCTCTCAAGAAGAGAGACCAATCATCAACATTTACGCACCTAATCGAGGTGCCTCAAAATACGTGCGGCAAACTCTGGAAAAACTAAGAGGAGAAATAAATTCCTCTACAATTATAGCAGGGGACTTCAACACACCACTATCATCATTAGACAGAACATCTAGGCAGAGAATTAATAAAGAAACAAAGGCACTCAACAATACATTAGAAGATTTGGACTTAATAGACATATACAGAACACTACACCCAAATACAGCGGGATTTACATTCTTTTCCAGTGCACATGGAACATACTCCAAAATAGACCACATTGTAGGCCACAAAACAACACTCAATGAATTCAGAAAGATTGAGATTATACAAAGTAATTTCTCTGACCACAACGGAATGAAGTTGGAAACCAGTAAGGGCCAAAGAAACAGGTTAGGCACAAGGATATGGAAGTTAAACAACACACTCTTAGACAAACAGTGGGTCAAAGAGGAAATTTCAAAAGAAATCAGTAACTACCTTGAAACTAATGAAAACAACAACACAACATATCAAAACCTATGGGATGCAGCGAAAGCAGTCCTGAGAGGGAAGTTCATAGCCATAAATTCATATATTAAAAAAGAAGAAAGAGCTAAAATTGAAGACCTAACTGCACACTTGGAGGAATTGGAAAAACAACAACAAACTAAACCTAAAGGAAGTAGAAAACAGGAAATAACAAAGATTAGAGCAGAACTAAATGAAATAGAGAATAAGAAAGCACTGGAAACAATAAACAAAACCAAAAGCTGGTTCTTCGAGAATATCAACAAAATTGACAAACCCTTAGCCAGACTAACAAAGAAAAAGAGAGAACAGATGCAAATACATAAAATAAGGAATGAGCAAGGTGATATCACTACTGACCCCACAGAAATAAAGAGTATCATAAGAGGATACTTTGAAAAATTATATGCCAACAAGAATGACAATTTAGAGGAAATGGACAAGTTTCTAGAAACCCACAAATGGCCGACATTGATGAAAGAAGAAATAGATGAACTCAACAGCCCAATTACAAGTAAAGAGATAGACTCAGTCATTAAAAACCTCGCAACTCAGAAGAGTCCAGGACCAGATGGCTTCACAGCTGAATTCTACCAAACATTCTGGAAAGAGCTAACACCAATTCTACTTAAGCTCTTCCAAAAAATAGAAGTAGAAGGAATATTACCTAACTCTTTCTATGATGCCAACATTACCCTAATACCAAAACTAAATAAAGATACCACAAGAAAGGAAAATTACAGACCAATTTCTCTAATGAACCTAGATGCTAAAATCCTTAACAAAATACTTGCTAATCGCATTCAACAACATATCAAAAGGATTATACACCATGACCAAGTGGGTTTCATCCCAGGTATGCAAGGATGGTTCAATATAAGAAAATCAATCAATGTAATACACCACATAAACAAACTGAAAGAAAAAAATCACATGATCATCTCTATAGATGCAGAAAAAGCATTCGACAAAATACAGCACTCTTTCCTCATAAAAACACTACAAAAGATAGGAATAGATGGAAACTTTCTGAAAATGATAAAGGGTATATATGAAAAACCCAAAGCTAACATCATTTTCAACGGTGAAATCCTAAAAGCCTTCCCTCTGAGATCGGGAACAAGACAAGGATGCCCACTATCACCACTCCTATTTAACATTGTCTTAGAAGTACTTGCACGAGCACTGAGACAAGAAAAGGACATAAAAGGCATCCAGATTGGAAAAGAAGAAGTAAAAATTTCATTATTTGCAGATGACATGATCCTATACATAGAAAGCCCTGAGAAATCGACAACAAGGCTTCTAGAACTTATAAAGGAGTTCAGTAATGTTGCAGGCTATAAGATCAATGCTCAAAAATCAGTAGCATTTCTATACACCAATAACCAGCAAACTGAGGAGGAAATCAGGAAAAAAATACCATTTACAATAGTAAACAAAAGAATCAAATACCTAGGAATAAATTTAACTAAAGATGTAAAGGACTTATATACAGAAAACTACACAACATTGTTAAAGGAAATCAAAGAAGACTTAAATAAATGGAAAAATATTCCCTGTTCATGGATGGGAAGATTAAACATCATCAAGATGTCTATCCTACCCAAACTAATCTACAGATTTAATGCAATCCCAATAAAAGTCAACACTATATTTTTTAAGGAACTGGAAAAACTAACCACAAAATATATTTGGAGAGGTAAGAGGCCCCGAATTGCCAAAGATATATTGAAAAAGAAAAATGAAGTTGGAGGTATCACATTACCTGACTTTAAAACATACTACAAAGCTACAGTGATCAAAACTGCATGGTATTGGCACAAGGATAGACCTACTGACCAATGGAACCGAATTGAGAGTTCTGATATAGATCCTCGCATATACAGTCATCTGATATTTGACAAGGCCACAGAGCCCATTCAGTTGGGAGAGAATGGCCTCTTTAACAAGTGGTGCTTGGAGAACTGGATATCCATACCCAAAAGAATGGAAGAAGAATACCATCTCACACCTTATTCAAAGATCAACTCAAGATGGATCAAAGATCTAAATATAAGAGCCAAAACCATAAAAACCTTGGAAGATAATGTAGGGAAGCATCTACAGGACCTTGTAATAGGAAATGGTTTCATGAACTTCACAGCCAAAGCACGAGCAGCAAGAGAAAAAATTGATAAATTGGATCTCCTCAAAATTAAAAACTTCTGCACCTCAAAGGATGTTATTAAGTAAATAAAAAGGCAGGCTACCCAATGGGAAAAAAGATTTGGCAAACATATATCTGATAGGAGCCTAATATCCTGCATATATAAAGAAATCCTACACCTTGAAAATAAAAAGACAAACAACCCATTTAAAAAATGGGTAAGTGACCTGAAAAGACACTTGTCTAAGGAAGACATAAAAATGGCTAAAAAGCACATGAAAAAATTCTCAGCATCGCTTGCTATCTGGGAAATGCAAATCAAAACTACAATGAGATACCATCTTACCTCCATCAGAATGGCAGCTATTAAATAAACAGGAGACACTAAATGTTGGAGAGGATGTGGAGGAATAGGAACCCTCATCCACTGCTGGTGGGACTGCGGTATGGTCCAGCCACTGTGGAGGACAGTTTGGCGGTTCCTCAGAAAACTAGCAATAGATCTTCCGTATGATCCAGCAATTCCACGGCTGTGTATATACCCGGAAGAACTGAAAGCAAAAACACAAGCAGATATATGCACACCAATGTTCTTAGCGGCATTGTTCACCATTGCCAAAAGTTGGAATCAGCCCCGGTGCCCATCAACAGTTGAATGGATAGGGAAAATGTGGTACATACATACAATGGAATATTACTCAGCTGTAAGAAGGAACAAAGTGCTAACACATGGAATAACGTGGATGAATCTTGAAGATCTTATGTTGAGTGAATCAAGCCAGGCACTGAAGGATGAACAGTATATGACCTCACTGATCTGAACTGAGGGAAGTGAGCAGTCTCTGAGAACCATTGTCTGAAAGATAGGTTAACAAAGGAGAGTAAGAGAAGAGCAGGCTTTAAGCCATCACCCATATGGACATAATCTATGGTAAAGGGATAGAGTGTGGTTGCATGTTGGGGGATGCGGCAGATGAGTGGTGGTGTTCCTGGTTTTGGTGGTGCAGCACTGTGGGTTTGGTGGATTAGGAAGGGCAGCTTCAAATCCCCAGGGCATGTAACTGTGAATCTTGACATTCCATGGGTAGGGAGAGGGTGGTATCATGGGCCCTGGGGGGCTGGGGGGAAGGGAACTGTCAAGATCTAATGGGGTGTGGTCATGAGGAAGGTTTTTCATTACCTTACAGTAATGGACACAGTACATGCTAAATATCATCAAAATTATTAAAATGTATCATCTAAATTGTAAACTATACTGTAAATCATTGAAAATGTTTAGTTTCTATATTTTGCTATCTGTATAACAGTTATAACAATGCTAACATTAAAAAAAAAGGAGGGGTTAATATGCGGTGGGGAAGGGGGCGTGGTTTGGTATCTGTGAGTCTCCGGCTCTCCGTATGTGACTTTGCTGTGACCTAAAACTTCTTTGAAAATTAAATGAAAAATTGGGAGAAAATGGGGTTTGAGAGAGGAAATGTGTCACGGCACACTAGACACATTTTTGTGATAAAAGGAAGGAAAGAAAATAAATAGAAAGGAAAAAAAATGAATATATATATATTTTAAAGGCATTTCCTTTGCCTTTTTGCCCATTTTTTGAATGTCCCAATCCGCTAATTATATTTTATATTGTTTTGTTTTCTGTTTGATTATTTGTTTTTTTTTCCTTTTCTTTTCTTTTTTTTTTCTTTTTCCCCCTGAGTTTCCTTATGTTTGCCTCTTGCATGTAAGCTTATCATACTTGTTTCTTTTTCCTAGTAAGTGTATTTGATTATTTTATGGACTACATGTTCATGGAGGAGTTGGATCACAGAAAAGATACAATGGGTACTACAGGGGATTATTGGTGGGGGGTGTCAGGGAGGGGGGTTTCATGGGAATTAGTTCATCCGAATATACATGAAAGATATAAAAAACCGTTCAAAAGATCAAAAGATAGGGCATGGTCACGATGGGTGGACAATCACACAATAAATGAGGGAATCTGAATTCCTAGCCTGGAGAGCTCTGCCACAGTCTCCAAGGGAGCAGCAATAGTCCTCTGAGTGCTGCGACAGTGTCTGTCAAAAGATGATGACCCACTGATGTGTTCTTTTTATTGATGACTACCCTTTTAAGTCTTTGGTCTTGTAACGGAGACTTAGCCTGCAGTTGTGGGGTGCCTAAGGGTTGCCACCTGGGAGCCTCCTTCTTGCTCAAATGTGGCCTCTCTCTAAGCCAAACTCAGCATATGCTTGCACTACCTTCCCCCCAACGTGGAACATGACTGCCGGGGATGAGCCTCCCTGGCAACGAGGGATTAATACCAAGTGCCAACTGGCAACACAACTGGAAAAAGACCTTGAATTAAAGGGGGAAAAGGTAAAGACAAATGAGTTCAAGTGGCTAAGAGACTTTAAAGAGAGTCGGGAGGTCAACCCAGAGGTAACTCTTACGCACACCTCAGTAGGAGCTCATAGAAGATCTAAGTGCCTATCACCCCATATAGAGGGGCTCCTGAGAGCTCTGGAGACACACAGGTCCTATATAAGTGGGGTTAGACCCAGAGTCTGATGCCTTATCAGTGGGCTCTATTTTGGAATCTGTGTTCCTGAGAGTGACAGAATTGGACTCAAATAAGTCCTCCCTGCACATGGTTCATCAGTGCCTTCTATTCAAACCTATATGTGATGCTGAAGTTCTTAGGTATACTTCCAGAGACTGGAGCATCTGGCCTACCTATATGCCAGGTGTGTATGAAATCTCGGTGGAGCTGCAACTCCTACCCTACAGCTCAATGGACTCATCCAAGTCACCTGGTGAGGAGACAACGATGGGCAATGGCCATCCCATGGAATGGAAATGGCCTGCATCTGCAGGCAGGATCATCCCACCCACCATATCCATGGGATATAAGCCCTCTCTCACTTGGAGGTGGAGTGGACATCACCATCCCAGTCCCCTCAGGATTGGGGGAAGGACTATGGACTAGAGTGGACTTGATGGTATTCTGTTGTTCACATATGGTGATTCTAGCAATGGAAGAAATTATAACAATGAGGTGGTGCCAGTGGCCACTAGACACTTTTGGGGCAGGGAGGGGACGAGCTGTTGAAATACAGGGGCTTCTTTGGGATTTGGAGCTTGTCCTGAGTACCTTTGTGACAACGGATGTAAGCCATCTTAAAACAGCGCACACCACTCAGAACTGTGTGGGAGAGAGTGTTGTATATGGTGTGAACTGTGGTCTATGGTTGGTGGCAAGGTCCCAGGATGTGTAAGTCCATTGAGGGTGGTGGGCCACACTTGTGGGAGATGTTTGTGTGGGATGTGGTGGGAGGTGTGGGAGGAGGGCAACATGGGAATCCCAGTGTGTTCCGTGTAATATTTTGGGTATCTAAGCACCTCTTAAAATATATTTATATATATACATAAATAACATTTTTGTAAGCAAATGCACATATATGCATATACATTTATATATCATTTTGCAAATGTTGGTATGTATTGTGAAAATTTTGATTTTTACCCGCAATAAAAAAAATTAAAAAAATAAAACATTTAAAAAATAATAGGGTGCATTGAAGGTAAAATATACCAAATGTAAAATAGGGAATATAGTAGTAAGATTTTTACAATATTCTTTCATAATTTGTAACAAATGTCTCATGACAACACAAGGTGTTGGTGAAGGGTTGATGTATCAGACCCCTGTATGATGTTATGAATATTTACTTTATAAGTACACAAGTTTTACTATACACTTATTGTTTATGTATATTCATGTATAAATGATATAAAATAATAATAATGAATGGGTTGGGAAAATACTTAGGTTAGTAGTAATATTTTGAGGATTCTCTTTAATCATTAGATAAAAATGTTTAACAGCAATGCAAGGTATTGGTGGAAGGGTGAATTATGAGAGCAGTGTATGATTCTATGTATGTTTGTTTAGTAAGTTCACAACTATTGCTATACACTTATTGTTTATGTATGTTCATGTATGAGTAATATACTTCAATAATTTTTTTAAAAAATGAACACGTATGCATTTAGACTATTATCTTTACAGAAAGTTCCCTATTCCATTTCTAACTTTTATTTGGAATGGCTAAAGATAACAGTCACTATCCTTATCTGATAATTTTTGGTGGCATTCCAATTATTATCCACCACTAACATTTTAGATATTTTCTCTCCTACTTATTTGTTTTTTGTATAACTTTCTTTCATTATATTCATACAGCCCACAGCCTTGCCAACATAATTTTCCCCTCCCTATCTATCCTCTGCACTATTCATTGCCCTGGTAACTCACACATCAATTCTTAGTAATAGGGAAGGAATTTCCTTATGTGAGATTATTTAAAATACTTGCACATAGCAAGATTTAGATGCTATAAATAAGGAATTGAGGTGACATTTTGACCAAAGGTTCCAAGAATTTTACCTATAATATATCACTTCTTACCCCTAGGTACCCAAAAGAAATACAGTCCCAGGAAATGACTGGCAATATTTTTTTTGGAGAAGTGGAGACTTTTGTTCCAATCCCAAACCTCACATGGTATATTTTTATGTTTATTTGAGAAGTTGTGAATTTACAAAAGAATCATGCATAAAAGCATAACATACTGGATTCCCATACATCACCCTACCACCAACATCTTGCCCTTTTGTGGCACACTTGTTAAAATGATGAAAAAACATAATTAGAATATTACTGCTAAATATAGATCATAGCTTATATTTGGTGTATTTTCCCCATAAACCATCCTATTATTAGTACTAGTTATTAGTATTTTACATTTAAGACTGTAAGAACATGTTCACACATTAGTCCTGTTAACCACAATCAATTATGTACCACAGGGTTCATTGTGTTATGTAGTCCCGTGCCTTATACAGTCCATCCAAAGCATACACTCAGTGGCCCCCAGTTTCATTACAGTGTTGTGCTGTCATCACCTCAATTTTAGAATATTTTCCTTACTCTAAAATGAAAAATCCCATAACCACCCCCACATTGTTGACCCTCAGCATTGATATAGTACCTCCTTTGATACTGATGCAAAAATATTACAATATTACTAGCTATAGTCCATAAACTCCATTAGTTGTATCTTCCAATGTATCATCCCATGTATTTTTAACACCCTGTGATAGAGCCTGACATTTAATCTAGTTCATAGAACATTCTTGTGTTTGTACTAAGCATTATCCTCATCCACCACTAAGTTCATGTTATAAAGTCCCTAGATTAACTTCTAGCATTCTTGTATTAACATTTACATCCCTAGAATACCCCTTTCAGCTAAAATCACCTTTATCAATCAGCAGTGTTAGTTATACCCATTATAATGTGTTACCATCGACTCTATTTCCACACATTTACAATCAACCTTATTAAAATTCTACCTACATTAAGTACCAGCTCCCCCTTCTCAACACTCATTCTATCTCCTAGTAACCTATACTCTAGAATTTACCACCATGGGTTTAATAATCATATATAGTTCATGTTAGTGAGACCATACAATAGTTATCCTTTTGTGTCTGGCTTATTTCACTCAACATAATGTCTTCAAAGTCCATCCATGTTGTCATATGCATCCTGATTTAATTTTTCTTACAGATGAATAGTACTCTATCATGTGAATATGCCACAATTTATCCATTCATTGGGTGATGGACACTTGGGCTATGTTAATCTTTTGGAAATTATGTTTATAGTGATAAACATCAGTGTGCAAATGTAAGTTTGCATCCCATCTTTCAGCTCTTATGAATATAATCCCTGAAGTGGTATTGCTGGATCATACAGCTGATCTATATTAAGCTTCCAGAAGAACCACCAAGGTGTCTTCCATAGAGTCTTCACCACTTTCCATTCCCCTAATTGTAAAAGTGTGTTCTTTTTTTTCTCCACATCCTCTCCGGTAATTGAAGTTTCTGGTTTATTTTTAATAATGGCCATATAATAAGATGTAAAATGATATCTCCATGTAGTGTGGATCTGCATTTCCCTAATAGCTATTGCTGTTGAACATCTTTTCCTGGTCCATGGACAAGGAAACATTAGCAACCTATGCATTTTTCTTTCCTGGGCTGCATCTGGGGCTCATTGGGCAGCTCTGCAGTATTATAAACCTTTGCAGATCTGTGAGCCCTCTTCCTCTTTCTCTTTAATGGCTTGTAACAAGACCTTAATCTTTTCCTTAGAGGGACAACCTTCTGCTCCACAATATTGGCAGTTTTTCTGGAGGGATCCCATCCATTTATTCTGTGTCTGTCCCCCGCTTTTGTAACAAAACCACATTGCCTTGAGGGTGGGCTGGCCCTGCGCCATCCTTTGTCTTTCCTTAGTGGTTCTTTGTGTTCCCTTTATAACCTTTCTGACACAGCTTCCCATTGCTGGGCTTCTAAACTTTTGGCCTCCTCAGTCAAAAAGGCTTATGCTGTGCTGCTGATTCCATCCCAAGTAGGACAAATTGTGGTGGGTCTTTTCTACCACTTCTATGTCTACTGTCCTGGAGAACAGTAGAAAGAGACAGGAGTCTTCCCCTGGGCAGACCTTTGTTTCATAAATACCTCTAGTGCCATCCAAGGTAAGACCATCTCTTCCACATCATGACCAGGAGTGGGATGATGCAGTCACATGTCTCATCTTTACCTGAAGGGCTGTTATGGCTTCATGAACAGTCTTCCAGGGGATTTTACACTTGAGAGCATACTTCACATTTGGCAATATCACTTCATGCTCCCAGTCTCCCAGACTAAAAGTGAATAAGAGATGAATCTGCCTGTCTCTGTTCTGTTGGTTGTCTTTCTCCATGAAGGCAAAAATACATTGTAGCAAATGGTTCCCTTCCCCAACAGAATTAGTAGTGCCCTTAGATTGCAGATTCCTTAACCAAGCCACATGCAACTCTCCTGTTTTTTCCCTACATCTACATATAACTATAATTGGATCATGCTTGTGAACTGATCTGTTAATCTGGGCATGATTAGGTTAGGATTAGGGTATTGAGCCCCACCCTTAGTGTGTGGGCAATCGAATATAAAAGGCAAGGCAAAGGACAGTTGAGGCAGTCTTTTGAGAAGCAGGTTAATGTTGGAAAGAAGGCCCCAGGAGAAGAGAAGTGAGCTGTTCACCTGATCATCTACAGCTGACCTTGTCGAGGAAACAGGAGCTAAGCCCGGAGAGAAACGCAGCCCCGGGAAGAGAGGAACCCCAGAAGCCTGAACCCTGGCAAACACCAGCGCTGTCTTGCTCTAACATGTGGCAATGAACTGTGGTGAGAGAAGAAACTTAATGCTTTATGGCCTGGTATCTGTGGACTTCTACTCCAAATAAATACCCTTTATAAAGATCAACCCATTTTTGGTATTTCACATTAGCACCCCTTTGGCTGACTAATACAGAATTTGGTACCAGGAGTGGGGTAGTGCTTTTGCATATACCAAAATGTTGGAATGGTTTTATAAATGGGTAAGGGGTATTTTTTGGAGGAATTGTAAAATGCTTCATGAAAAAGGCCTAAATCGCTTTGATAATAATATGAATGCTAAAGGGACTTTCTATGATGCCTTAGAAGTAAATGATGAAACTATTATTGGAAACTAGAGGAAAAGCAATCCATGTTTTAAAATTGCAGAGAATTTAGCAAGATTAACTCGTGGTGTTATATGGAAGACAGAATTTAAAAATAGAGAACTGGAGCATTTAGCTGAAGTACTTTCCAAAGTAAACCTGGAGAATGTGGCTTGGCTTCTCCTTGCAGCTTATAGTAAAATACTAGATGAGAGAAATACACTAAGGACTAAACTTTTGGGCACAAAGAAAACAGAAACTGATTTCGGAACTTCCAAGTTTCTGGAAATCAAATTTCCAGATGAAAATGCCCTATTTGAAGACTTAGCTAAACCTGGAACTTGTAAATCAGAATTGAAGATGCAGTTATCTCGGAAAGACTTGTAGAAAGTCTTACTGTCTAATGGCTTGAACCCCTGCTTCCTGCATGCTAAACCAACAAAGTTTTTTTGGAGCACTGTATGAACAAAACCACTGTCAGCTTGAACTAAAGAGGACATGGAAAGGAGAGATTGAAGGAGAATCAGCTTTAAGAAGAAAACCGTGGAAGCAGAGATCTGGGATTAAGACATCTCCTTGGGCCAAGAGAGGAGCCCCACCCATGTGTACAGAGAGGGTGAGTTTTCCCAAGCAGTTGAAGAGGGTGGATGTCCCCACCCGATGTTCAGGAAGAGTTTTGCCACCCCAGGGTGCAGGAAGGTTGGAGCACATTCCTCAAAGATTAGGGCGGTTAAGGTCAACACCTCATTGGTCTGAGAGGGGTGTACCTGTCCCCCATGGATTAGGGAAGGCCAGGTGGTCAACCCATTGCTGTGAGAGGGTTGAGCCTGTATGCCAAAGGTTAGGGAAAGCCAGGTGGTCAACTCGTTGCTCTGAGAGGGTTGCGCCTGTATGCCAAAGGTTAGAGGGAATATTATCTTCACCTCACTGTACTAGGGGGGGCTAGGACTCTAACCCAAGGATTGGGTAAGGTGTGGCAATCACCCCAACACTCTTGGAGGGTGAGGTCTGAAGCTTGGTTGACACCCAGATGCTTGATGAGGGTGGAACCAAGAAAGTGGCTGTTGGGTAAGCCTGTGGAAAGCGTGGGTTCCCATGTGGCCCAAAGAAGAAACAATCATCTTAAGAATGACTCTCAGACTTTGAAATTGAATGGATGATGCCCTACAAGTTTACTGAACTGTAAAAGATCCACGACTCATGTTTAAGATCATAATTTCTCCTTATGGTAATAAAAATGTTTATCCTTTGTCTTTCCATTTGTGTATTGGAAGCAGTTCAATGGTTTTGTAAATTTCAGAGGCCTACAGAAGATGGGATATTGCCTGAAGATGAACTGTATTTCTTTAAAATGATTTTGATATGATTTTGTAATTGAATTGTTACTGATTTCAATTTTCATAAGAATTGTAATGTATTTTTAGAATTCAGAGGGTGGAGTGTAACAGTTGGCCAATTTGATGTAATTATGAATTCCAAAACTATAATTGGATCATGCTTGTGAGCTGATCTGTTAATCTGGGCATGATTAGGTTAGGATTAGGGCATTGAGCCCCACCCCTTAGTGTGTGGGCAATCGAATATAAAAGGCAAGGCAAAGGACAGTTGAGGCAGTCTTTTGAGAACAGTTTAATGTTGGAAAGAAGGTCCCAGGAGAAGAGAAGTGAGCTGTTTGCCTGATCATCTACAGCTGATCTTGTGGAGGAACCAGGAGCTAAACCCGGAGAGAAATGCAGCCCCAGGAAAAGAGGAACCCCAGAAACCTGAACCCTGGCAAACGCCGGCAGCTGTCTTGCTCTAACATGTGGCAATGAACTGTGGTGAGAGAAGAAACTTAATGCTTTATGGCCTGGTATCTGTGGACTTCTACCCCAAATAAATACCCTTTATAAAGACCAACCCGTTTTTGGTATTTCACATTAGCACCCCTTTGGCTGACTAATACACTGTCTTTTAACTAATGGAATTCACTTTCAGGAAAATATCTCATTTCAACAGCTTCATTTTAATCAAAGCTGGGGTGGTTCTGTGTTGAATAAGTCTAACTTTGTTCCTGAAAACAGCCCTGAGTCAGTAGAGCTCCTTGCACAGGGTCCCAAGCTCCCCTTGGGAGTCATATGAAACCCTTGTGACATCACAGGGTCAGCAGATGGTATGGGAGTGTGCAAGTGGCCAGCAATCAGGCTAAAATCTTCCTACTCTTCCTAGGACCCATCTGCCTCTTTGCTCCACATACACTACATCATTTTGTCGCTGTTCATATGGAGATTTCTCACATCTCACTTGTGCTTATGAAGCTAGAGGGAGGCCAGCACCTCAGTCAGCCTATTACCCCTCAGGGTGTTGGCCTTTGATGGGATGAATGAACTAATGAAGCCTTATGCCTCCACCATGCCATGGAGAGCTTTGTTGGCATACAAACTTTTGGAGCAAGACACCTATTACCACCTATAAGGAAGGAGTCTCACCAAATGGAGGATAGCAGAAAGTGCATGCAGGTGACACCAAGAAAACATATGACTTACACAGACACTGAATAGAACATTTACTCTCAAAGAGATGAGACAAAGCAAGGTCAAATTTACTAGTGGGATTTGATCCCCCATGACCACTGGGACTCACTCCACAGCCAATGGAGGGAGATGGTCCACATTTACCACTTTTATGTACTGTAGGTGAGGGACCTGGCTCCCTCCCCACCAGGAACAGATGTAACCACAGGGTTGGGAAATTTGCTATGGCCAAGCAGTCCCCAGTGTATGTTTAAACAATGCTCTGGGTGAAAGGGAAAGAAATGTTCCAGCAGGCCACCATCTGCTAGGGGATACCTTTTACCTCCAGGTCCTCCTGAGGAAGAAATGAAGCCATATTTATCAGGTTACCACATCTACTCATAAGCATGGGGTTTATTTGTGGGTCACAAGGAAGTGTGACAGGCCTCACTCTGACTGTCCCTTCCCCCATTATGTTTTGATTTTCATATAATCTGAACCTGTAACAAGTTTATTCTATTTCTGTCAACTGATGGTTTTTATTTAGATAAGAGATAGAGAATGAGAATTTGTGAGAGGCAAATTCTCTTAAAGAGATGTAAGTTTTAACTATTCCTTCAGGCTGATATTTCGTCTTATAACCTCCAACTTAAGCTTAAATGAACTCTTATTTAGCCACTAGAAGAAATTTTGTTAGAGGGGAAAGACTATGTAATCTAACTGTTATTAAATCTCATTCAGGTTGATGGCAGAATTCAGTTCCTTGTGATTGCTGTACTGAGACACCTCTTTATTTGCTGGATGTCCGCTGAGGGCCATCCCTACCTTCTAAATGTCACCCATATTCTCTGGCTTATGGTTCCTTCCTCCTTCTTCAAAGCCAGCAACTGTGTCAAGTCCATCCCATTCTTCAAATCTCTCCTCCTTCTCTTGTCTCATTTCTCAGCCA